>LNGL01000018.1:814729-922716 GCA_001510565.1 Knoxdaviesia proteae | reverse complement strand
ACCATGGAACGAGCCACGAGACTGTTGATAGGCGTATAGTCTTACATGCCCACGACGAGATGATGAACATTACAGCCATGGTAGACGAGGCCTTGAAAGGACCCTCCGTCACGCTGATGATGGCCATTGGAAATCGAGCAGTCCTCTTCCGTCGCCCGCTCTTTTCGACGTGCAGCCTCAACAAACGCCCGAGTCTCGAAGCTGGCCTGATTTGGAGGTATCTCTCGAGCACCCGCACCTCAGCGCTACACACACGTGGTTAAGCTTCCAAGCTCACGATGAAGGGGGTTGTGGCACTGGTATTTGCAAGCAGGGTCTCGACACCCCGGAAGCAGATTTCACTCTGGTGGAGACGGCGTTGCTGTATGGAGACAGTCGAAGGATTAAGAAAAGCTGTCAGTTTGCAGTCCAGCAGGGTCTCAATTTACGGCACTCTCTCTAATATAAGAAGTTACTTGGCTCTTGTAATCTTTTTCTATTAGTTTAATTCTTAGTATATCCGCGAGAGGTATCCGCAAACCGCTTTTTCTGTGGTCTTAGAGCTAAAAGCCGCAGGATTATGAACCCCGTATGTTCAGTTATCCGGATATGTATATATATATATATATATATATAGACTGAGCTTGGAAGCGAAAGAAGCAGTCAAATTGAGGTTTGGATGTGGCTCTTTCGGTATATATCTTTCCATATGTTAAAATCAAACCCCGAATGATTATATGGGGGAGTATTCCTGGTAAGAGAGAGAGTATAATGGAGCAATAACTCCCATTTTCAGACCAGCCGAACTTTTTCTAACCATTGCCGTTTGGAACCCTTCACCGACTTCCTTCTTCTCGGCCCCGGCGTAATCTGCCCATAACTAACAACACCTGGAGGCCCCCGACAATGCAATTGACACACCCTCTCCCGTCTGCTGCTAAGAATATGCCGGCGGTCAATGCAACATTCAGCTGGCCGAAAGAATCGAAAGAAAAAGAATCGGGTGATGTCGGAGGGGGATGTGGGCGGGCAAAAGACCACCGTTCTTTCTGACATATCCAGTTCCGGTATGCGCTGTAGGATTCCGTTTGCCGTCATCTTCTTTTCTCGCCGTCTCGCCCAACTTACTGACCATACCGAGGTAGTCGTCTCCGCGTACTCGGCGATTCTTCCATGGGCGGCAGGCGCCCTGAAGGAAGGTTGACCGTCAGACGGCGGGGGCACGCCTCAAGCTTGGCTGTTCTGCAGCCTTTCGGACTACTTATCGTGATCTTTCCGGGTTTGAATCAGGGTCAAGCGAGGAAACAAAAAGACGCCACACAGCGAATGGCCATTCGTGATCCGAACATGCTAACAAAGGGGCTTCCTCCGATAGCCGACAGACGCCTAGCTCGTCGACTAGAGGATTCATAGCCGACTTGGCTATGGATGGAGTCTCTGTTCGTTCTCGGGCTAGAAGACAGCCAGGAGCCGCGACTACTCCTGGGTCAATCCCGCCCGAGAAGAAATTACACTTAATTCCGGCGCCGAGACTCCCCTCCCCGCCGTTGACGCATTCCTGGATAGGGATAAACACTGCGTACATTACTGTCTTGGGGTAGACCCGATCTGTGAGAAAGCCCACTGAAAGTTAGACCTCGTTTGATACAGCTTTCAGCCCGGCTCATGGTCTTCTTCTTGATCTGGTCCACATCTCGCCTGGTAACTGGTCTTTCCCCGGAGATACAATAAATCTAGCCGAACACCTGGGTCCGGACGTTAGGGGGGCGTGGCAGAGACTAGGCCGGGACCCCGAGGTTCCAAGATTTGAGTCTTCCGGGGAGTCATGACTCTGGCTCCCTTCGCCCTAGTGTTAGGAGCAGAGGCCAGTTTTCCAGCTCCCTAGATCACAAGACGCCAACAGTTGCTCTATACGTTTCTATAGTTGCAGTTTAGGTCTGGCCAAGCCTATTGTCGTGAACATAGAGTTTAGAGACCGGACCTTGAGCGCCGCCGGTTTGCCCAAGACCAGCCGCCGGTGCTGCCTAGCAGGCATTTTAACTGGAGACTGAGACTTATCTTGTGACAGGGCGAGCAAGTAGCTGGCCAAGTGTACATGCAGTACTTCATCAGAAATCGCAAGAGATTCCTGTGGCCCAATAGACTGTCCTCTCCACTCTTTATGCTGCATATTCATACAACTCCGGCTGAAGAGCGAGCATNGGGGGGGGGGGGGGGGGGGGGGGGGGGGGGGGGGGGGGGGGGGGGGGGGGCTCTCTCTTCACAATCAGCTTTCCTTCTGCCACTGCGTGTTTCTGAGCTCACTACACTTGGATTCCCTCTAACTACATAATCTCTTCGTTGAGGTGCGTCTTGGGCACCAGCTTTCCGAGGGTCGAACAACCAGATCCACGTTATTCCCGGCCCTCCGTGTATTCTTGTCTCCGGAGTGCTGATGGCCCCATAAGCCCTGGTATCTATTCTCCTCCACTCTGCGCTAGACACGTTACGTGGGGTTGGTTTGCAGCTAGCCGACGTCTTGGTCCGGAAATATCCTGAGAATGAACCCTCACGGAGACGAAAGTATCACCGGCCAAGAAGTATCACCACAGAAAGACAGGCGAATGGCCGGAGGAGAGGAAGGAAGTTGAAGCCAACAGTGGCCCCTGATATTGTCCAGGCTGGATTGATCCGAGCCGATAGACGGAGATCACCCCCCCCCCCCCCCCCCCCCCCCCCCCCCCCCCCCCCCCCCCCCCCCCCNCCCCTCGCGTAGACGAATCGTCATTATTATGGATTGAACAAGTTCTTATCTTCCTGGAGTCGGCGTTAAGCTGTATGTATAGATATGAAGGGTTCGGCTCTACTCATCCCACCCACCGTGGGGAGCATGGCCAAGAATGAGGCGGACAGGCATATTGCTGTGAAGATGGATTGCGCGGGATGCCGAGAAGCCCTGACCAGCGGACAGATGCAGAACAACTACAGATTATGAGAAATAGAAAGTCAGAGGAAAAAGGAAACATTGTCTTCCGTCTCAGCGAAGCTGGGTATGAAATCGTATGTTATTGCGGTATATGCAAGTCCTAGGGTTCCTTGGCTGTTGATCTGACGGACTTTTGCCTGCAGACTTCCCGTCCTGCTGCTACTATCCACACCTCGGATGATATACTTGCTTTTTTTGCTCTCCTCTTTGATTATGCGTACGTGCACAGCCTACTGTACTCTACTGTACTGCATACACCGTGATAAGAGTGAACCCGGCCGCCTCGGGCTCGCTTACGCTGCGTGGCAAGTCCAGCTCGGGAAGTTCAGCAACTCCGGTGTCCACTCACGCCGGCATATATCATATATAATGTATCATCTGCCACTAGACTAGGATGCCAAGTAGCAGAGTCCGGGAAATATAAAAAATAAATAATGTTCAGCCGCTATAATAGAGACAGGCCTAACTATGTCTGTGGGAACGTGGAGGGAAAGCCTAAGCGACTGAAACATCATCCTTTCACAGAAGAAAGGAAAAGGGCGTTGATCAAGGGAGGGGAACAGAACGCACGAGGAAGAAGAAGCCTGTAAAGAGAGCTAGCTGAATCGATCGCCACTTGACTTCGTCTAGCTAGAATGAAAAAATGAATAAAAAAAGATTGACCGGAGCGGTGGGTGTGCGCAGCTTGCAACTGGAACATGGGTATACAGGGGCCGTGACCACCTCGTAGGTCGGGGATGCACGCCTAACATCGGTGATAATATTCAGACGATCTTCTGGCGTCCCTCCGGACCGCCTTAGTCGATGATCGTCGCTCACTGGCCAGGCAAATCACCGCTTTGGCCATGTCCCGGAGAGAACTGGTGATCGATGGTTCTCCGTGCTTGTGGTAGAATGTGTGGAAGCACGAGAGTCTAGAAAGCAAAAAATACGGGCCCCATGCAAGCTTTTGTCCCTCCGTAAGAGGTTTTCCATCTCGTCCCATGAGACATGTATCTTTGCTTCGTTCATCACTGTACCGCGTATATTGGCAATACATCGGGTTTCTGTAGGGGTACCAGTGGAAGATTCTGGGTTTTTGTTGTACGTGCTGGCCCTCTTCCGGAGCCGGGACTCTCAGGAGGTTCTTAGCATTGAGGTGAGAGGTGAACTCGTGAACTCGTGGTCCTGTGAAACTATTTTCTTTCGTGCACAAGGGAAAGGCGGGAATCGGAGGGTTGGTTGGCCGTGTGTTTGTATCCGTGGCCGTCCGTATGTGTTGTGTTGTAGGGCTGGGCTGTTGGAGCCCAGGCCTGCTTAGCTTCAAAACCAACGTGGAGAAAGAAGCAGTATGGAAATCGTAAGAGACATGAAGGGAACCGGACACACCAGATCCTCTTTCTTTGCTTGTGATAGTGAATGGTTGAATTTCCCAACATTTTCGATGAGAGACCTTGACGAATGACAGCTACTCGCTCTTCCTTCTTCGGCGCCCACAAAGATTTCAACATGTCATAGAAATGCTCACTATGCTCGGCATGAAAATATTGCTACGATAGCAAGTACGTCAACAGGTCTCATCCAACGAGAACGGTCCAGCCGAAGGGCCGAATGAGGTTCGAATGCCCGTGCAGATGCGAGAGAAACGGCACAGAAGGAAGCCAACAGCGGAATCACATAGCAGGGAACAGGGGACGACGGCCAGCCCCAAGAGAAAAAGCGCTCTCACTGTCACCCCAAAGGCCGGCACCAAATCGTTCGATTGCTAATTGACGGGGCCTTGTGTTGCTTCTGGATGAAAGGCTGATAGCGCCAAGGGGCTGTCACTGATTGGAGTTTTTACGTGGAGGCTGCTGTATGTATGATATAGGGGAATTCGCTGTCAAAGAAGATTGAAGAGCCTTCATCAGATGAGTAGGAGGAAACTGCCGTGAACTTAATACATGCAACGTATGAGGAGAGAGGAGGTCGACACGTGAAGCGTGTCATTTGAAGCAAAACTGCTTGGATAGGTGTCAGTAAAAGGTTGCAAATCCCTCTCACGAGAGAAATCCTGCGGGCGGGAAGCTTATGCACATCTTCACTCCCCTCCCGCCAACCAACCAATTTGTGCATATCATCATCCCGACGAGAACCCTTATCAGACACTGCCAACTCTCACCTGATCTAACGAGGACACCAATGCAGGAAGACCGGGGAGACTAGTCCTAGAAGGCACAACCGAAGCTTCGGATAGAAGCTCAGGGTCTGAGATATAGAGAAGGGAGGGGATGAAGTGAAGAAGGGGAAGAAGGGGAAACAAGGGAACGAGAAAGACGAGGACGAGAACTTTTTCGATTGGAGAAGGGAAAAGAGGGGGCGTGCTATGTGCATAATCAGTATGCTCTCTCTTTCTCTTTTTGACTTCTCTATATTCCACCTCGCTTGCATGTCCGTCCTCGCTGATATTTCCTTTTTCCTTTCCTTGCAACTTCTCGTTCTCTCAGCCGAACTAGTCGTGCAGATCGTTTCCCACATACAAGAGAGGTGTACCAGACCGCCACTTAGCCGGTAAGACTTAGAACAGCTCACCAACATCGGGTCACGGCCAAACAACCTCCCGCACGCACGCATACACACGGCAAAAAGCAAGAACGGCGACCTGTTATGCGTGCTGTACGAGTGTGTAGTGTATGCATCGATGCATAGACGAGGTCGATAAGAGACAGATACTTACGCACACGCCCCTCCATCCCTCCATCCCTCCATCCATTTCCATGATGCAAGAGGGAAAAGACTCAGTGAGTGTGGCTATGCTAGGGTTTTCTTTTAGAGACGAGGTAGGATGCATGTAATGCACGGATGTTCGTGAAAAACAAAAAGAAAAGAAAAAAACAGAGAGCCAGACACTGGATTTCGTTGATTGCAACATGGGACAAACTCTTGAGGGTGGTGATATATATTCATGCCCGATATCAAAATATGGCTTCCGACCTGGACTTCTAGAAAATGCCTAACATTCTAGGCACTAAGGGCGCTTACTGCACGTGGAACCCAAAGTTGTGCCGCCGGGGGAAGGAGCCAGAGACGGGCTGCACCTCCCTTGGACTGAGAGGAGGGACTCCGTGCAAACGTGAAGCTATTCCCAACGTCTTGCCCTGAAGCTGTAGGCAAACGCCCAGAGCTTCACGAAAACAGATGGTTGGAGGAAGGATACGTCGAAAGTGACAGAAACTAATGCATGCCGCAGAAGGAGATAACCCTCTGTTTTTTCTCTTTTTTTCTTCTCCAAAACCCAATCAACCGACACCAAAAGGAATCTTTGCAGACGGAGGATGGCCGGTTTTCCTTTGCTCCCGTGCTCCCCGGTATATCAGCCCCCACCCCCAAAGATACTGGCCCTTTTTGTTTCTGCTGCTCGTTTTCAGGTTTTTGTGACAAATGCTGATGATATATTTCAGGATTCGAAAGCGAACTAAGGGCCAATAACCCCCCTCCTCCTCCTCCCTTACGTACGGCTACTTTGGGGTCCGGTTTTCGCAAGGTGTGAGGTCGTGGCAATCGTCGAGGGTGGTTAGACCTGCACGGGACATATGCAAGTCTAGATGTCGTCGCCATCTCACACTCCCCACTTTGGGATTGACCAACCTAACCAGAGCCACTATCAGCAGCCCGTGATGATAGTTGGGGGCAGAAGATAGAGAAAGAAAGAGATGCAATGACAAAAGCAGGCAAGGAGTTCAGCTCGAGAGAGAGGGACAAGGGGGTGGGCCTATCCCATGGAGAGGCGGGAAAGGAGGATGGAATTTTGTCTCTCACGACGTGTGCTGGAGACATTCGCATCTTTGTCCTTTCGTTTCTTTTTCCGTTGCTGGCTATGTCACGCTCTCTTCATTTCTGTGAGGAGATACACTCGCCATATTACCCAAGACGCAGCCCCAAGAAAGGACCCCCGACTCTGGGTTGCTTCTATTCACCAGAGAAGCAGTCAAGGCATGCGATGCGATGCGATACTTGGTGGATAGCTAGCATCCCAGATGAGCTGGTGGGCCCAGCCACTCCACAGAGGCTCCTTATGTTTTGCTAGGTAGGGGAGACTGATCATTCTCAGCACAGCCATCTGAGGGACACAGGACTGACAGCCAGGCGTTGCCAGACAGCCCTACAGTTGCTATCCTATAAGACTCCGGACTCACATCCACGATACCAGACCCAAGGCTAGAGGCTCGTGCCTAACCCTCCATCTGACGATGTCAGTAGGGAAACTCGGCGTGAACACAGCCGCCAAAGACACAGGAGATGGGCCACTACGGACAAGATGCGAGACAGTCCAATGCCACTGGGAGCAGGAACATTGGGTGCCCCGGAATGTGGCTGTTTGATACTGGTCTGGGGAACCAACCCCCTAAGAGATACGCATCAGCCCTGGATTATTAGTGTTTGTGCAGGGTTTACGGTACAGTTCTCCCTCGACCTTAGACTCAGACTCAATCTCAGTACGAGATCCCGTCTCGGTTCACTCTCTAATACAGTTGAGTTTGAATCCTTGACTCTGTGTGTGATGCGGTATACAACTAACTACACGAGACCTGAATCAACCCCGTCACTGGAGATCACTGCTAGCCAGGCATGTTTGGAGGTACCTCCGACGAGATTTGACCCTGGTAGACCAGATGTCCTGTTCACAAACAAGGTCTGGGAGCAAACCAGAGATATGGTCTTCTTCCTAATGAGATAGATGCCCTCAGCTCACCTACTCTGTATTGCTATTACGGATGAAGATTTCGGATTGAGGCTTGTACTTGCTGGTCAGCATTGATTATTGAATATCACTCGCCATTTCATGGGGAATCCAGAGACCCGCACCTGTCTAGGTAGCGAGGGATACATGCTACGGAGTGTTACACAGTTGGCATAAACATTCGGTCGCATAACTAAACAGTTTGCAAAGCGCCCTTGCAACTCTTTGATTTTCAGCTTTGAAACAAGCATTTTTCAGTGCGATTGACCCAACGAGATAGTCTGGTACTAGACAAGCGTTCCAAAACTGTACCCGACGGGTCTTACCCTCACGAGAGCCGTCGGTATACCTATGTAAACAGCTAGGATTTCCCCGAAGCTGGAACTGTCCGAGGCGGGCTAAAGGGTAGATCAAGCGACTACGCACCATCAAGTTTGGGGGCCGCGATGAGAGGTATACTTGGCTGACCGGCTGGATAGCGTACCTGATTTTCTCAAGAGTTGGATGAAATCAAGTTCCTTAACTACCTAGACCCCCAAAGAAAAAAGCCACAGACGCAATTCTGTACAATCGAATCCTTCATCGGATATGGTACGGATGAGGGCCCTGTCGGCCGTTTCCACAACACCCTTACGCTGGGACACAATACGGATACGGGCCTGTTTTGGGCCGTCCCAAGCATCTGAATTCTAGGATTTTGCTTGAAAGGCCCTTATGGAGCAGGACTCCAAGGACACTGTAATGTCGTTGTCGTGGGAGTAGATAGATTCGACAGATATACATACTGTCGGCCTGGACCAGATGGACCAGATGGATGGTGGACTGACGGCGAGAAAGGCTGGTTGCACTAGCAAAGAACTTCTGCATGACTCATGCTTAGCGAGAGAGTAGAGGCTGTTATTTCCAGACCGAGGGACTAGGAGCCGCGCCGCATCTGGGAAGGGCTATCAATGGATCTCGTGCTCGTATGCCAGATAACCAGGCATCGTAGGAACATTTCAGAGTCATCTCGTGCAGCAGCATTCCAGAGGACCGGAGATAGAGCAGGTCATTGAAAGAGTAGGAGAAAATATACAGATAAATTTTACGAGACAAGACACCAGAAAACACAGAGTGATCAAGCAATTCGCCGGATTGACTGGAAACATACGTGTTGTTTCACAGAATTTATTGTGCGCGGAAATTTTTTTTTCTTTTTGTTACTGAAAAGAATATGCCCCGACCAGGGAAAATTTCTCTTGATCCCGGATAAGGATTCAACGTCCTCTAGACGACGCAAACACCTGGAAGGATGTCCCCTACACTGCATCTATATAAAAAGAAATCCGGGCACGAAGGCTTGTCTGGTATGGAGAATCAACCGAAAATACTGTAGAGGTGAACGGACGTTCATCCACTCCTCGTATACCTCCAAGGTGGTCAAGTAACTTGGAGATATCGTCAAGACCGTCATCAATGCGGTCTATGTCTGGAGAGCAGAGGACAGAAGCTTGCTTGAATATGCTATGCGGGCTTCGCCACTGCTTAGAATCTGACTCGTCCTGAGATATATCTGAAAGAGGGCTCGGATGCCCTCAGGCGAGGGTGTCCTGTCCTGTTTAATGGATAATCTGAAGAGATTTCGCACGCAATTTTAGGTTCCGCGTAGGTTATGGATGCCCCTGATAGCAGGTCATTGTTGTAACTTGTAGACTGAGCAGAAAATATAGCGTGTCATTGTCTCCTTCGCCATGACTCCATATCCCCACAGTATATGTATTCGTGTGTAGTGCCACTAGAAGTCCAAGCAGAATTTTCCGGTCAGGTTAGCCGCGAGTGCAATAGACGTTAAGAGTAATCAAGCCATCCTGAAGGTGTGTAATGGATATCGAATGTTGATGTGATGCTCATGAGGTGCATAGAAAGCTTTTTGGACGGTTAGTTATACAGACAATACCGGGAAGTCTTGAGAATATTTCTCAGAATCCTCCTTGTCCATGAGATCGGGTCCCCCGGTCCACTGGCTGGCTGGGTGTCACTGTCTGGGTCTCTGAGACAACGCAGGAGCTGGGTCCAGTTGAGATCACGACGAGGATACAAAGTGAAGTGTCGAAGCGAGATGTCCGTGTCCGCCGGCAAGCATAAGTAGGAGTCCCAGAGAGAAGATCTATTTGATGGGGTAGACGGATGAATGTGATACGGAAGATAGGAGAGATACCAGCAGAAGGGTAATGCACAGAGGATCAGGAGGGGGATTGAATTATTTCCCTTGATAGAATAGAAGGGACCACAGTCAAGGGTGTTGTCGGAACTGTGCCCGTGGGCCCGTAATGCTTTTCAAGAGAGAGTAGCCCTCTATGAAACGCCGTCTCTCAGCGGGCTTATTACCATTTTTCTAGGAATCAAGGAACCGTCTTTCTCTTTTCAATCCGGACTCTCCAGTGACGATGGCAAAGAAAACCAAACACGACCGGACATGCTGACGGCGCGACCGACGGCTTCAGGCGTGCGTCCGTACGGCCGGCTCGAACTCACTTGTGCAACAGCTGTGTTCTAGATCCAACGTCTCGTCAATAGAGTCATTGCAAAGAGTATGAACCAGAAGTCAAGGTTAGTTTTCAATGTTTGGGAGGTGTTCTCGAGCGGCGTTGAGTCTATTTGTGCTGATCTTTCTCTGTCGTGGTATAAAATCTCGCTTGACTTGACGGTAAAAGCCTCAACAACCACGCGGTCATTTGCCCCTCGAGCATCATCGGTATAGGTCTCCCGTTCTCGACATTTCTTTGACCTTATCCGACACTCTCCGAGTGACATGTGAGTGTCTTCTGTCTTCGAATTGCCTCCTTGTCCATCAACGTCGACACCGAATCGGCCGACCCAGCGTTTGAAACAACCACAACCGGAACCAGAGACTGGAATGTGTGAAGCAGATAATGCCCATGGTTCACAGAGCAGTTGGAAGACAAGGAGATGGTGTTGTGGCCACGGAACTTGCATATTACGCCGAGTAACTACATGTTAAAAGGGCCCTGCTGTATCGCCAGACCCCCTATTTAACCATCGGAAGACGACGACGATGACGACGATGACGACTTTTCTATCGGGGACGACTTTGTAGAATATCCGAGACGCTGGCATCATCTTGGGTGGTGAGAAATAAGCCAATGATTTCCACTGGTGAGGAGTGAAGCAGAGAAGCCTGGAATACCGACCGACTGGAATGCAGACTCTCTTTTGTCCAAAGGATTTCTTCACAGTCAGAACCACAGCCTCGGCTGCTGAGATTCCCTTGACGAAAAGTCCATGTGGCAATCAGGAAGAGACTGTGTTCGTAAAAAGAACAAGTCCCCTCTCGCCATTTGTGGTGCATCTCCGACTGTTACACCCTTGTTGGGGCATTTCCGATGCTTCGTCGCCCGCCTTAGGACCATTGCAAGAGACACATTCCAGTCCCTCGATTTTGAATTCCGCCCGACACAGTAATCTTCTGAAGCCGTCGTCAGCTCTCTAGTTTTTTCTGCTTCTTGTTCGTCGGTGGCGCTGCACGCGAATGTGAAGCCGTCTCTAGGACAACTCTGTAATCTTTTGCATCTTCATTCTGCGGGCTGGGCGTTTTTGCGTATGGTCCCCACTTGCTCCAACACGGACGAACGGTGAAGAGAATTGACCATGTTCAATCAATTCCCATAATATGTTTGTACGCGTATACATCGTCGCCTCTCGAGGACGCCGGTCTGGCTAGTGATTCGCGCCGTGGCGGTATGGCTCAGAACTTTATCGGAGCCGGCCCTCACGATCCCCTATGTTTCGCCTCCTCACCGGTCAACTCAGCGAGGATCTACAGGGAGAGAAGGGTGCAGTATTTTTCATTGAAAATAAAGAGAACAAAACCTTCATCTTTTGTATTCTGCCGAACTGTACAGTAGATTTCTCTTATGCGATGTACTCGGAAACTTGGTTCTGGTGGACATTGAGGAAACTTCATGTAAACCCCTGAATCGCCGCCCCTCGTCGTCTTTCCGCCGCAGTCCCATCTCTCAGACGACGTGAAGTAGTAAAAGCCGGGGAACTACTTGCGAGATGCCTAAAAGAGAATTCAAGCAGAACTCCACCTTCACTCACATCCTTTCTTCTCAAGTGTTCAAGGCCTCCTATTGCTCTCTTATCCTTTTCAAAGTTCCTGGCCTCCTCGTCTCTCTCCTGACAGTGGCACTGCGATACCACTTCTTCACCGTCAGAGCAACTTTGCTCATTCAAGGAGGATGATTTTCGAATGCCTCAGGACATTTACTGTAACTGTGAATTCCATCTCGCATGCTGTCTCTTTCCCTCAGTCTCCTCTAGCCACGACCGCATCATCGAAAACCTCACAGTATTACGAACAACCACGACCACGATTAGCCTGGTCCGAAGCAACTAAAACCTCGAGGGTCCGCTCGACTTTCACATACACCTTATATGGAACTTGAAGACCCTGTAGCCACTTGAATCTCTGCTGCTCTCGAGTTGTCGTTACCCCTTCCTTAACAATCTTGCTTCTAAACGAATGACCCCCTTACACCTGAAAGAAAGTGATCACTTACTCTTTCTTGGAGGTGATCATCTTGAGAGAACTGTCATCTTACTGACTGATGTCGTTCATTTGTTCCTGACCAAGAACCTCATTCTTAGAGTGATGCATTGACTAGTCTCCTTCCTCACATCTTCGAAGCCTCCCCCACATTCTCAACCTTCAACCTCAACAGACTTCTCCATCCTCTTGATTCAGTTATCAGCACTCTTCCATTTCATAGACTTTACAATCAACTGCCTCGTCATGCCCGACACAATGCTTCCCGTCAGTGCTGACACTACCCAAGTCTGCTGTCTCGACTGACCGTCTAAAATCAAACAGCCAAAGCACAACTCAAGCCCTTCCTAACCGACTGTACTCTCCCAGGTCACCAAAACTCCCACCCATCACCTTCAAATAGGAGGAGATACGCTTTTATCACTACAACATTTGTATCTCATGAACCGGATCCGATGATGAGCTGCTACAAGATTCTTGTTGAGTCACTGAGTGGCAGTTGGAGATCACGCCTCCCACCGAACTGCTGATCGACTCTTACACCTGAGTATTCATAGGCTCTACCGTAGATTTGAACACTCACATAGCAGTAACCATGATTGAAATCACTAATACATACCACATAAAAGCCCTTCTTATTTCCACATTGTGGTCGTCGAGCTCCATACACAAACCCAACACTCGAAATCTAGTAATAAGCTCAGGTTACTGGAGGAAGAAGGCCTCTGTCCCATCCTCTACGCTTCAACACTGTATGTTGATTTATACTGAATATGCCAGGATTTTGATTGATTCTAGTGACTTTACAATACAGCTCATGATCGGCAGACATGGGGACTTGTCCTCAGTGACAACATGATAATACTGTATATACATCTATCTTTACGGAAAACAACAGTATCTCCATCTCCATGCCTCACTCTATTCCAGAGAGATCCGCAGAGCCGAATTGCACCCCCAGTCATCGAATCTTTTGAATTGAACTGGTCCGCTTCCCGAGCCTTTGCATCTAAGGCCAACACACTACAGGAACCAGTATCATTGTTCCCTCCTTCGGGGCTCACAAGCTTGGACTCTCTTTTCAGGGCACACTTCAACTAGTGTCTTTCCAAAAGTGCGGAACTCCAGCTTTTCTCGGGTCCAGGGTTTTTTTGTCTGATATGATCATGTATGGACTCAATCTTACTGCTGTTGAAATTGCACGCAGGTTATACCGCAAAGGGAAATACTAGAGAACGGTCCAGTCTCGGAACCCCAAGTCTGTGGCCACTAGTTCCAAGCTATCTGATATCGGACCACATTGGAGAAGAAAAGAAAAGTTGCTGGTTGGAAGCCAAGAGTCATTTGCGTTTCCCACCAGGCCGAAAAAATAGATAAAATAAAATAAAAAGGAAACCCTTGGTCCAGGCACGGCATTTCCGTCGGCCCACGGAAAACCTGGACCAGAAGCTTCCTCTCTCCCACCCCCCCCCCCCATCACGCCGAGACCAAAGGACCAGGACCAACACCAAGAGAACCACCCAGGACCGTCCCCAATGGCGACGAGCCGCCGTGGTCTAGATTTTGCCACCCGCTTTTTCTTTCAAAAACGGACACAACACACATACTCTACACACACTCAGAGTGGGAGGGGGATCAGGAGGGTCCATGTCGTGCTCGCGGATATCTGAACCTGCTTCCGATGGCGTCTCTTTCCTTTCTGCCTGGAGCGAGAGAAAGGGGGGTATGGGCAGTACCTACTGTACTATGGAGGGAAGCAGAAGGAAAGCAAGAAGAGGGGATGCGGGAGAGTAAAAGCATTCGACAAGTCTGAGGCCATGCTCACCGGTTCAACAGCTTTCCCCCCCTGGTGAGGAGCAACAGGAGTGACGGGAGCAACAGCACCTTTAAGGTTCCCGTATCTCGTGTGCTGCGGGTTGGTTCAAGTGGACAAAGGCCTGGCCAGATACTACGAGTCCTTTCTATCACTACGACCGAAAGCTCTGGCTGGAGACCTGGTCCCTGTCGGTGTTGGAGGAGGATGCAGGGAGCTGAGAGTTACATGTACTGTAGCCGTTGCTATGTCGTAGTCCACTAACCAAGCATGCAGCGGACTCTCGTTCCGAATACTACTTCATGAGGATTTCCCTTTCATTCATTGATGCACAAAGCTAAAAAGGTATTGTTTAAGGAGAAAGAAGAAATGGCTTGTCTGTCTATTATCAGCAGAAAAGTCTTGGAGTGCAACTTTTATATCTGAATCAAACAATATTGCCAATTGGGACGGAGTTAGATGGGAAAAAATAATAATAAAGGAAAATAAGAGAAATCTGGTGATGTGAAATGCCCCCCTTCCAATAGTAGAGGGGTGGTGGTAAAGTAATGTGGAACAGAGAAAAAGACGAAAAAAAGAAAACTCAAACTTAATCATTCTACCCTTCCTCTAAAAGATAATGCCGTAACGTGATAACACGAAACGGGGAAAACAGAAAAAGGCAAAAGCGAGTAAAAAGCAAGATACCCATCTCTACAAAATCATGAACGCCGATTGTGTTCCGTGCCAAAGGTTGGTGGCTGCTGATAGCCAGTAACCCGCGTAAAGAAGAAAAGAGAAAGGCTTGTACCCGGTCAGATCTGACAGGCACTCTGGAATGACCAGCTTACGCATTGTGTTCGAGGAGGCCAGCATGCATCTCGTAGCTCTGGGAGAGAAGTGAGGTCGACTCTCCACAACCATGAACTCAGACTTATGATGTTCTCCCCTTACCATGCGAAACCTGAATGTATTACCAGCGACGGTTGCCCATGGGCATGTTGTTGGCGTTGTCTGAAGACCGGTTAGTGATCTGGAAGAAGACTTTTCATGGATCACCACTTACGACGACCGCCGCCGCCGCCGCGGCCACGGTAGTGACCGAAGCGGCCTCCACCGTGACCGCCGCCGCCGCCGTAACGGACCATCTCAGCAAGGCGAGGATCAATATTTTGCTTGGCCTCCTGCAGAACATTTACGAGATCACGGGCCTGCTTGGAATCTAGATCAAGGGATAAGGACTTTGTTAGTAGTCTCTCAAAAGCAATCAACGGCAAAAGAAGAAGAACTTACTGTCAGTGGTGAAGAAAGTAATGGCGGTACCGTTGGCACCAGCGCGTCCAGTACGACCAATACGATGGATGTAATCCTCAGAGTTATTGGGGTAGTCGTAGTTAAGAACGTGAGTAATGTTGCGAACGTCTTTTCGTTCACACGAAAGAAGAGAAGAGAAAACACCCTGGATGTTAGCAGTCAAGATTAAAGGCTGGTTATTGTGGTAACCGTAGCCTCCTCCATATACGACGCCCAAAGAAACGGCGCGTAGAGAGATGGATTTTACTCCTCTCTCTGTACTTCACAGCGTGGCAAGTACGGGGCTGTCTATAATGCGTAGATATGCCATCCTTGTGTAGGAATCATAGTATCCTGTGGCCTCACACGTGTCTTCAGATATGTCCCGATCGCCTGGTCAGGTCGCGATGGGGACAAGGACAAGCAACTTCTCGAGAGAAGTATTGCACTCTCCAAAGATGGGGTATCACATAAGAGTCGGCCAGCAGGGAAATACAGTAGAAAAGGCAGAAGAAGCAGGATACGGAGAGATGAGGCACTGTTTGTGCCCAAAACTTCACCGTATCACGAGATAAATACCAGGCGGAAAGCCTGGCGAGTATCAGGCAAGCTTTTACGCAACCAGAAAGCCCCTAGACATGACAGTAAAGCACAGCAAAAAAAGATTTGCTGGAAGATGCAGAACGGTTGTTTTGATGATGGTGATGTGGGGTGGGAAGAAGGACGAGAGGAGGGGACAGAGGGCTTCTGGGGGTAGAAATGGTGAAGTGAAGAGATAGGGGGAGAAGGAGAAGGAGAATGTTCTTTTAACTCACCAATGCCTCGAGAGGCAACATCGGTCGCAACCATGATCGGGCTCTTTCCGCCCTTGAACTGATCAAGGACCCAATCGCGCTCGTTTTGCTGCTTGTCACCGTGAATCGCTATAGGAGAAAACAGATCAGTTAGTAAAGGGTTTCCAGATCATTATCGTGAAACTGTTTGGGGGGAGTATTATCACATACACAGAGCAGGCCATCCGTCATTGCGGAGGAAGCGGGTAATCTCGTCGGCAACACGCTTGGTACCAACGAAGATGAGAATCTTGTTCTCCTTGTCTTCCATGGCCTTCTCGAGGTGGCGGATCATGCGGTCACGCTTCTCGCCCTCGGACACAACCTCGACAATCTGGGTGATACGATGGTTGGCAGCAAGGTCCATGGATCCAATGTTGACCTGGATGAAGTCAGTGAGGAAGTCCGAAGCAAGAGCGCGGACTTCCTTGGGCCAGGTGGCCGACCACATGAGGGTCTGGCGGTCAGGGCGGATCTGGCCGATAATCTTGCGAATCTGGGGCTCGAAACCCATATCCAGCATGCGATCAGCCTCATCGAGAACCAAGTAGGTGACACGGCGAAGATTAGTTTTGCCAGCCTCGAGCATATCAATCAGACGGCCAGGAGTGGCAATGCAGACCTCAACACCGCGGGAGAGGTCGCGGATCTGAGGGCCCTTCGGCACACCACCGTACACGCAGGTGTTGCGGATACGAGAAGAGCGGCCAAACTTGGCAATCTCCTGCTGAATCTGGACAGCAAGCTCACGAGTGGGAGCAAGCACAAGCACAATCGGGCCATCGCCAGGAGCCAGGAGAGGCTGGGCATTGATGTGGACGATGGAGGGCAGGCAGTAAGTCAGAGTCTTTCCAGAGCCAGTCTCGGCAATGCCGACGACATCGCGACCGGAAAGAGCCATGGGCCAACCCTGAGACTGAATGGCGGTAGGGGCGGGAAAACCCTGGGCCTTGACTTCATCCAAAACGTATCTCGGGAATCCAGCCTCGTCAAAGGTCTCGACCGGCTTGGGGACATCGCTTCCAGTAATGGTCATCTGGTGCTTCTTGCGGAACTCGAGAACCTCGGCATCGCTTCGGCCCTGGACATCGGGGTGCTCCTTGTAGAAGTGCTTCTCAAACTTGGGAAGAGTGTTGAAATCTTGAAAGATGAAAAGGATTTGTGCGTTAGTATGGGAGCGTTGCAGAAAATGAAGCCTAGAAGCAAAGTGCGTAAATGGTGGAAACATACCCCAGTCTTGATTCTTCAGGCCGGAGCCAAGGGCGCTCATGCGGTCACCACCGCCGCCGCCGAATCCGGTTCCATGGCTAGAGTATTGGAGATATCAGTTAGCATCAATCTACTGAGTCCCAAGATGATAGAATGAGAAGAGAACTTACCCGCCGCCATAGCCGCCGCCTCCAAAGCCGTTACGGCCACCACGATCACGGTCACCACCACGGTCAGAGCGGCCGTAACCACCACCACCGCCGCCGCCGCCGCCGTAGCCACCACCGTAACCACCGCCGTAGTTAGACATGTCTTATTGTTGGTATCGGCGTTTGATGAATGAAATCGGTTGGTGAATTGGGCACAATCAAGAAGTGCCAGAACAGTGCCTGAGTTGAAAAGGGATCTGAGACGAGAAGATAATTGAACGAGAAGATACGGTCACCAACGTCGGATTTTGAGATGATGAGAGGAAGAAGAAGTGATGATGGAAGAAGGTTGAGGTTGTTGTTGTTGATGAGGGGACGAGAAGATATGAACAGGAAAAAGAGGAAGAAAATTCCTTTTGAACGTGATTTGTGATAAACGCTTAAGAAACTTTTTTTTTCGCCCCGATAAGAGTGGGTCAAAATAAAATGGCCTTCTAATGTTATTGGTCCAAGGTGGTTTGCCGGGTATCCGGGTATTAAATGCTTACCCGCGCCACGCACCCACTAAAGTGGGTGCTCTACACCAAAATGAACCAATCACCAAAATGAACCACTTTTCTCATTTTTAACTATAAAACTTCTTCCTCTTCCTACCTCTCTATTCTATACTTTATTTTCCTACTTTTTATATTATTTAATACCTTATTTAAATAGCTACTTAACGAACTATTATATAAGAGGCTATCTAGTATAAGCTAGATAATTTCGACGACTTTCTTCGTTCCGTTACGAAGCGCTTCGATATCCTATACCTTATTTTTATACGCTATTATAATAAGTATATTAATAATAAACTAGAGTAGAAGCGAGTAGCTTTAAATATAAAGCTTACTATTACTAAGGAAGCTACTATTTATAGATATATTAACTAGCTAGAGTAAGTTAATCTAGTTATCTATTAAAGCTTATATTTATTACTCGCTTCTATCTATATAAGGTTTAGCTTATTAGAGAGAACTAAATAGCTAACTTTATTAAGAGATATAGATATCTAGTTATATAGTAAGCTCTCTTAGATACTAATTAGTAAGTTAGTAAAGACCTTCCTCGCGTTAAAGAGTATTTCTATTACTTATAAGATATTATCTAGATTTATAGAATTACGTTATTAAATATAGAATATAGATAAGACTAGTTTTTAGATTAGAGTTAGTAAATCTAGCTTATTTCTTACTAAGAGAAAGCGAGCTTAATATCTAGCTATACTAGCTAATAGAGAGTTAGCTATTCTTATTAAAGTAATATATTAATAAAACGAGGCGTTCTAAATAAATACGTCGCTTAGCTCGTTTTAAAGCTAATACTTAGCTATAGTTAGGTAGTATACTTACTATCGAAGATATATAAGAGCTTATTATATAGCGGAAAGAGGATAAGGAGGTATAAGTAGTATAAGTAGTTAAGGTAGTAGAAAAACGGCTATATAAACGTTTTAAGCGTATTATTACTAAAACGGTACTTATAGCGTAGAAATAATATACTATAAGTAAACTCGATCTACTACTTATCTATAAGATAGGAAAGAAACTAAAATAGTTAAAGAGATAGGTAGTTATAGTTAAAATAAGATNTCGCTTCTATCTATATAAGGTTTAGCTTATTAGAGAGAACTAAATAGCTTACTTTATTAAGAGATATAGATATCTAGTTATATAGTAAGCTCTCTTAGATACTAATTAGTAAGTTAGTAAAGACCTTCCTCGCGTTAAAGAGTATTTCTATTACTTATAAGATATTATCTAGATTTATAGAATTACGTTATTAAATATAGAATATAGATAAGACTAGTTTTTAGATTAGAGTTAGTAAATCTAGCTTATTTCTTACTAAGAGAAAGCGAGCTTAATATCTAGCTATACTAGCTAATAGAGAGTTAGCTATTCTTATTAAAGTAATATATTAATAAAACGAGGCGTTCTAAATAAATACGTCGCTTAGCTCGTTTTAAAGCTAATACTTAGCTATAGTTAGGTAGTATACTTACTATCGAAGATATATAAGAGCTTATTATATAGCGGAAAGAGGATAAGGAGGTATAAGTAGTATAAGTAGTTAAGGTAGTAGAAAAACGGCTATATAAACGTTTTAAGCGTATTATTACTAAAACGGTACTTATAGCGTAGAAATAATATACTATAAGTAAACTCGATCTACTACTTATCTATAAGATAGGAAAGAAACTAAAATAGTTAAAGAGATAGGTAGTTATAGTTAAAATAAGATCTATAGTTAAAAATAAGGAGAGTGGTTCATTTTGGTGATTGGTTCATCTTGGTGTAGAGCACCCACTTTAGTGGGTGCGTGGCACGGGTAAATGTCGGTAGTTACAGCCAATAGTGGGCGTTTTAATGAATCCACTCATTGATGCCTGGCTGTCTAGCCCTTGTGGCCTTGTAGTTAGGGTTATGTTTAGGGCTGCATATGTTGATGATAGGGTTGGGGTTCAGTTCTCATACCGAGTGACCTAGAGTTGGATCTCTCACAAGAATTGATGCAATGTTGGATACGATAGAGAGCAATTTGGCGTCTATTTGAATATTTTCAACCGAGAATTTGCAAGTATACCACTCTTCATGCCGGCCAAGCTACATTCTATATACACTTTTAAGGGTTACAGTTTGCGTAATGATTGTGTTCCATGGCTGTCCTTGTGAAAGTTGGAATCAAACAGACGAGAACTAGTATTTCTCGATCTAACGAAACACTGTCAACTCAAAGTGTTATGTTAAGAGTGTGATCATGTAAATGCCGTGCACAACTGGGAGTCCAGCGAATGCAGCATGGCAACTTGAAACGACATTTTTATAGATGACCCCGTTGGGAATTACAATGCATGAGAAAAGTGTAGCGTGCACCATGTAGGTATTATGGGAATGCATGTATGTATTCGTCGTTCATATATCCGCCCTTTTACTTTGCCCATAGAGTACGAATCAGACTATATCACTTGTGAGGGTGCAGTCACACGCTTCTAAGGCCCAAACGACAAACCGTCTCGGGCATATCTAGGCCGTGAACGTAGTAGCACTGTGAACTGCCCGAGAAAGCATTGCAAGCACAGACTGCTCTGAGATCCAGAATTCCTCAGACCGGTAAACTGGGAGTTTTTAGAGCGTGGTTCATCTTCTGAATGTCACCCATCCATCGACGTTTCAGGGGGCCACTCTGAATTCAAACTTCGTAGAGTATGCATACCCACTACAAGCACTGACAAGTACGAGCTATAGTATTTGTGATTCAATATTCAACGTGGCCTTCAGATGACTTTCGTTACCTATTCCGCGTTGGGTAAGATGCTAAGTTTGACGATGTGTTACAGACACACCTGCCCTGGTTAACAAACACTCCACGACCACACTCCTTGGCACACAAAAATTAGATAAATTGAAAAGAAGCAAACAGGAAAAAGAAACAAAACGGCACCTGAGGGGGTGAGGCGATTCAAGGGCAGTTGAGATAAAAAAAAGAAAAGTGTTGGCTTAGGAAGATCAACATCCACCCCTTTTTAGCCTGTAGGCTGCATATTCAGCTTACGGGGAGAATCGGGACATCAAGCAAGTGTTACGAATGGGGGTAGCTTGGGGAGGAATTTGAGGATGTGCAGTGTCTGATGGAAGCTGAGGTGTGGAGTCCGGTATGCATCTGCAGTGGGATTTGAGCAAAAGCAATGTGCATATGTGGGCTTGGTTGAGAAGGTGTTAGTTGGGATATTTGGAGACGGGAGAGATAGGTAACTCGGGACTTCCTGAGAGAGTGTGTGCATGTAAAGTCCAGTGGTTTTTCGAGGACCTCATTATGCAAGACGGCGACAGTTGTCGACTGATGGTGTCTCGTGGGTGGTACTGTAGTACTCGTACACTAGGAACAGCTGGCTTGATTGGGTGGGACGTTCTTGGAGGGGGTGTGCTCTAAATGTTGACGACGAGACCTTCATGTGAAGGTTACGGAGGCATGAGGGGTACCAACCGCACTGTAGAAGAGCAACTGAGACACTGACACTCAGGGAGGACAGTACTGTAGGTACGTATGGGCTCAGGTATGCTCTGGTTGGTGGTCCCTACTCCGTACCAGGACGGACGACTCGTGGTCGGCCTGGACTGGGCCCGGCTTGGCCACTGTTCAGACGACCAGGCGGTATTTTGAAGTCACTTAGGGAGGCGAGCAACACAGCTCACCTCCATACGAGACTAGTGACCCACGATATGGTTTAGTGACTGGCCTAAGTTTGAAGCCCAAACCTTCCCATGATGATGGAAACCATCCCAAGCATCTCCTCGTTCTCTACAGACGGCCTCTCCTTTTCACTGTCTTTTGTGGTGCAACTACAGCATTATCTGCCGCTGGTGGTAGGCTGGTTGCAGCACATGGAACAGTTCTCTGGTGACAGCTGTCTTTCCCCTTATTTTGGCCAAACTCCATAGAACTTCAATGGCAGAGACTGGCTAATGTCACTTCATGTAGTGTTAGGCAGGCAATGCGTTTGAAATATGGGCCTCTAACAGGAGTGGTATTTCAAGTTGAGACTGTCGTAGAGGCAAATGTTCCTCTCTAGATTGCGAGTGTCTGTGCAAAGCACAGAGAGGATAGGGGGGGGCACACACCACCGCTTAGAGCCCATCTGAACAGTTGGCAATGTAACAGTGAGTGAGCAATTCGGGGGAAGTGGTACAGTATGGACATTGCTTCAGTCAGACCTACCAATGGCCAGTTAAATCCCCCTGTACCAACGCACAACCATCACAATCAAATCGCAGACAGTCCTCTCCAGAATCGTGAACGGCTGATGCAGTGCCCTGAAATGTCAGGGCACCTGTAGAGTCTAAGAAGACAATAAAAATCCACGAGTTGCCTCGGTGTACTGCATGTTGTTTACTGCCCACAATAACACCACTCAGGCATCACTAGAAGCAGTATGATACCAACTGTTGTATTCGCAGAGGGCGGTTCTGAGTACGATGTAGTTTTCAGCACGCCAGGTGTCGTCCAGAAAGCATCTGGAACACGATGGTGAGCTAGGGATTTTGATAAACAGGTCTGGACCCAACTACCCGGAACCAATGCTTGTCACGGTCGCAGTGACTCCTAGACACCGACCAAACACAACCCTGCCGCAGCCCGGATTTCACGAACCTCTAGGTGTCTAGGGTTCTACTGTCCTCGGTGTCAAACATACACGACACATCAATAAATAGCCTATCGCTGCTTGCCGGACCAATCTTGAGAGTAATAATACTCAACTGAGGCGACCGACCTCGGAAGCTTGTCCGCATTCCTCTTCCCCGCGGGAATCCCGAGGACTAAATGCCTGACGAAATTCCGTGAACCCCAAAAAGGACGTAGGAAGTCACCCGTGGTCAATTCCGCTGGGTTTGCCTCCGTATATGATGGTTGGGCCTGCTGGTTCGAAGATAGTTGCGCCAGGCTTGCCTGGGTGGCAACATCACCACAAGGGTGAGCCTACGCCGCCTGGGACGCCCACTATAATTTGATTCCGCTTAGGATACCACAAGACAAGTTTATGGGGATTGGTCCTGCTACACCTTTCAGTTATCAGATGTTAGTAGTGAATGGGAGCGTTCTTGAAAATTAGAAGGTTTACTATGGCATATGATTGTGAGATTCTAACTTCTATATATCCATCCAAAATGCGACGAACAAGTGAGTGACGTCCACCAGTTCCCCCCTAACATACGTTATTTCAATTCTTTCTATAGGGAGGCAAACGTTTATCTACGAGTATATCGTCTTTTTAAGCTGGAGATAGTGGAAGCCACTCACCAAGCTCCTGGCCCAAAAAGTTCAATAGGCTGCGGTGAGCCTCAGGCTACGGCCTGAAAGATACGGACGCGTAAGACGGCCAGACACTGTATTGTGTTTCCCGCGTTCTGGGTGAAGTGCTTGCACTTACTGTACAGTACAGAAGTTAACCAGATTCGAACACAAGGGGGCCAATTTCTGTACCGCGGACACTCTGAGACTGGGCGGAACCAAATTTCTCCACGGTGTGTGGCAACCGCACATTCTCCACGGAGTTGCCCTTCATCAGCCGCCCTGTATCAGCGGGGAACTGGGTGGCGATTGCGTTTCCAGCACATGTTCTCCCTGGATGTCCCCCCGAAAAAAGTCTCTGGCATTTACCCCCTTCTGTACTATGCGATAGGTCAGATTATCGAGTCTCACAGATATACGAGGAGTGGTAGTAGGACACAGAAGGGAAGCAGAGCCAGCCGCCGCCACCACTTACACGCAATCTTCGCCATCCAACATACAAGAGAAATGTTCAAGCTCTCCCGATTTTCAGGGTCTCCCTTAGACACTGTTGCTAAAAGTTGGATAGGGTTAGTTGGGAGGCAAATAAAAGAAAAAAAGTTTCACACTGTTTGATACTGTTTGATACTGTCGGCTGGTATGCGTACTACACTGAACCCAACAAATTAGCATCATCGGCTCTCTGTACTAACTAGTTGTTACTTTTTAATCTTTCAATGGCCGTGACTTCAGTGAACCACAAACCTGTCTTTTGACGCCCCAAAGATTGGCTCCGCAGGCAGCCTAACGCCTATTCCATATGATCTGCTGGTTGTCGTTGTCGTACAGATTCTGTGGGTACGAAGATGGAGAATTGCAGTGACGGGATTAACCCCAATTCCAACCACAACGCCCAAAGAAAGATACCAGCGGTAAAGGTACACCTCATGATTTAAAAACGAAGGTGATACTCGATGATAAGCCAAACAGCTACTGCTTCGCGTCGCCAGTATCTGATATCCAATGCCAGAGACGTTTAACCTTATAACACCCAGGGCAAAACGCCATGAAAACTGGAGATGAAACGAAGCAAAATCGAACAAGCCCCAGATCCGAACAAAGAAACACAATACCTAGCAGTTGGTAAACACTACCACTAGTCCACAGCGGAATGCCTGAGAACTGAACCGAAAGCTTTTAGGCGATTGCCGAGAACCTGGACGTCCCTGGATGATGATTCACAAATTTGCTAGTGGACTTAGCCCTATAAAGCAATCTCCTTATCCATGTGCTTCTGGGTTAGGTGGAAGCACAAGTTGTGTTTAGGGTTGGGTGTACCAACCACCACGGCCTACGGATGGCACTTTGAATTTCTGGAAGTCCTGGACTGTATACCCAGATGTGGCAAGACTGCCTGGAAGCCATCTCCTGAATCAGTACAGGACCGTGAAGTCTCGTTGCCGCCGCCGACTCGGGGTTTCCTGCCTACAGGGGGCTAGAAGCCGGCCGGGGATTAGGAGACCTTCCCCTAAGGGCAAGGAGGGCAAGGCTTGCTGTGTATATTTTAGCAACCTATAATGGCCTGAAGCTTTGGACGGAACATTCCGTTGTGTGCAGAATGCCGGGAGAGACCCGAGCTTCTAGGGCTGCTGGGCTGCTATAGCGGCCCTCATGTGTTTGTATTCCCAGACCATTCGGCGCTTATTACGCCACTGTTTTGGAAACAGAAACAGAAACTACTTATCTTCGTATCACCCGAAAGTCTCGGCTTCTCATGTGTTCTGAACCTTTTCGGTGTTAATTCTATTTGCGGCTTTCCGTTATGTAAAGGTCTACGCGAAAGTGTACAGTAGTCGCTGTAAGTACTGTACATATGCAGTATGTCAACCCTCCTCCAACGCCACAAATCAAGTTCACAAGTTGAATGCATCCAGTTGCCAGGTTGAACCCAAGTTGTTAGGCAGCCGCGTGTTTAAGGCCATACAGTTCTCGGTGTGGGTGCAAGCGTTGGCCCCGATGTCGTGGTGGCCCCCCCGGCCGAGTTTTTTGATTGTTCATGGGCAACCTTTCCACCCAGCACACGAGAAAGACACTTTTCATTAAAGCTAGCATACCCTCTCTGGTATGAGGGCCTTTTATTTGAAGTTGGAGACATATTCGGCTCCCTAATCGTTCTCAAAGACGTGTATTGTTGGTCTTCCATCGCATTTTGCACTGCTAATGGAGATAACCGATCACACAGTACAGCTCTAGAACACCGCCGGTGAACCCGAACTGTCTGAAGCTCTGGCAGGAGGCTACTGATCAGGTACATCAAGTCCCGGATTCAGCTGTTGACGAGGTTGGCCACCACATGGAAGATGGCGTTCTAGCGACTCCCCGCTACCACACCTTAACTGGGAGTGCATAGCGGGCACTGATAAATACCAGGCCTTCTAACTAGAGGGAGCATATGCTCATGGGTTGAACCTCCACACTCGATGAGCTGATTCCATTCTTAACCGTGGCATTCATCGGTGGTGCACTGAATGTCGTTGCTGGGCATAAAATACAGGGGGGGTGTCCCGTATCAGCAAGGAGACGCCACCAACCCAACCTGCAATGGATATTCCCCTTGTGGTAACTATCACTTTCCTTGCTTCTTTGTGTATTTCCCACTCGTACAGCCGGTACTGGTTCTACGCACCACTTCCTTTTGGACCCTAGACTCGCACACCTCTCAGTGGTGCCCTGTTTCCGCACACCCGAGCAAGGAATTGACCATACTGATCATGTTAGTACTCTGCATGCTCAGTCCCTCTCACCGGACGCGTAACTCGATACTGATGCACCCGAGCCGGGTGTTGACGCCAGACGAGAGCAGATTTGGCTGCACCCCACCCCACATGTCCGCCCTCAGCAGAACATCCTTCCAACTCTTCTTTCCACTCCTCTCTTGCTCGCTTTTCGGGGATCCGAGGATCACAAGTCAGACTCCGTCCGGCCTCAGGTCTCTTTGCGTTTTCCTTTTTTTGATCGACAGCCGAGGGAGTATTCCTTGTTCGGCCAGTGCCACTTATCCGTGTCTGTCCTGGTGCATGCAATATATGCATAGTCTGCAGCCATCGCTCTCGTCTTGCGGTGAGAATGAGAGATAACAGGCATTAGGAGCTGAAAAGAGGGGGTCAAAAGTTGGGGCATCATCAAGACGTGCCGCGAAGGGGCACTTTTGAAGGAAGAAGAAGAAGAAAGCATGTTGGCTGTGATCTGTATCGTGCATTGGTGGGAAGCGAGAGACGGGAGGGGAGGAGGGGGGGTGTACGAACAGGAGTTTCCCCAATCCACTTTGCCGGACCAGACACACATACACACACCACTACAGTACGTTTCCCGGAGGAGAGAACACTGGCCTTGATATTGGCCTGGAATGCATCTGGGTTACAGTGCTTGGGAGTTGGCACCCTACTGGAAGGGAAATTGAAGCTTGGACAAGGATACTGACTGCACGTCTGAAGATTGCTTCTGCAACTTGCCCGTGGATCCGGGTTTTCTCACTGAATATACAGCACAATACCACCCGCGCTAATCGTTTCTGTTTTCCTTCCCAAGCAACCAATTTTTCCATCTCCTGGAGACCCCAACTCCATCCTTTCTTAGGCGCTGGGAAACATCTCCCAGAAGCCGATTTCCATCTGAAGACAAAGTCAGCAAGATTAGAGCAAGTCTCACCATCTATAAGAGAGGCACCTCGTAGCTGAAAGGGGGGTACATCGGGCTTACATTGGTGGCATGAATAAAGATCTTCACCAGCTCCTCAATACGAGAAGGCGACTGTTGGACAGCATAGGCCTCCAGAGCCTCTATCCGATGAATCCGGGACAGACGTAACGTTAGCCACTGAAGCACACAAAGTCAGGCCCACGAAATTGCGGAGTCTTACCAGAGCCCAGCCGGACAGCCTCCACAAACTGGTGGGCAATGTAGTTCTCGATCCAGCCCCAGTAGGTGTTGCCGTCACGGACAGTGGCCGGGTGTACTGAAAGCATCTGCGCAACCGCCCCGTAGCCGAGCAGGCACGGTGCTAACGCAATCTGCAGCGCGTACCAGTCATCTCGCATGCCAATGTCAATCAGATAACTTGGTTCGAAGTCCCGTGCACCAGGTTAGCATAGGCCACATACTCAGCAGCTGGAAGGATCTTCAGTGGGGAAAAGGGGGCCGGCCAAAGACTGGTAGCCTGGAAATGGAGGGTAACAGTGCTGCTGGTGCCAGTGGGGGCCGGGCCTTTCGCGAGTAATCTTACCGCGTATAGGCAGTGCACGCCTGCTTCTCCTCTGTTCTCATTATGTCGTCGACCGAGATTCCAAAGCTTTCACAGTACTTAGTGTGAAGTTGCATTTCTTGCATGATGTTGAGAGTGATTTGAGCTCCCTATGGATGAGATGCAGATGTCAGTTTACAACACATGATGGCCCGAATTACACGGTGATAATTCAACGGGTGAGTTTTCCCTACATGCGTGACCTGCTTGATGCTTTGGCCCTTGAAGGACGACAGAGAATGAGCGCGAGCAAAGTGCACCTAAATACGCGTCAGTCTTGCCATTCATGGATGTAGATTCATCTTGAGAGGTGCTAATGACGGAATTCTCACCAGATAAAGATAATCCTGAATCATGTACCCCTTAAACGACTCGAGAGGCAACGTGCCGTTTCCGATGGCCATAACAAACGGATGATAGCAGAAGCGCTCCCAGACCGGCTTGACATCGGGTCGGGACAACAAATACTCGAGAAAATAGCCACTGGTGACATGATATTGTTTAGCTGATGCAAATCGAAACAGGAGTTTTGCGGCAGGACATACTTGGTGAACGGGAGAGTCTGGATGGAGTGGAGGTGGTTCAGTGGGCCGTGGCCGCTCCCGAGACCCGGTGCCGTGCGGATACCGACTTCGATATAGCGACAAGCCAAACGGACTGCCTCCGGAACAGCGAGGCCCTTGGCCAGGTTCGACGCAATTGAAGCTAGAGGTGTCAATCCCACGACCGTCAGCTATACTCAATACCATCTTCAAACATGTCCAGCCATACGACAAACGCCCCTGCCTTCCCCGAGAGGAGCCGCGGCCGACGAGAAGAGCTTACATGCAAGCGTGCACCCGGTTCCATGGGTGCTCTTCGAGTCCTGGAATGGACTCTGCACACGAACGACAGAGCCATCGCGGCCGACGAGCACATCAACGACCGTACGACGCTCCTCAGGGGTTGCAGCCACCTTGAGATCCTCGCCGAGGGGCAGATGCCCGCCTTTTACCAGGATCCACTCCGGCCCGGTCGTGCCGGTGCTGGTGGCGAGCAGCCGCTGTCCCAGGACAACCAGATCTTCGACACCGGAGAGCGAGGAGAGTGCGTCGGCCGGGTCGCCGAGCATGGCGAGACACTCGGGCAAGTTGGGCGTGGCGATGGTTGCCAGCGGAAGGAGTTCGGAGAGGAGAGACGTGATGGCGTCGTCCGGGAGGAGCTTGGATCCGCTGGTGGAGATCATGACCTACCACAAAAAAACACCACTGGCGTTAGACTGCGCTTGCCAGCGACATGGTTTGTCATGAACACAACAGTTGGAGGGGAATTCTCGGTACCGGATCAAGCACCAGCTTCAACGGCTGGGGACGGGCCTTCAGTGCCGCCGCGATGACACTGATGGTCTCCGCCGTGGCCAGCATGCCGGTCTTGACGACATCGGCGCCGATATCGTCGAGGCAGGCGGCGATCTGCTTCGCTACGAACGCCGGGGGCGTGACGTGAACATCGAACACACCGGTGGTGTTTTGCGCTGTGAGAGCGGTAGTCGCCGTCATGGCATAGCAGCTGTGCGCCGCGACGGTTTTCTGATCGGCCTCGAGGCCCCTGAATTTGACCGCAACGACCCGGACCCGGGCGGAGCCATTGTTAGCGGGAACATTTCTGAGAAGTCGTCTCTGTCACAGTTACTGAGCATTGCGGGGGTTCATTGGAGATGGCACAGAGCTAGAAAACGAGTATGTAACACAAACGGGGCAACGGGCTCTGCTTACGCTCCGCCCGAGCTGTCGGACCCGGCGATAATGAGGACACGGCCTTCGGGAGACGTCATGGTTTCGGCAGCCGTAAATTGTCCGGGGTGCTTCCGTAAGCGGGTAGGTGGTATAGTAAGCCGGAAGGAGCGAGCGGGGTGCAAGGGACGGAAAGAAAGAAAAGTTTTAGCTAGCGAGTGATGAGTCAAGCTTGGCGCTTAAACGGCTTAATTGCATATATCTCGAGAGCCGTTGATTCATAACGAGGGAACAGATCTAGAGAGATGGAGGGAGAATAAATATCGCATCCCGTGCTGGAAACTGAATAGCCAGCCATACGAGCAAGTTTGGAAAGCTTGGATAAACGGAGAAGAGGGGCAACACTTGCTCACTTTTTCTGGGATATCTGATGATCGGATGATATCATGACAAGTCTGTCCCTGAATAATCCCCCAACATTCGTGAAACCCACGTTCCCCGGACACACTGCAATTTCTCCGGCCACTATATTGGGATTTGAGTAGGTGTCCATTGCTGAGCCCTCTTGGGTAGCTCGGCCCCGGGAAAGCCGTTTCAAGCCGATGCGATTCGGTCCACTTTGGCCAGTATACCCACCTCCATATTGCTACCATATTTCGCTACTACCGGATGAACTCAATTGACGAGTTACAATGGTTTGATTCCATCAAGCTCAACCGACATACACCGAGCTACGTGGGGGGTTGAAGGTGGGATATGTTCGATTTTCCAGATTAAGCTACCTCCAACCCACGGTCCAAGCTCCAAGGTACAAAACGCAAAGCACGGCACTACAAAGCAACCGCAACAGTCAAGTCAAGGAAGAAGAGGTTTGTTCAAGACAGTAAAAATCCAATAAAAGAGAAGCATTTCCATCCATAAAATCCTGTTTCGCCAGAAGAGGTTGAGAGGGAGAGAAAACGTCGAAGGAGGAAGAGGAAGAGACGTTCATAGAGAGTACATATGTAAAGGCAAGATGACAGCTCGCGGTGGTATACCACGAGCCGCCGCACATGAAGGAAGAGATAAAAGACAGCAAAAGAAACAACACAAGATATAGCCAAACAAATAGAGCAACAATCCTTCGTATACGTGTTCCGTCCTCCCATTCGACATCCGCCAGACCCGAGTTGGCTGCGGATGCCCTTGAGTAACTGACGAGCACCGACAACCTCTCATTCACACAAGATGTTCCCACTTTCTACGGACACGCACGCCCACAGCGGGACTACAGCCCCTAGAAGGACGATCTGCAAGCACCCCGAAAGCGCCGTATATCACAATGTGGGAGAGTCCACACCGAAAGATGGCACAAACGCAGAAAGCCAAACGGGACACGAAGCAAGCAGCCGTCACTATGAGCAGGGTGAGATATCTCGATAGAAATAACTGCACCCCACACAGCAAAGGCCACAGCCTCTTCACCCCTCCCCCAAACACAAGCAAAGTGGTTTCGTCGCTTAGTAGGGAGGGTTGGGGCCCAGAGGGGGGTAGTCGCCGGGCCGTCCGCCGGCGACGGAGCCAGAGGGGCGGCCCTGGCTGAAGTGCTTCTTCTGCAGCGCAGCAAGACGCTTCTTCTTGGTCATGGTGTTGATGTAGGTGCCAATGATGAAGGCCACCAGGTTGAAGAAGGGCACCCACAGGTGGTCGGGGAGGAACTTCTGCGCAAAGGCGAGGCAGATCGGCGAGGTGATCCAGCTGATCTTCATCACCTTCCAGAAGCCGACCTTCACGGTGGCCCGGACGTGGTGGAGTGTCCGCGCGCCGGCAATCAGCGCCATGGCGACGAGGTACACGCTGTTTTGGATCGGCGCAATCTAAAGCGAAGAAAACGAATGAATAGTTAGTTAGCAATGGCCACTTAACATTGCGGGAGTGTTCACTCCCAACATGTGGACGCTGTCACGCTGGCGCATTCTCGCGCGCGCTCTCTCTCTCTCTCCCGTTGCAAATCAGACAACGTTGTCTCAGGCGGGGCCAGTGAAGGAATGGGCGAGGGAGAGGGCGAGGGACTCAAAAAGATTTCTTTTTTTTTTTTTTACACATTCCAGTGCTATCACCATATCGGCATTGGAATTCGCGGGGTATATATATCGCTTACAATCATGTTGCTGATCAGAATCTGCAGGATCTTCGACCGCAGGCTGGTCGAGCTGCGGAACGTCCACTGCAGAAGCCAGACCATGAAGTGGCCCAACGGAGCGCTGACGAGGGCTCCGTACGCGGCCATCTTTGGCACGCGAGATGTGAAGTAGTTGCCGTGCTTGTTGCGGTCATGGGCAAACCACGACGCAAGCACCTCCTGGAGACCGGCGAGAGTTCCGGCCGTCAACATCTTTGTCCGGAGCGGGTTCTCCTCGAGATGTTTGAAGTAGAGCTGTGAAATAGCAATTGAACGGCAGGTTTCTTGTCAGTATACGATAACTTCCCTGCTTCTCCTACTCGTTCACACCAGCCCGTCTTCGATCGGGATATCACGGTCGATCCGCACTCTTCCCCACCGGGAATACGAGCGCCGGAATTCCAACGGGAAAACAGAATTCTCAAAACATACCGCCAGGTATCCCTTCGCGCCAGCGTTGGTCGCACCTCCAGTCAACGCCGTTCCGACGGCCTCAGCAAGAGGGTGCTTGCCGCTGGTTCCGGGAAGAGGGACATCTCTGGGCGTGAGCTTCTCAACGCCCTTCCGGATCGTTTCCGACTCGAACCGGACGGACATTGTGGCGGTGGTCACGGAGGGAAACGAGACAATCGATTAATTTGGAGGATGTCGACGGAATCTATGACCGAATCAGCACGAAATCGCGTATTCCGGTCAGTCGATGACGGCAGCAACGACGACGACGTGTAGAGGAGGGTTCGGAGGCGTTCCGTCGCGCGACGATGAGGGTATTCAGGAGGTCTTTATTATGGAAGACTATCATCAGTTATCGAGTTCAGGAAAGCAATACGGAACTCCTGTACAATTCATCCGAAGAGTACAGTACAATCGTCAAGTATCTCTCAAGTATTATCAGAATATGGCAGAAAAAAAAAGAAAAAGACGAAAATAATAGGTTGGAAAAAGGGCACAATTCCCGAACACCTGAGAGGGGGGATCGCAGATAGATTCAGAACAACGAGGAACGACCAGAACGGGCCACTTGTTTACCCCCAGGGTGGCTGGGGCTGAGAAAAGCAACTTTTCCTTCGTTGTCCAGGACCGTTCCAACTTTGTTGGGTCCGGGCTGGGAAACCAGCCAATAGCCGAGGCGTCGCGCGTCGCCTAGGAAGCCTCCCAAAGCGGACGGACGTGCCCCCAAAGTGATGCAGGGGCTCCACGAAGGGAAATACATGTGCATGGCTCAGGAATGAGGGTTCGGTTCTTACCAGGTGTTGATCTGTCTGATGAAGACAACAGACGGTGATTCTGTGTCCATGAAGCGAAAGACGCGTAAATATCACCAGTAGCGAGTAAGCAAAATGCGTTTTTCACTGATCACTCAACGAAACACACGACAAAATCAAAAAGGAGGTCTGAGATGGGCTGCAAACACGAAGTCCGACGGCCGCCGAAGCGAGATGCACCAAAAGAAAAAAGTCGCGACTGAACTCCAAATCTAAGGATGATTTACAGGCTGTGATTGGCTCATTTGGCTGCTGACTTCAATGCATTATTTACTCCCGATAACCCCTGCACCCAGCAACGCGACGTGGCGCCGGAAAATAGTGTGGCGCAGGCCGATGAAATTCGTGTGGCGGGCGGATGCTGGTGCCGGGTTGGGGTGTAACCCTAAGAATGTGGAATCTATTCACCTGGTTGCCGGTATCGCCATGGTGGCGTTGGTCTGTAGCCATCCCCTGACTGGTATACATACAGGTGTGTCCCCTAGTCATCGCCAAACTCGTCGTCCGTCTCCACAACCGCAGTCATCATGCGGTTCCCAACCTGGGTAGCCTCCTCGTCGCGGTTCTCAAAGAACTTCTGCGTCGACACAAACCGCTCGCGCCAGGTATCAAAGTGGCCCAGCGACACACACTCGGCCCAGCCGCGCGCCGCAAACGTGAACTCGAGGTCGTCCGACCGGTAGGTGTGGTCGTCGATGGCGGTGCGGATGGCGCTGTCCAGCATGTCCTGGTTGCGGAACAGGAACTCGGTGACGCCGAGCCAGATGCGGAACAGCGGCGTCGAGCACAGCATGTGGTCGTACGGCACAATGCCGAGCTGCGCCCAGCAGTCGACCATCGCCAGCAGGCTCAGGTGGTTGTTCGGCCGCTCGCGCTCCTCGTCGTCGCCCGCCCCCTTGCGCAGCGTGAACTGCTCCAGCAGGTGGTGCCGCAGCAGCGGCTTGCCGCCCCATTTCGGCCGCTCCTCTGCGCCGAACACCTTTTCTTTTGCCGCGTACACCCGCGTGCGCAGCCGGTCAAAGTCGCCCTCCAGCATCAGCTTGTACAGGTCGGTCACCGACCGCGCGTACTGGCTGATCTGCCGCCGCGCCTCTGGGTTGAGAATCGCCAGCCCGGCGTACACGTGCCACTTGGACGAGTAGATTCGCAGCATGATGTTGATTTTGACGTTCTCAATGCCGCCGACGTAGCGAGACGTGGCCCACGGGAACTGGCTGTTGGCGTGCCACGCCTTGCCCATGCTTAGGAAGGCAACGTGGGTCACCGCCTGCGTGTCGGCTGTGATCCGGTCGTGCTCTTTGGCACTCAGATACACAGTCTTCGAATTGAGGCAGCCGAGGACTGTCTCGACTTTCCGCAACGACTCATCAGACGATCGGTGTCTGATGATCACAAGAGGCTGCCCGGTACTGTCAACCCGGGGTCCGTGGAGGGAATGGCACGTCACAATGTCGACATCGGCCGGGATAAACTCTTCAAACGCCTTGACCTCCGGGTCCTTACACGACGTCTGACCACCGACAATGGCTCCCAGTTTGGTAGCTATGCGCAGTCAGCATCTCTCTGCCAGAGTACTGGGGTACGCATCAAATGCGGCCCAGTGAGGACGTCACACGAAACCAGATGGGAGGGGAGCCTACAGGGACCGTACTGCTGGATCACAGCACGTATTATAGAAGCTTCAACGCTGTACAGGATGTAGTCGCTCGCGCGGGAAACCAAATGGCCGTTACGGCAGATTTCTATGTTCTTCACGAGAAAAGAAAGAAGAAAAGTACAGTAGTTTTAGTCACCTGGCCTGGACTGCTAAGAAGCGGAAAAGGGAAAAGAGAAAAGAGAAAAACAGCACGCGCAACAATGGAGACGCTTGGAAGCCATACTGTTCCTTCATATTCGGCCTTGAGGCTCTCATATTTCTCTTCTCTATCACAGGCTAGGATTCTACGAGTGTGGTTCTCTTCGTCAGCATCTCCCAGGTCGATCTACTAGGGACAACTCCTTGCCTCTGGAGCTTGGGAATCGATGTCGCAGCGGCCAGTCATCTATAGCTTCAAGACGAGGAGAACGTTAGGAATCGAATGTCAAGAGGAGGTTGAAGTGGTTTGTGAATAACAAGAGGGGAAGGAGGGGAACCGCGTTCAGAAAAATGTTTGATAAAGGTAGCAAGCGTTTACATCAGTGAAAGCCCACAACACGCCCAGGAGCCAGAATGGTTATCCCAGTATGCCGACGGACAATGCTCGAGCCAAATGCGCTCTAGTCATCATTTGCGGTGGTGCAGAGGGGAGAAGAGTTGCAGTGGAAGTGTAGGCTCACCTGTTCATTATACGGACACCGCCAGGCCAACGGGCATGAGACCGTCCTGCGACGCAACCTGACTTACCTCCATCCTGCTTCCGACATCCTCCGGGCATACATCTTGCCCATGTCTCCCATTCCAATGATGCCCACAATGAAGCCGTCCATGTTCGGTGCGGTAGTCATTGCTCCTGATTCGATTAGGCCCGATAGCCAACTGTCAGGACAATAGATCAACAACCAACTCCTGCGACGCTGTACAATCGCAGATAATCCCAGCAGCTTTTTCGGCTCTGCTATAAATCTTCCTGTTCACTTGAAGGATCGAGATTTGAATGGTAACCGCCAATTGCAATGGGCCAAGTTGCAGAAAAAGAAGAGTGAGTGATGAAGAAGAGCAGAAGAACAACGGGGGAAAAGAAGTTGACAGGATGGAGATTATATAGGACTGCAAAAATATTTTTCCGGCCCACAGAAAACTTTTGGCTCCTTCTATGCAATTAACAGGTATAGTTCTGTAACGAGGCGATTTGTGGGCTAAAACATTTCTGCTTGCTTAACCCGGAAACCCTAATCTCTAATCCAATTCTTCACCCCTCATTCACCCAACAACGAGGGCCTTCTACATGCGATCTTGACAGTTTCGTCCCTAAAGTGTTTCCATAATGGAGGCTCTCTTCTCTCTTGGTTCCAACGGCTCCGGCCAACTTGGAATTGGACACGCCGAAGACGTGTCGGTCCCCAAACAGGTCCTCTTCGAGCCAGAGCCAGCCTCGCCGCTCTGCGTCGCCAAGATGGCAGCGGGAGGAAACCACACGCTGCTGCTTCTTGAATCCGGAACCCTCTATGTCAGTGGAGCGCCAGAGTCGGGTGCCTGTGGAATGATGGCGACCTCTCCCACCGATAGCTCCGGATACATCCGACAGGCAACCGCGCCGGTATTCCGCCCCGTCCGGTTTCTCAGTGAGGGCCGGCCCCTCGCCCCGCCCAAGATCTCTCATATAGCTGCCTCCTGGGAAGCGTCGTACGTGGTTACCGAAGGCGATGATGGGGGGACGGCGCTGTACAGCTTTGGATCGGGTGCCAAGGGCCAGCTAGGACTCGGAAGTCTTCCGGTCGAAGTTTTACGGTCTCCATCCGCTACCCGGATTCCAGAATTTCCACCTACCGGAACGCGGATCACGGGAATATCAGCGTGTATGGCACATGTGGCAGTGGTGTTAGATAACGGGGATGTTTATGGGTGGGGGAATGGTCGGAAGGGCCAGTTGGGAGAGCCCGCTTCCGTGGTCACGGCTCCCCGGAAGATCGAGGGTCTCAAATTCCGGGTGTCGAGAGCAGTGTGCGGAAACGAGTTCACATGCTTTTTTGGAGACCCAGATGCCGGCGACTTACAAATTCTCGGCTCAGAAAAATGGGGGATATCATCATCAGCACCCGCGAGTGTGCCAGCTTGGAAGGATGTTGGGGCGAGTTGGGGAAGCCTGTATGTGCTGGGTAAGGACGGGTCTCTAATTTCCTGGGGCCGCGATGATCACGGCCAGCTGGTTCCTCTGGGACTTCCGGTTGTTGATAAGATTGCCGTTGGTAGTGAGCATGTTGTGTGCCTCACTGCTGAAGGAGAGGTGGTTGCATGGGGATGGGGAGAACACGGCAACTGTGGCCCGGCGGCCGCTGGAAACAGCGATGTCAAGGGTCGGTGGAACGTTATTGCATCCGCAAAATACATCCCGCCCGAGTCTGTTATTGGGGGTATTGGGGCAGGTTGTGCAACAAGTTGGATTAATATTATAATAAAAGGCTATTAAAAGAAATACCCCGTTCCCCACCGTTTGCTCCTCGTTTACATGTCATGACGTCGTGGTCTCAAATAGCACAGCAAAATTTCAGGCATGAAAAAAGCCAGAGAATACCACAAGAGAAGTTCAGGTTTACAGCAGCCCACTGTAGAACAAGCCAAGTTTCATGGCTTCCGAGAGGGGTTGTGTTGGCTCGAGGCCACTTCCCGGCGGAGGGTCCATCTCCGGCTCGGGGGCCGGAGCGTTACGGGCACGAGAAACCGACGCAGTCTATACATGAAAAAGTTAGTGTGAGAGAAAAATGGAAGGGAGAAAATTCCAAATCCTCTTACCGGTTCTTCGCTGTGGTCCCACTCCAATCTGGCATTATCAAGCTCATCGTCGTTTTCGTTCTCATCGCCGACAGGCTCCCACTCAGGGTCGTTATCCACGAATAGGCCTTCGGACATGGTAATACTCGGTCTTGGAACCGCCTGAGACTGCTGCGGTCGGATATCGAAGAACGGCATACGCGAGATATTAGCTCGTGCAGACGCCGCCGGCTGCGACACAGCAGGAGGTTGCACCATGGGCGCTTCCTGCGCTCTATCGGCGGCCGCCGAAACGGGGGCCACACTCGGACGGCGAGACTCTGGCTCCAATGCCCGTGCACCAGTGACCGCACCGGCGCCTCTCTTTCGCTTGGTCTTCTGGCCCGGATTCCCACGCTCTCCAACCGTCATCAAAAGAAACTCGCAGCTAATCCCGTCTCCAACGTACGACAGTTTGAGGGGTCGTGATGGCAAGGAGTACCGTGCCACCAGGTCGGTTCCCATGCCGCCGGCGTGCTGGATGATAGCTCGGAAATCCTTGACGCTAATGATGATGTGCAGGTTATCCTCGACTTCGAGGTCGTCGAACTCATCGAGGTCCACGGCGATAGACGTATGCAGGGGTTTCTTCAGAACCTCATCGGCGTTGATCGCTTTTTCAGAGTAGCAGTTAAAGTTCACATGCTCGGGGTTCGAGTTGATGTCGAGAAGCTCCACGCCGGGTCCGAAGTGCTCTAGAATCTGCCGCAGCGTTCGCGAGGGGATCTTCCAGTGGTGGGAAGCTTCAGCCGGATCGAACTTTGCATGAACCGGCACCACGGTCTCAAACGACAGCTTGTGGGTAGCGGTACACCCATTCCGGAACACAATTCTCACGATGAAGCGGCTGCGCACGTTCGGCCCGTCCTCGATAGAGGCCTCGCATTTCTCAATCGCCGAAGACCGCTCTCCGTCCTTCATGGTCTCGCCGCTCCGGCTGCGGAAGATCGACACGAGAACGCGCGAGTACATGCGGCAGAAGAACCGGTCACTTCCTTGGGGCCCGCCATTGAAGCGGTACTTGGAGAAGAACCGGCCGGTGCTAAAGGAGAAACACGCATACGCGGATTTTGTGGTGTTTAACGTTGATAGCACCAACTAAAAGGGGAAAACAGGGTGAATATGGGCCCCGGAAAGCTGTTAGAGAATTCACGTTGATATATCGAGTAAGACGCTTGCTTACCTTGTCCTTCTTCGCCTCGATGGAGACCTCGTCGTGGAATTTGTTCAGACAGATCAAACTCTCGCGCAGGGCAGTTACACCTTCTTCGCTGAGGGTGAAATTCAAAATCGCCATGCTTCCTGAATGCACTGGAAGTACATGTCCACAGCAATGATGATCAACTAAAAAGACCAGAACGAATTGGCGTTGGAAGAGAGCAGTGCGGGAGTAGAAGAGAGTCAACGAGACGTCGAACGCGCTTCCTGGCCAAGTTGGCGGGTGGTCACGTGACGGCTGCAGCTGGGCTTCCTTCCACGGTCAATCACGAACTGTGCTTAACATGAATCACTTCTGGACCTCATCAGATCAACTCATCAATCATCAATCTCGGACAATTCGAGGCTCTAAGATAGAAACTTCCACATATCTGAGCAAGACCAGAATCTTGATCCAGGCCGGAATCTTTGAGTCTGCCCAAAATTCTCGATTTTCTTTTGTAACGCAGTGGTTCCGTTTGCCCAACAACCCTCTCCCCAAGTTCTTGGTTAAACAGCTCTTGATCACTACATTTTTAACTGCCCCTTCTCACGAACTTTGTCATACGCATTCATTTATACCTTGCAATGTATTTTGTTTTATCTTATCCCTGCGAGTCTGCACATTTCCAGTCTCTCACTCCAGGTAGCTATGACCATCCATAACTGCAGACGTTCAAGCCACTAAACCAGAGGAATCCGGGATACTTACGGCTCGAAATCTGATTCCAGGTCCAGACGCTCGGTTTCGTGGTAGGAATGCCTCAAATAAGCGACTCCCAGTCTCTGGTACTCCGATGACCCCGGTGTTCGCGGTGCCACGAGAATGCAAAAGAAGCAGGCATATCTGTCGTCGGCATCCTGAACCCCCTCCTTTAAAATACCCCGAAGTGTACTTAGGTGACTGCCTTCGAGCCATGCTGCCTTAGTCTTTTCGGAATCAAACATTGCGGTGGCATCCAGAAGCTTCGTCGATAGAGCAGTGCAAGTGCGAGTGAAAGTGCCCGCTGCCGTATTAGTTTCGTCGTTTGTCGCTGAATTTGCATTCGCACCCGTTGGCCTGAGGGCAGAACCACGCCATCTCGCCCTTTCCAATAATCAGGTTTCGTGCATTAAAAACCCGTTTTTAGAACGTCCAGGCGCGGTCTTCAATTACGTTGTGGTGAACCTGGTTGTCACCGATTGAAACCGGGAAACATCGATCCTTTGCCCAATGGCCGGGGAGACTGCGGAAATCCTCGTTGTCGACTCTCACGAAATGGACAATTGCGGTAGACTCTTGGCCAGCATGGTGGCCTCCATGGGGACTGTCACACGACGAAAGTGTCACCGATCTTGGATGGAAGGGCTGCATTTCGTCAGATCCCGAGAAACAACCCTGGTCAACACTGGAAGCCCCGGCAACAGAGAGTACAAGCAGGGCGCCAGAAAAGACGGAAGACATGAGCGGGAGCTGCTCTTTCTTGTCGGCGTCATCGTCCTGGACAATGCACAGTGCGTCGACCCAGATATACCGAACACCCAGTTTTGTGCACACATATACCGCGTCCCGAATAGTCTGTAGAAGCTCCCTGGCTTGGATTCCATGCTCAATGAAAGATTGATAAGTGCGCTCGACAGTGCAAAGGTTTGCATCACCCCCACCCCAACAGTAACTCAGAGCAATTTACGGCTGCCCAGAATATGCTGCAGTGTCTGGGATCAGCTTGACCAAGTCGGCAGTGTCTGATATCTCCAGCATGCGCTTGGGCCACTGGTACACTTGAGTGGCATCCTTTTTCCTGCACTGATCGTGCGACTGGACACAATCTGAGAGCTATTGGGCGGCTAGATCTAGGCGTGCATCGAGAGATTTTGCGATGGGCCGGTATAGAGTGTAGTTCAACAAGGCGGAAATTAGAAGTCCGAACAAGAGGTCGAATTCAAGTGGCTCCGTCTGTTCAGGATCTTCCCTAGAAAAGGAAAGGGAAAAAATAGACGAAAGAAGCAATAGATACGGACGAAGACAACACTATGCAGTTATACTGTAGACTCATCTTTCAAGGCAGGCCCACAGTTAGCCATGATTCGGGAAGAAACCATACCACGACTAATATAGATCTCATATCCTGGGGCGGTCCACATCGTCCCGCCAGGCTCGATTACCAGGACCTTCCAGCAGCCCCCAGACTCGAGGAATCCGACGATCTTTGTCTCCGGGTTAGTGATCTCTGCAACAGCCTCGATGACCTCGCAGATTGCCCAACATTTCCCACACGATGAAGATTGGGAAACGAGGTTTTGTAAGGGAACTGTCTTCGCAGTATACATGAAATCGTGCTGGTGAAATAGCTCTTGACAGCTGTCCAAAGTATCCGGCCATTCTAGCATTGTAAATTGTCAGAGATGATCAAAGTCAATGAATAACAAGGTGAGTTTTGAAAGAGGAAGAAATGAAGTTGTGTAAGTCCTAAGTCAGGAAGGCTCTCTTCACTCCTCGAATAATTTTTTCCCATGAGGGGCGGTTAGGCACGTAATGATTCAGGACTGTTCACGTCCTTGGTATATAAATAGGAGCTCCGCCTCTTCCCCTCCACCAACTTTGCTCTTTTCCCTGTGTCGATATTTCCATTGTGTTTAGCAATTCAGCCCTACGGGACAACATATATTAGATCACTAGTATTGCATCGCCAATAGCACCCACGAGCATAATACCCTACTCTTTATTTCTCTTAGACATCGCCTCCAAACGTGCCGAGCCCCACCATCCGGAGCTCCATCCAGCTTACCTCGAAAAGTTCAACCGTACCACGGGTCTCGTTTGGTCCAGAAGAGATTCTCTCTGCGGGATGCAATATCCACCGCACCGCCTCCGGATTATAGAACTGTTGGTTCAGCCCGCGAACATGCCATCCTCCCATCACCCTCTGGGCTCCGAGGTAGCATGCTCGGCTACGAGCCAGTACATTAGAAAAATCGCTGCCACCTTTGAAAGCCCCAGTTCGGTACACCCATACGACGGTGGCTACGATCATGATCTATCACTAATCGCGATTCAAGACGGGCTGTCGAGTCTGACAAGCCCGCCAACAACACCTAGAATCACGGATTAGATAACCGATGACTCCGAGGATAACCCGGTCTCTGGAGCACCCCTGTTCGTATGTGCCACGAAAATTAGAGGCACACAGAGGGCGTTCTTGTCCAGAACCAAAGCTGGTCCGTCCGGTGCCGACTTACTCACACCGATAGCGCAAGGAACCCTATATGCCTGGGACTCGGAAGGTTTTGGTGACAATACTGTGGCCCTCCGAGGCGTTGTTCCCTCCCAGATGGATATGAGAGTACTCAAGCAGCCCAAAGCTCACGTCCGCAGATGGATTTTTCAGGGACTCTCCTCTGTCTCAGCCGGCCGACTGATGACGACACGGCGAAAGCCCTGAGGTTCCAAAATGCTCAAGTCGACTGGCCCCAAACCACTGAGCCGAAGGCCGAATACATACACTTTGGGTCTGGCAGTTTAGCGGGTTTGACGGTGAATAACACTATCCGGGAGAAAATCAAGGGTTTTTTCTCCCCGATACGATTGTGAACGACTGCCAGAATGTCTGACTCCGGGGGCCGGCGCCGTCGGGCCCGGTCTAATTATATCTGGGAAGCTGTGAGAGAAATGAAGCCACGGAATCTAATTGCTATGACTTCAGAGGGGCAAGCCGTGAGAGAAACGGACTGTGTGATATAAATGCGGACTGATATAAATAAAATACAGTTAGCCCTTGTGAGGAGACTTGACTAACTTCATGCTTACACTTGGGAATTACTGCGCGTTTGTGGTGGTACTAGGGTTAGATCCCAAATCCCCACAGATACGCTATCACGTGATAAGAGACCTCTTAGCATCCGCCTTGTTCCTGAATCCTAAAAGTCCCATCCCATCCTCTCCAGGTCTTCATACTATTAGACATTCAGAATAAGACATAGTTATCACCAATATTCCTCACCCATATCCACCAGGCCGTCAGCTGATTTCACACGATCTCATCGCTGGCTAGGAGCCGAATCGTCCGCTATGGTAAGCCGCCATGTGTGCTGCATACGCCCGCATAATATGCCCGCCGCCCGCTGACTCTTATTTGCATTTGTTTCCCCTTCCCCCCGGGGGAAACACACCGCTGATCGACTTATAGACCACCGAAACAAGCCCGTTGCTGGCCAACCAGTCCGGCCGGCCCGATGACGAAAGCGAGCAGCGCGCGACCTCCGAGACCCTGCACCTCACCCAACGCACGCGGTTCGCCAACCTAACGCTGTTCGCCTGGGGCCTGCTGGCCACCGCCACGGTGGTGATTCTCGCCGTGTGGTCGCAGCACGCCCACCACACCACGCCCGCGGCGCCGGCGAAACGCAACCTGATCTTCATGGTGTCGGACGGCATGGGCCCGGCGTCACTCTCGCTGACACGCAGCTTCCGCCAGCACGTCGACGGCCTGCCCGAGGGCGACACGCTCAACCTCGACAAGCACTTCTGGGGCACCAGCCGCACGCGGTCGTCGAACTCCCTGGTCACCGATAGCGCGGCCGGCGCCACGGCGTTTGCCTGCGGCAAGAAGAGCTATAACGGCGCCATCAGCGTGCTCCCCGACTACAGCCCGTGCGGAACCGTGCTGGAGGCCGCCAAGCGTGCTGGATACATGACTGGGCTCGTCGTCACTACTGACATCACCGATGCCACCCCCGCGTGCTTCGCTAGTCACGTGCTCACCCGCGGCATGATGGACGACATCGCCGTGCAGGAGATCGGTGCCGGCCCGCTCGGCCGCGTGGTGGACCTGATGCTCGGCGGCGGCCGCTGCCACTTCCTCCCGAACACCACGGCCGGCAGCTGCCGCATGGACGACGTCGACGTGGTGGGCCTGGGCGCGAAGGAGTACGGCTGGGGGTACGCCGACAGCCGCGCCGGGTTTGACGCGCTGAAGGGTGGCGACGCCGTGCCGCTGCCGTACCTGGGGCTGTTCGCCGAGCGCGACGTGCCGTTTGAGATCGACCGCCGGAACATGGCCGACGTGTACCCCAGCCTGAGCGAGATGGCGAAGACCGCGCTGCGCGCGCTCGAGAAGGCCACCGAGAAGAGCGACAAGGGCTTCTTCCTGATGATCGAGGGCAGCCGCATCGACCACGCCGGTCACATCAACGACCCGGCCGCCCAGGTGCATGAGGTCCTCGAGTACGACAAGACCTTCAAGGCCGTCCTGGACTTCCTCGATGCCAGCAAGACCCCCGGCATGCTTGTGGGAACCAGCGACCACGAGACCGGCGGCCTGGCCACAGCTCTCCGTAAGTATTCCCGTCTCCATTTCTCCAATCTCGTGCTCCCGTGTATATCATCTCTTTCTCTAACGCGCCATCTGCTTCTACAGAGGAACCCGGCCACCTGCCCGTGTACAACTGGTACCCAGCCCACCTGGCTGCCTCCAACGCCTCGTGTGAGTCCCTCGACCGGCGGCTCAAGTCCTACATCTCCGAGAACGCAGGCTCGACGCGCGAGGATCTGAAGGAGTGGATCAACACCAACCTGGTGACCGCCGGCCTCGGCGTCACCGACGCGCACCCCGAGGAGCTCGACCTGCTGGTCGACGAGCCCGACGTCGCCGTCAACACCTTCGCCGCCATCATCAGCCTGCGCGCCCACATCGGCTGGAGCACGCACGGCCACTCGGCCGTCGACGTTAACATCTACAGCTCCGGCGGGCCCGCCGCGGCGAGCATCCGCGGGAATATCGAGAACACCCGCATCGGCCGGTTCTTGCATGAGTACCTCGACGTCGATGTCGATGCTGTCACGCGCGATCTGGTCAAGCACGCGGCGGTCGAGGGTGTCAGCCAGGTGGGTGCTGCTGTTGCTGATATGCAGGCGGCTGAAGCGGACCACTGGACCCAGCGCCAGTGATCCCACTTCACCTCACTCACGTATCTCCTTGTTTTCTTCCTCTCTGATCTTTTGGGAGTCTTGTTCTGGTGTTTATTGTTTCGTATCGCTTTGGTTTTTATCTTACCGGCCATATTGAGGGAGTGCTGTTGTTCTAGACAGATATATGTCAAGAGGGGTATGAGATCTTTCAACTAGCATCTGGTTTCACTTAGGTTAAATTGCGTTTGCGTTTGCATTTGGATATCCGTCGCTTTTCAGTTCATGTCGAATCACATAGATGAAGATATCATGTCTTCCGACTCTCACCGTCTTGTGTTATCGTGGTTAGGGTTAGTTGGTGGTTGTAGCACGTCCCTCAGCTGTTATTTCGCCGGTAGTAGAGGCATATAGAAAGGCGATTTTGGAACATATCACTGGCGACACAACGCTGAAATTACACCCATTCATCCAAACTTGCATTAAAGCTGCACATATAAAAAAGAAAAGAAAACCGCTATAGCCCGTAACCCTAAACAAAATCATGAAACAGGACGGCGCTATTCGGGTGAAGACGCAAAAAAACACGCTCTCCACAGTATGGCCCGCACCCATCACCAAATAAGAAGAGAAAAACAAAAAAAAAACAAAAAAAAGAAGAAGAAAAGATACAACACTATGCTTTGAAGGAGGAAGACAGGAGTCATTTCACAGAAATATATACCCCTGGTTATTAAGGCTGGGCCGGGCCGCCATCATCGCTCAACTTGGCATACCGCACAAACAGCCGGTCCAGGAAATGCGAGTGGCGGATGCCGTTAGGCCGCGCACGCGCAAATGTGTCGATGGCCTCCTGCACGCCGAAGCCGCAGCGGTCGACCAGGTAGCACACGATGAAGTAGCCGGTGCGGTTGAAGCCGTAGTGGCAGTGCACGCCGATGACCGTTGCATGCTCGTCGTCCACCGGCTCGGGCGATTCGGGGGGGTCGGTCGAGGGTGCGGGGGCCGGGGACGCACTGGTGGTGGGATCGGCGGGCGTGGCGGTTCCGGTGGCGCTAGAGGATGCTGGAGGCGGCTGCCCCTTTGCCTTTTTCCTTCGGACCTGGTCGGCGTGGGTCTCGTCAACGAGGGCCTCGAAGGCAGCAACCTCAGCATCGGTGGGGGGGATTTTCGAGACCGTGGGGAACTTGCGGTAGTGGATGCCGCGGCGTTCCAGGCCGCGCGGGTCGTAGACAGGCTGGTCGCGGCTGATGTCGATCACGTCAGTGATGCGGTCACCCCAGGCTCGGGCGAAATTCTCGGGCGAGTGGGCGTCGTCAACCTCGCGGAGGGTCTTCATGGCACGGAAGATCGGCTTGCCTGGCCGGCCGATCGGGGCCGAGACGGGGGCCACGGCGGACCATTTGGCCAAGTTCTTCACATCCCATTTGCCTTCGCGAGACAGGTACTGGAGCTGCCAGCCGAGCGAAAGGCGGCCGGTGACGTGGCAAGCAAGAAAGTCCGAGACCAGACCGGCGAGAATGCGGACAGTGGCCGGGTTGTAGAGTAGGGTGTGGTTGGCGGGGGGTGGCATAATCAGGCTCTTGACGATCTTGTGGGGGTGCTTAGGAAGAGGGGGAATATCCGGGCCAGGCTCGTTCGGAGTGGTTGGTTCGGATGTTGACGGCAGATCGGTGGAGGCGACTTGGTTGGCGGTAGAGCCCGAATTCTGCTTGAATGTGGATTCAGTTATGTCCTCTATCCGCTGGGGCTTCTGACCCGGGCTAGACGTATGTGTGATTCCTGATTGGTGCTCGCCAACAAGGCTGTGGTCGGTGCCTTTACCAGCACCCAGAGCCTCGGTGGCCTTATCAACCTCGGCTGGAGACGTGACGGTATCAAGTTCAGCGCCGACAAGGAACACGGGGACGTCAATAGCGGCCCAGACCTCGGCGCCGGGAATTCCGCGGCGAACCTTTCCGCCGTCGGTGTCCCCGAGAGCACCGAAGGCCATTCGCCGCCACACGGGGGTTTTGCTCTGGCAGTTGAAGCGGTGCTGCATAATCTTGAGATCCCGGTGAGCACCGGGGCCAGCAAAGCGGGCCACGCTCGCACTCTCCGGGCCACCACGGCGGTCCCATGCTCGCCAAAGGTCAAAAAGCCAGCCCGGAACCCAGAGGAGCCGACGAAGCATAGTAGTTCGGGCCGGTGAGAACGGGCTTGCGGCAGGACATATGGCGACAAAGGCGGCAATGTAAGGCTGCAGATCTGTGACGTGGGGACTGGTTGGGCTGGCCAGGCAAGCACTCAAGGCCGTGCCCAAGCTATGGCCAATCAACACGACTTGCTGGCCATGTTCGCGGTCCCGGAAGTCGTTGATAACAAGCTCCAGGAGCTCGACAAGAGCATCGAACGAGTAGGCATCCCACGAGGTTTCGGAGAATTTGGACCGTCCACAGCCGGGGAGATCGATGGCGAGACACGAAGACACATTCACGAGACTGGTAAGGAGAGGGTGAAACTGGGCCACGGAGCCACCGAGGCCGTGAACAAAGACAAGCAGTGGTAACGGAGCGGGATCGGAGGGAAGCTGGTCGGCCTGGAGGTGGCGTCGATAGAAGATGCGGAGGCCGTCGTAGGTGAATTTAGAGGTGGTGTATGACTTGAACTGCGAGTTATCCCGAAGTAAGGGCGGGTCAGTGTCGTCTGCCGACACGTTGATTGACATGGTGGAAGTTGGCGACGAGGGCCTCTCTCGGGTGCTGGGATATACGGTGCCCAAACCGGAGACAGCCTCCCTTAGTGAAGATGAAGAAGAGGCCAGACAGAGGTGGCATGCAGGTACGGCGCAGTATTATATATGTATAGACACACGCAGCTTGGTGTTTGCGGTACAGACAGTGACGAAACAGCAAACAGCCGCGTGTGTGACTCTTGACGTTGCAGGGATGCACGGCCAAGAGCTGTAATGGGGCTGAAGAGAAAAAAAAGATACTAAGTGATGCTTCCAAGCCGGGAGTCGGGCGGTGGCTATCGGGATATTCGGGGAGACAGGCCGAAGGAGAAGAGGGAAAGAGCCGGGGAAGTTAAGAAGGAAAGAAGTTGGGGAAAGTGTGAAGCCCGAGAAGAGTGAAGAGTGAAGCTATCTACAGATTCATGATCAGTTGAGTGTTGGTTGGGAGTTTGAAGCAGGCAAGAACCAAGCCAGGCCAAGTTAGGGGGGGAAAAGAAGGAAAAGAAAGAAAAAAAGATGAAAAAAGAAGAAGAAAAGGTCGTAAAACAGAGCTCGGTGGATCATATAAACCTGGGATGGCTGGTTTATGAAGATCTCAGCCAGAGAGCAAGAGAGAGAGAGAGAAACAAGCTTCAGAAGCTACACAAGTATGAATGTGGTTGGGCCATGGGCCATGTAACGATGTATCAATGAGACATAGAGAGGCAATAATATCGTCAGAGCACTTGACTTGATAACAGATGGGAATCCAAAAAAAATTGAATGATGGAAACTCGAGAGCAAGATCCCCCAAAACGACCGAAATTAAAATATGGGGCAAGAGGACGATGAAATGAGAGGAACAAACAACCCAGCCTTGTGAAGGAGGTTTTTTGGTGGCCGAAGAAAGATAAAAGCAGTCGAGACGAGCGATAACAGCTGTTATGGCATACATCACTTCAAGCTGTGGGAAGGCAGAAGAGATACCTTGGAATTCGGTGGGTAGTGCAGCGAAGAGGCTGGTACTGCTGTCAGACACCGCAAGTACCCTTCAAACAGAGAATAGCAGCATGTCAGGTTCCTCCCAATTTACAGGCCAGAAAGGATGCTAAGGCGTCCCTGAACCCCTGAAATTATAGGCCCGGCTGGCCCCAACCCCGCTAATCCTACAAAATATTCCAGTGGGAGCACGGCCCTCGAAGCCTTCTATACAGTACATTAAATCCTGTGCACACCGAATCCTGCTTTATGCAACGATCCCACATCTATCAATTCCCCCCCCCGCCACCCAATGATACAGCGCCTTGCACCATCGTGTTGCAAAGCCCGGCCGCCGCTGGCCGTTTTTATGCTTAGACGGGACCGTCTGCAGAGATTGTGTGTGCGTTTGTGTGTGTTTGTGTGTGTTTGTGTGTCGGGATGGTCGGCGATTCAAAAGGTCCGGCCTGCACATGAATGCAAGCTGGTGCCCCTCGCTCGAAACACAAGATGAGAAAGAGAGAGAAGTGTCTGTCGGTGAAGCATGAGCCGGTCTGCAATCTCCACCGAGCCGGCACAGCACAGCACGCCGCAGCGCGCCACACCGCTCTCGCCGGAACGCTTCAGGACCCGTCCATTCACTCCGCCCCCCGGCCGTCCTGCCAGCCGATCGGCACCAGCGCCGCCGCAACGTTGTCGACCCCGCGCTCCATCACCAGCATGTTGAACTGCGACGCCGCGTTGCGCGTGTCCATCGCCTCGACCCGCATGCCCAGGCTGCTGATGAGCTTGCGCGTGGCCGGGCTGAGCGGCACGACGTGCGGGCCCAGGCCGATGATCAGGAGGTCTGATGCGCACAGCTGTCTGTTAGCCAGCTAGGTCTGTGTTGTGTGGTCCCTCCGTTGTCTGTAAGATGTCCAACAAGGCGGAAAGGAGAGGGATGGAGGGAGGGAGGGAGGAGGAAATGGAAAGCGGGAAGAGTTGGAGAAACCACGGAAAGAAGAAAACACACCTGGTCGCGGCCACACCAGCGAGAACAGCCCCAGCGCCTGCGGCGACAGCTCCCACTGGCCTTTGGCATTGACGAACGTCTTCGCCGCCGCCGCCGCCGAGTCCGTCACCTGCCACGGCTGCCACGCATACGCCTCGCCGCCGATGATGATCACCCCGCGCCCGCCCGCCACTATCGCCCCGCTGTTGAGCTGGAACCCATCGCTGCGGCACACGTCGATCGACGTCGCCGGCGCCGCCACCCCGCCCATGATGTCGAACGTGTCCAGCCCCATCTGCTCCTCCGCCCCCGCCCGCCGCTGCGGCTGGCGCTCCTCGCCAAAGTCGAGGTCGGCGTCGTCGGCGGCTGCTGCTGCTGCCGGGCGCGGCGGCGCGGGGTCCCGTGGGCTCGGTCTCGATACCGGTCGCCGGATCGCGGCTGCACGTGGGGGCTGCGTCCTCGGCGCTGGCGTGCTGTGGAAAAGTCGCGGGTGTGCTAGTAGTTGCGCTCGCTGGCAGCTGGAGAGAGGTGCTCGTAGCTCGCGGACCAGCGCTGGCGTTTGTAACGCGGCGCGGACCTGCCGTAATGATTGCATGACGATTGGTTTGTAATCTGAAATGGAAGTGGTTGGAATAAGAGATGGATGGGGTAGGATCCTGTTCCAAACTGATCTGAGGTTGGTATCGTTGGTCGTTCACATGAAAGAGGAAAGCCCGTCAAGTGTGCTTGAGACCACACCTAGAAATTCTCCTCAAGTGGGATATCACGTGACATGTATCTAAGGTTTTAATCCGGTAGTCTTAAGAGAATCTGAAAACAACGAGAACCCAGATCAAGAGCAATTCAAAGTACCAAAACGAGGTTTTTCCAATACCGTCTTGCTGAAGTGCTAGCACACATGTCTTTATTTGGTAGTCTGATGCTCCCGGCCGATTTTCTTAACATGGCAAGTCACCCCACCCCACACGGCAAACGCAAGTGTGTGTTCACACTTCAAGTCAGTACCACACATCACAAGTCACATCACGTAACGCATGGAGAACAAAAAGATTCAAGTCCAAGTGGGTGGTGGGAGGTTTTCATGCATTCCAATCCGATTTACCCATTAATAAACACGCCTAATGAATCCACTCCATTTCCGTGACCTCTTCCCACCCCGGGTTCCTGTTCCCGTGAATATCGGAGGAAGGGCCGTCATGAAGAAACAAATAAAGTAATAAACCCGAGTCGCAACACCCCCGAAAACAAAAGGTGAATAGTTTCGTGCCCGGAAAAAAAGAAAGAGCTTCTAGAAGATGACATTTTTGTTGTCCCCCTTCCATGTGCGCGAAAGGTCGTCCGTCTTTTTGGTTCGCCAAAAGGATTTGAAGAAGAAAAAAATGTGACAGTTAAAAAAACAGTGCTTTATTTCATTGGTATTCGTTTTTTTTCGCATTTATTTCTTCTTGCCGCTCTCCTGCTGCTCCTTGAGCACCTTCTTGACGATCTTCTGCTCCTCGATCAGGAAGGCCCGGACAATGCGGTCACGCACGCAGTTGCTGCATCTCGATCCACCGTACGCCCGGGACACGTTCTTCTTGGGCTTGGAGATCTGGGCGTACTCGCGGGGGCGGAGGGCGGGGACCTAGAGATAAAGACAGCCGTCAGTATTGGGTTATATACGTGAGCAGAATATGTGTCTGGCGCGGGCGAGTGGAATATCCGAGAGCAAAGATCGATCGCAGGACGGGAGACAGGAGAGATGAGCGAGAGCATGGTCGGGTGTATGAAGATCATTCGTTGAATTCGATGGCGCAAACTTTCGCATCATTTTCGTCGTAGCAGCTGGGCAGCAGCAGTCCTTTGAATCTGCGATTCGCAGTTGTGGGATACGGCTCTGGTCTCGAGAACCGAATAGCAGCACATGATATGCAATGGAGACCCGTGCGGAAACTCTCCATTAACCAAGGCTGCGCTGGCACACATGTTCAAAACTCTTCCGCTCGCCTCGATCGCCCGTGTTCTCGATAAAGTTGTCGCCGTCGTCTATATGCCGAAAATAGTAACATGAAGAGGTTTATTCGCAACTTACACCAGGCAGGGCAATGCCGCAGTCACCGCACTTGGGGTTAGTGCCGCGCTTCTTGATGTGAAGAACACGGATCTTGCCTCCGGGAGTCTTGATGACCCGCGTGAGGTTCGAGGTGGTGTTGTAGCTGTAGAGCGGAAGAAGTGTTTGTGTTAGGAGCGAGAAAGTCCAGACCAGAACGCATCGTCATGCTGGCGACACTGGGAACATGGCGGCGTTTGCACAACCCAGATCCCTCGATGAGAATTCCAGCTTCTTCAAACAGGATATCACTTACGGGTTCCGGCGACGGTAGGTGACACGGTGGGACGGCATTTTGGCGGTGATTTGCGACTTTTAAGTGTGCTTGCACCGAAATTTGTATGTAGGGGGGAGAAAGAGAGAGAGAAAGTCAGAATGAAGTTGAAGTTATCGCTCCACACAAAGATTTTGGAAATTTTGTGTGGGAGAGAAATCTAAACCTGATTTTTCGTGGGCCAATGAGGGGAGAGAGGGCTGTTGGATATGGCGGGAGTGTGGCGCATCACGTGATTTGCGGGTTGCTGTGGCGTTTTCGCTTTCATGACAACTGGGGGTCCGCGTTTTCTCTCCCTCACTCCGGAGAGTACCAGGACGAGCGAATGCTTCGCTCCGGCCCGGTGTGGAACTTGCAGCTTTCACGGAATGTATGCTCCAGATGTTTTGATTATTGATTCTGACTAACCCTCAATCCTATCGTATGACTGAGAAAAGTTCTTGGTCACTGTAGTCTGTATCCTGAATGGATCTGCTCATATAGTTACTCGGGATCCCTCCTTACAAGTCACTACTCGTGCAACAAAGTCTGACACGCAATTTTAATTTCTGGGACATTGGATCGCTACAGAACGTACTAAAGCGGTAAAAATGACCGCTGATCCTTCGTAAATCGAGCTTTCTAATTTCTATGATCTCTCTACGTACCTATCGGACGAAGATTGCTCAAATTATAAGTTGACCTGTGTTGGGTTCCGTGGTGGCGTGCTACCCCTAACCCTAAGCCACTAATTTCATGAACCATGGCTCGTGAGTTTTGAAGTGTGACATGCAAACGAGGGTAAAAGGGAATATTCGTTATGCGTTTCAAAAGATTCGTGCGAGGTATAGCATAAGGAAGGGAAAAAAATAAAAACCCAGCAAATGAAGACTCCGTAAACTCCGGCTTCCCGCCCATTTTTATATCTCCTTCAGAAGATCCAGATTGAACCAGTCGGGATGATCACTGTCCTTCCACAATGTTATACCCAGGGGATCGCGTTCCAGGCTTTTGCGCACGTATTCCTTGACTACCTTGGTTTCGTCGGCTCTCATCAGGTCCTGGAACTCTTTTATGGCATGGGTGACGCGTGCAATTGATTCCGTATACTCTTCGAACATGACCTCTTCTGTACGTTGTCGATATTAGCAAGGCTTGATACAACGGGCATTACGACAAAGAAGCGCAAGACCGCTTTAGGAGGATACGTACGAGAAGGTTGCTTTTTCCTTAGCGGTTTCGTCATGTCCGGTATAGCTGTTCGTAACAGCCGGCACTACATTAAAGCAAGCATGGAGGCGGCTCAGCATGTCTGATATAATTTAGGAGTAGGAGGTGGTGAAACTGGCCGGGTTACCTTGATAAGCAGGATTTGCAGTCTCTTTAGGTGGGCTTCAATCAGCCTTTCCAGCTCGGCGTCGTTGGCAGCAGCGGCTCCCGCATTGTTTACTGCCGTCTTGGGCGGCATGGCTGGCAGCGGGGTGGTGGAGATGATACGGAGAGAGGAGGATGATATGTTTCTTTATCTTAGAGGGAGAGGAGATCAGGTAAGGATTAAGAAGGGGCCGACAGATATCACGGAAGTGGAAGACAGACCGAAGCCGGAGAAGCAAGCCTTCTGGATAACACCTTTCTGACCTGCACATCAAACGACGATGGTAAATTGCTGGTTGGGTGAGGCTGAAGAGGTTACAATAGAAGGTCAGCCACACATTAATACCGCCACAAACCTGGACCGACTGACTGGTAAACCAAGGTTAAACCCCAACCAAAAGCAGCCAATCACATGACGTGGGCACCCCATTCTCCTGCCATTTTTCGGGCCTGCAGCTTTTGCCTTGAACTTTCAACCCCAGCCAATCATTCTTTGTTGATGCATGCACTTAGGCTCTCCCCTAACCTTTTTTTTTTGTCCTCTTGTCCTCTTTTTTTTGGTCCACTGTGCGGATTGAAATTCTCTAGCTCTCCAACCTCTCACAACAAATCCCCCTCTCCTAACCTCATCCATCGTGAAGTGATCATCACTACATGCCGAACTCAATCTGATCCGAGCCTGGTTTCTGCTGAAAATCATCCACAGGGTATCTCCTTCGGGCGCGTTTTGTTTCTGCTAGCGAATCGGCTCATGATGACTGTGTAACTGACCACTGTTCCCATCCGCCTAGCTCAGCTTTCTGCACCGTATCTGGTCCGTCCTCTTTGACTGTTTAGTCCTGCAGGCCGTGATTCCGGAGCTGTCGCCGAAGCTCCGTTCCTCATCGTCCCACCAGAAACCACCGCATCACCGCTCCCGGCGAATTCTTCGGCCACCCATCATCGCGACGGTGATTTTGCCGTCTCCTCGACCCTACCGCGACAAATCGTGACGCCGACGTGGATTTCGACTGTTCGCCCTTCTTTATCGCCACTATCTATCACCCTATCGATACCCTGGAAAACACCCGCGACCCTCTCTGTGTTTTCTTCTTCTCCGTCCTTCCTTTTCCGCTTCCTCTTCAACACCATCCCCATCCATCACTCTCCCCCCACCCCGCCTCCTCGCTCCTATCTGGAGTAAACATCCTCCTCCTCCCGCCCCTCCCCACCTCAACCCTTATTTGCTTCGTTGGCTCGTGGTTGTCGCAACCTCGCAGCCAAACGAGCAACCCTAGCCGCCAAACTGGCTGAGGAAGTTATGCCCGGGTCCCCACCGCCGGCGCTGCTGCCGCCGCCGGAGGGGATCTACCGATCGTTTGAAGACCTATTGACGTCGGTGCAACGGATTGCCAAGGACCAGGGATACGGAATCGTGAAGCTCCGCGCGTCGAATTACCGCGACGGCAAGCCGACCCGCTACGACCTGGTGTGCGACCGGGGCGGCGTCAAGTACAGCAGTACGGCTAAGAAGCGCAACCCGTCGACGCGCAAGATCGACTGCCCGTGGCGCGCCAAGGCCGTGTGCGAGGTGCAGCTGGGCAACCAGTGGCGGTTTGCCGTGCAGGAGAGCCGACACAACCACGAGCCGCGCGTGGCGTCGTCGCAGCCGAGCCAGGAGAACGCGCCGCTGGCGCAGTCGATGCGATCGTTCACTAACAAGATCGACCGCATCACCCACGAGCTGGTGCAGGGCTTTGCACGCATTGACCAGCGGCTGGACAACATTGAGAAGCGGCTGGACGGCATCGAGGGCCGCATGATGAGCTACGAGCCGCGTTTCCAGAACCTCGACCAGCGCCTACAGTCGATGGAGGCGCGCACCGGCTCGCTGGAGCTGGGCCCGATCGACGAGGTCGAGAGCCGGCTACTGTCGTCAAACGTGCTCTAGATCCGTTGAAGGTGTGACGTCAACTGACTGTCGTCTGCCGCCAATCGATCTCGACACTCGTTCTTCTTCTTTTTCTTATGTCTTCTTTCTTCTTCTTCGTCTTTTCTTTTCTGTTGTTTGTGGAGGCGCTGGAATTACAACCACCAAGGGCAACCACCAAAAAAAAAACGCCGAGGTCTTGAAACCGACCTGGAAGAGATACCAGATTATCACGTCTTCGTTGTTGGCCGTTAAGAGCCAGCCTACTTTTTGTTTCTTCTTTTAGTTTTCCTATGTCTTCAACTCCACTTTCTGAAACTGCAAGATTCCCCCCCGTTTACTCTTCTTCGTCTTCTTCGTCTTCTTCTTTTCTTCCATTCTTTTCTTCCTTCTCGTCTGCGGTCTATCAGAATTGTTGGACCTGACGTAATCTCCGGTTGACTCTGACTATTCGTCGACCGGAGCTTTTTTCTTTTCTTTTCTTTCTTCCTTTCCTCTCTTCTTCTCTTGGGCCTCTTCTTCCCCTTCGAAATTGAAAGTATCAGTCCGTACATGTGCGCACCTGGGCCCGGGATTTCTTCTTTATTCTTACTCTGTTTTAGTTCTCTTGATTCCCCATAGTTTCTTTTCTTATGTCCCCTGCTTTTCATTCTTCACACCACATCCGAATTTGAATTCAGTTCGTTCTTCCTCTTCTTCCTCTTCTTCTTGATGGTCCCTATCCGGAACGTACCTTTTTGCTTCTCTTTCTTGCTTCTTTTCAACCAGCCCTGCTTGTGTGCTTACTTTTTCTTCTCGTGTTACCCCCGGCGTTTCTAGATATATATATATATTTATATATATATATTGGGTTTGAATATTCTTCACACAAGCAACCTGCTCAGCCAACCATACTTTTTCGTGTTTCTTCTCAAATTTGCACTTTGAAGCCTTTAGTTTTCTTCTTCTTTTGTAATTCCCCCTCTTCTTGCTTCGAACGGAATCCTGTCCCGTCAGGACCTTTTCTTCTTTTCTTCCTTCTTCTTTCTTCTTCTCTACCAGCCCAAAATTGAACACATACCCCCCCTCTCTTCTTCTGTCTGTCCATGTGTATGTACATGTACATGTACGTGTATCTATCTTCTTTCTCCCGCAGTCTGCTTATATGCTGGGACCGTGGTGTTCCTGTCCGGAGAGGGAAGAAGTGTGGGAGATATTTAGCGGGAAGGCTCATTTCTTTGTTCTTGGTATCCTATTTTTCTTCTTCTTCTTCTTCTCCTCCTTGTGATTGCTGTGTTATATGATGGGAGAGGCGGCTTTACGGATCTCAATTTTTTTTGTTTTTGGCTTTTCTCTCTTTTGGGCTGTATTTAATGTGTATCTTCTTTCCCCCTCTTTTCACTTCTTTTCAATATGTGCCTATCTTTCTTCTCTGCTTCTTCTAGGGGCCTTCTGTTGATGTTGTTTTTCTTCTACTGTGACCTGGCTTTTGATCTGTAAATCCTATCACCATATAGTCTATTTATCCTTGATTTGACCAGTGACTTTTTGGCCGTGATTTCAGATGTCAGAAGCCCAAAAATGAGGAAAAAAGAGAGATACTCATGTTGAATTAAGGTATGCGAAGTAGTAAATACACCAAACCATCCTCCAAACCACATATACAATAATTAAGAATTGCCACCCAGCGTATGCATTGAGAAGCCTCAGGTGATATTGCTTAAGCCTCCGAACTCCACAAACCATGCACCTGTAGGTCGTAGAGCTACGCTACATGGAACGCCCAAAACATGTGCACCTCGGGAATCCTCGATGGAGGATGCCAACAGACACAAGACAAGCGAAAAGAACAACAAACAGAACGCAACCATCAACATGACCCGGTCATGACCGTCTCTCAAGAAGTGTACCATGTGCTGGAGGGCTCGCCCAAGCATTCGCCAACGGTGACGGCGCGGAAACCTCGATCGTACAGCGTGCTGAGCATGTGTCTAGCCAGGTGGGAGACAGTGTACTGCTGCACATCATGAGCAAGGACAATCGGGCCGGGCTCGCTCGGGTCCCAGGACAATTCATTAGAAAAGGTGTCCATGCTGATGTTGATGGCATCGGGGTCCTGATTCTCGTAATCACGAGTGTCGATGCTCCACTCGATGATGCGGTAGCCAAGGTCGGCAAGGTTCTGCTGGCATTCGATTTCACAGGAGCCGTAGGGTGGCCGCATGTAGGTGGAACGGAAACCGAGAATATCAATCATCGCGTCCTCCAGTCGGGACATCTGGGCATGGCGATCAGCCTCGTCCAGGGTGTTCAGGTCGGCGTGACTCCAGGTGTGGCTGCCGATTTGGTGGCCCGAGTCGTGGATGCGGCGAAGCAGGTTACGCTTGCTCTCGTCACTATCGAGGGCAGCACCAAAATTCTGGCCGCAGATGAAGAAGGTTGCCTTTGCACCATACGAGTCCAGGAGGTCAAGGAGAGCCGGGGTGTAGTCCCACGGGCCATCGTCGAAAGTCAAAGCCACGGTTCCAGGCACGGTGCAGTGGCGGGCCTCGACTATCGGCGCACGCACAGTATGGTTCGCCGGTGCGGGAGTGCCGCTGCACTCGGGGCTTTGTCGGTATTGTAGGCCAATCGAGGCCGCAATGACTGACACCGGCGACAGCAGAGCCAAGACGAAAGGAAGTGCTGATGTGGAAAGCATGTTGGATATGGAGGATGGAGGAGGATGAAATGGTGACGGAAAGGATATACACAGAATGATGCTTGACAGTATATATGTAAGAGGCCAAGAAGATAGTGATAAGCCAAAAAAGAAGAGGACGGAAACGTGAAACGAGAGGTCACGCCAAACCGAAGACAGATCCGAGGACGAGACGGGACGAAGCGAACCAGTGAAAGCAGACGTAAGCCGAAAAAGAGGAGTAGGTGGTGTATGGATGTAGTGTATCAAGTATAGAGGACGATAGATATATGAACAAGATGAGATGAAGATAGATGTGAGCGGGGCAAGAAGACGCAAGCGCAAGACCTAAGATAATGATGAGAAGACTATGGATGAAGAGGATGGAGAGAGAAGAGAAAAGAGGAATAGGAAAAGCCCAACACCGAGAGAGAAGATCGGATTATATATATATATGAAGTGTTGACGCAACTCACCGGCACAGGACACACAGGAAGGAACACACGACTAACATCGGCCCTAGGCTAGTGTGATGGTATATTTAGAAGCAGCAAGCGAGGACCGAACACCAAAGAAGGGAGAATGGAAAAAACAAGTGCAGATTAGGTGTGTTCTGGCGATCGACACTAGAGCAAAGGAAGGGCCACCTGAGGACCAAGATACGAGCAAGAAGGTGCTGCTGGGGGGGTTGTTCTTTCCTACCGGTTGGGTAACACTTGATGAGAAAGTCACAGGCGTTTATGGGCGTTGAAGATGACTTGCATTTGTATCGTGAAGAGCAGAGGAGCTGCAAGCCCTGTTCCAAGGCGGCTGAAGAAACAGACCGCCGGAGATTGAAGAGAGGAAAGTGAGGTGAGGCTCGTCGTCACTTGATCTCTTACACTCTAGGTACCTCGCGTTGTGTGTTCCTGCAAAGCAAAATTGCCGTTCATGCGCAGGATCCCCTTACCGAACACGGAGAAGAAGCTCGTCCAGTTGCCAGGTGCCTGTCTCAGCTGGAATTGACGATGGCCATCTTCCCGGGTTTCGAGGGAAGGAAGCACAAGGACTCGCGGTGAACAGCAGGAAAAAGGAACGGCAGGCCATCTCTGTGCCGCCGAGATCAGGTAGAGGAAGTGCATTTGACGTTCGCGCGCCGGGTTCGGCGAGCGGCATACGAGGGAAGAAACACGCTGTACGGCCAAGAGAAACTGCTAACACGACGTCGTGGAGCCTTCCTAGGATGTTCTCTCGTATCGTACGTAGTTGCATGCGGATCTCCAGAAAAGGGACACAGGGCACATGGAGAAACATGGCAGCTGGTGACTGGGTCGGTTGAATCTGACGACATTTGGTGAATGACGTTTACGAGCTCGGGGAAGTTCTATGTTACGAAGGAGAAAAAGCTTGGTTGATGTAGGAAAGGATGTTAGTTGCTGACTTCTTCCCGGTGGGTTCAGGTTGGAAAGACCGGCCGGGTTGTGTTGGACGAACTAAACGGAGAAACTGGGGGATATGAGCTGTGTGAGTGAATGTGTGTGTTGTCTCACATAGAATTCTATCTGGGGCAACAAAGAGCTGTGGCGCAGAGATTTGTCGGGTGTTTTGTCGACCACTGAAATGACGGCGGATGTGATCAAAGTTGTCTTGGCTTGCATGATACGAGTTGAGAATCACTCTTGGCAGAAGTGTAGTGGGATCCCTTTTTTTCTTCTTCCTCGGGTCGCTAAGACAACAAAACAATGCATGGATCACAGCCGCACATGAAATTTCGTTGAAGAGAGAGGGTCAGCTGCAGTTGCACGAAAAAGGTAAGTAGTCTGTCTTGGAGACAATATCGAGAAAAAGCAAAGGAAAAAAAAAGATGGTAGGATGCAAGAGTGATGTGGTTGTGGACTGATGTGTGCAAAGTGGATGGTGGTCGTCGAACACATGCCGTGTTAGTGGCCGGTGGTTCAGACCCGGATCCACAGCCGATGCCGACGCCGAGACCGAAACAGAAGATTGGAGATCGCCGCACCTGTCCAAAAGAAGCCATCAGCAGACACACCTAGCAACCCTAATTACGTATCAACGCCGGTATATTACGAGGATATGAGCCTCGTCTGACACGCCGAATGACCGGGAGTCTGCGACTGCGAGTCGAGTCTATGACCATGCTCTGGTGTAATACAGATATCGGCGTCGGTGGAAATGATGCGACATGCCCAAATAAGACTGTAAGACCGTGGGGGATTTACAGCCCGATGGTGGAGGAAAGGACCCTGCAAGTGGCGACGCCTCACCCTTCCTTAGTGTAATGCACTGTGTGTAATGTATCGCCACGGATGGGGTTGGTTCATGGTGATCACTTGTGAAAAATTGTAGCACCGAAGCGGGTTTGGGTGGATGAGGAGAATCATGTGTGGAGGGATCTGCCCCAGGTGAGAATTGAAGTGAAGCCATTCTTCATCCGGGCCCAACAAGAGGGGAAGGCGGCATGAACAAACAAGTAATGGGTTAATATTGGTATAGTGAGGCAGATATTGAGGCAAGTCTGAGTTTCGCTTGAACACCGACCGACCGACCGTGATGGCGAGTCTGATCGTGACTGGCTGGCCGGCCGTGGGGCGAATCCTTTTGGGGCTGCTGGTGCAGGAGGCATTGACTGGGAACTGGGGTTACTTTCAGCTGGCTTTCAGATTCCTGGATTAGTGGTAAGGTTGATTGAACGGTGGCATGAAGAAAGGAACAGCGGGGAAAGCCAAACGGGGAGATCGTGATGGTTGACGACCGACCGGGTGTTAGTGAGAAGTGGGAAGGCATGATGAACCGGGCTGGTTTGTTTTTTTCATATTAAAGGAGAGCTGGACGTCAGTGCGTCTATGTGGGTTAAAAGCAAGAAGTCCATGGGTGGTGGCCTGGCCTGGGCCGGGATTCTCGAACGGCGAATTGCTGGGAATGCAGCTGCGAGTCAGTTTCTACCACCACGAAGCTGCTCCACTGTGACACCGGAGATCATGGACATGACCCTCTTGTGTACGGTTGGTCTGCATAGGCATGTTCTCGATCGTGAGTTCTCATCACACTGGTGGTCAGAGTGTCAAGTCGCTTTGGGGAAACCTGATCGCTTTCTCTTTCTGGAGAAGACAAGCGCGCCGGTCTCATATCCGCAAGACTCGAGTTGTTTGCTCCATGCGGCCCGTGCTTGGCGTGTCTGGCCTCCTCCCTCACATACTGTACCTACCAGACTCCGTGGATTCCGACCTCAGATGTCTGGACATACGGGATATACGAGCGAGCGAGGGAAGGAAGCCAGGCAAGACCGGGATTCTGATATCACATCGGGCCTATGATAATGGGACTTACGCCGAGAACTGTCCCAAAAGGGACTCCGTGCGGGCGGGCGAAATCGGGGGGATTCGAGCCCACTTTCGCGTCGTCGTTGTCGTCTGTGATCAATATGTAGGGAATAGGAGCTCAAACCAGCGAGACAAACCCCGGGTCCCCCCTCTCCCCTTTTTTTCTTTTTTTTTCTTCTTCTTTCGTCCTGTTCGTGTGGTTTGTCCGATGGCGATTGGGGATACTCCGGGCCACCAGGGGGTTTGGGGATTGACCCGGACAATCCAAACGAGAGATATTCTTGGGACATACAAAAGGAGAGAAGAAAGATGCCCGAAACAGGTTTGACAGGAGTCCAATCGCCGAGAGTGTGTGCAGACAAATAACACGTACAGTACGTATAAGGACACATGAATAGATGAGAGAAGCGCGCGCTGCCGGCTGAAAGGACCTAAAACGAGACTCCAAAACGAAAAACAAACTGGACCGGTAAACGCAGCACAGCAGACGAAGCACAGCAAACGCCGTGTTTCCCACCCACCAGAAAGAAAAAAAGAGAAGAAAATCTCGTGATGGGGGTTTGAGTGGAAGAGAAAACCTCGCCAGTGAAACGACCACTGCGAGTGTCCTTGTTTCACCAGGTGGAGGCTTGCAGGTGGTGGCAGTTGGCCCTAAGATGTTGGCGGCTGCTGGCAGGAGCCCGCACCTGTAAGGAACTGTCACTGTAAAAAAGCCAGGTCGGGAGATTTTCGTGATGTGCACGGGAACTAAATTTTGGGTGTGAATATTCTCCTTTATTTTCGGATTTCCCCTATCTTCTGCCAAACCCTGCAGATTCTATTCCATGGGACATCTGTTCGCCGGGATTCCAAATTCCAAAGGGTGGAAACTGGTAAGCGTCTTTCCCTCCCCCTTCTTCCTACAGGAAATTCAGTGGGCTGACTGAAGCAGGGCCCGGCGAAGTCAACCGTTCGGTGTCACCATCACACTCCAACGTCACGGCGGCTGGCTTTTTGGACTGTGAGGACCAAACTGCCACCCTCTCGTCTCATGTGCCGGAAAGCTGCATAAGTCTGGAAAGGAACAGCGTGGTTAAGCCGTGCTTTCTGAGTGTGTGCGTCACAGCGTAATACACACAGCAGCAGCTAGAAAAAGAGAAAAAAAAGACGAAAAAAAGGAAAAAGGAGGACGGGCTGCGCGCGTTTACGTTGCACAATGAGACGGAATTCCATGTCGAAATAAGCACCCTATACAGCCTTTTTCTCAGACAGGAACGGTTTCATCGTCGACCAGCATCATTGACAGGGTCTTTGATTCTTATTAGTGGGGGGCAGCAGTTTTCTTCTACCAGTATCTGCAAATACCTTAAACTGGGCTAGCACTACTGTACTTATTCTCCTCGGCTGGGGAGTTTGAGAAAGGATCGGCCCCCCAGTTCATGCCTGTTGAGCTTATTCCCGAACTCCACGGACGACTTGTGCAGAGAGAGGATCAACGATGCATCGCGAAAATGCTGGCTGCCGTACTCGGTCAACTTTACGCCGGCCGTGAAGAAGAAGCAGGGCCAACGGCTTGACACCAAGTCTTCTTTTGGAGGGCTGTTCCCTGGCGGATCGCCTAGGGGGCAGCGTGTATAACCCAGACGGACGACTTATGGATGAGTGAGTGCATATTCCACTTCCAGCATGTGTCTATCACGGTCCTTCTCGCAGAGCTGTGACGTCTGCTTTGGAGGCATTCCCATCGGCTAGTGCTTTTTCTCCGTCTCTGGCTTGGTTCCCGTTCCATCCCATGTCAACACGAGGCTTCTGTGCCCAGCCGATCTGAAATGCAACTCTAAGCGCCTCATTGTTTGGCTTTGGCGTCTTTGTCTTTTTATATCCGACGCTATCACTTTACCTGCGCCTGCACCTGCACCTCACCGCACCCTTGTTTGGGAACTGCAGGTTTGACGATGGGTTGTTTGCCTCTCGAAAGGGGTCGATTCACTCACACCCAGAAAATATTTCAAAAGTGTCACGTTCAATTTACTGCAAACATGTGTGGCCCGCAGTCTCCGAATTCTCACAGACCCAGACGAGGCAGAAATATCTTTTTCTCCCCTCAAAACACCCCTGACCCTTTTTCTTTTATATCTTTAATTCTTTTTGAGCTGAACTTTGCTCCTGGCCTAGACCGGGGTGGAAAACCCTTGACGGCCTTCTATCTCGTGGGCCTGTGCTGGATCAGTCTTCCTAGATGAAACCACGACTATCCAAATCTGTGATCTTCTGGGGTCAATCGATGAAAGGGGCATCAGTGGGTTCGAATGTTTACCAATCGAACATCCCAGGAGGGAAGCGGGCAAAAAAGAGCTCTCCGACAGACCGGGATGTCCTGGTAGATTCACTTGAGAGCTCTGGAAGGACTCACGATGTAACACCGCCACTCAGACTACTCCTGACAGTGTTCTGAGCGGATATGTCGGCGGCTCCCAAGACAACAACCAGAGACCACGATCCGTGGAACGCCAACCCCAATCCTCCCTCTCTCTTGAGGCTATCCCGGCCGGTCAGGATCCCGGACCTTGCTGGCAACAGCCCTGTCAGGGGAGGGGACTAGACTGGCTTCATCCAGGAGTGGTATTCTGGCCGCATATCCAATCAAGACGACATTAGGCGCGGGTCGGAGCTTTCACCAGGTGGAAACGAGCGAAAAGACGCGGAGCGGAGGAACTCGAACGCCAGAGAAAGTGTCTGCATATCTGGCTGCTGGGTCTAGTCTAGCCAGGGTGGGTTTGTCTGTGAAGAACGTTGACGGGTGGAGCGTGTAAGTGCTCGGCTACGTCCCACTTGGTATATATATCACGGCTGCCCCATCGCCAATTTCACGATCGACACCCTTTTCTTCTCTCTTTTCTTCTCCAACCCTCGTTGGTAGAGCCATTTCGTCGTCCTCGTTACATTCCTTCTTTTCTTTTCTTTTCTCTCTTCTCTCTTTTTCTTCTTCGTTACCTGTAGAACAGGATTCCATTCATTCCCACCAGCTGGGTTTCAATTTTTAACGGCTGTGCCAATCATCAACTTTTTTCACGCTTTTTCTGTGTCATTCAAAGACCAGTCGTTCCACTCCTTACTTACACAGTCTGATACTGTTGTTGCCCGTTCCGCTGTTTGGATATCTCCTGTTTGATACAGCATCCTTCTGTTCTCCTGTATATATACATTAGCAAGAAAAACCAACCTTGCGTCTTTTCTCATATCATTTTCTTTTTAAAGCCACCCTCTCTCCTTTTCTTTCCAAGAATCGCAAACATGATTGCCAAGATCTCCGTTGCTATGGCCATGGCCGCTGCTCTCAGCTCGGCCAGCCCGCTTGCCGTGCCCCGGGCTGTCACCCAGCTGAACCAGGCCGCCTTTGAGGAGGCGCAGAAGCGGGATGCCGGTGCTACACGCGCCCTCTCGGATGCGCAGATCAAGACGGCCGACGGCCGCTGCCTGTTCGTCGACATCCTGTCGGGAGACTTCCGGGCCAATCTGACGCCGCTGCAGGTTGCTGCTTGCGGAAGCACGTCGGGCCAGGGCTTCGACGTGATTACCAAGGGCATCCACAACAACCGCGACGGTGTGGCCCTGGTTGTCAGCACTCTGGTATGTTTCTCCGCACAATGCTACATACATCACCGTGACTCTATACAAAGCTAACATGTCTGCAGTCCCAAGCTTGCTTGAGCTTCGACCCCCGCCGTGCTGCCGACTCCCAGGTGCACATGTTCTCCTGCGGTGGCCGTGCTGACGGTAGTGGCGAGGTGTCCAACTCGCAGCTGTTTGCCTTCAACGGCAACACTGGCCCGCTCACTCTGCGCCCGGACAACCAGGCCGGGTCGTGCCTCACGGTTGTTGGCGACTCGGTGCGCATTGCCGCCTGCGATGCCAATAACGCTGCGCAGTCGTTCACCTTCACTAGCGGCGGTGCCAATGCCGCCCCAGCTGCCAGCTCGTCCGCTGTTGCTGCTGACCCGGCTTCTTCTTCTGCGGCTCCGGCTGCTGACCCGGCCACTACTGCCTGCACTGACCGCTTTATCACCGTCACCGTGACCCAGACTGTGCAGGCGGCTGCCACCACGGCGGTTGCTGAGGCCACCACGTCGACTGCGGTGGCCACTACGGCGCCTGCTGCCACTACCGCCGCTGCCGAGGCCCCCGCCGTGACTGCGCCTGCTGGCTCCATCGCCGGCGTGCTCAACTTCAACCCGACCACCCCGGTGCCGGTGTCGCGTGCCGGTGTCACCCTGCAGCCCACTGCCGCGGCCGAGGCGCACGAGTTCGACGAGACGGCGACGCGGGCGTTCACCAAGGTGTCGCTGCGTGCGCCCAACGGCCAGTGCCTGTTCATCGACCCCACGGCGGGCGATTTCCGCGAGAACCTGATCCCCGTGCAGCTGACCACCTGCTCGGGCTCGCCCAACGAGCAGTTCGACCTGATCACCAAGGGAAAGCACAACAACAGCCCTGGTGGACAGACCATTGTCGTGAGCAGCCTGGTAAGTTTTAGACCCATACCCATTCACTTTTCTCACACATGGGAGCCTCCGACTAACACCCTTCCGTCTCTTAGATGAACGGCTGCATTGGCTTCGACCCGCGCCGCGCTGCCGGCGACCGCGTGATCATCTTCTCGTGCGGCGGCCGCGCTGCCGGCGAGGGCGGCACCGACTCGGCGCAGCTGTTCCCCTTCACTGGCGGCAACACGCTGACGTTCGCGCCGGCCAACTCGAACAACCAGGTGTGCCTGGTTCCGACCAACGGCGTGCTTGGCGATGCCACCTGCACGGGTAACGGAAGCCAAGCTTTCACTATCGTGCAGTAGGCGGCGTGTGCATGACGGGGACTTTTCCCCCCCCGCGGAGACCGATTTTCTCTTCATTCATTCATTCGATTCTTTTGGTGTTGGATATTATTTCTGGGTGTGCATATGACATGATTGCTCTGGACGAGCATGGCTTTTTTGTTTTCTTTTCTTTTTCACTTCTTTTCACTCCTCTTTTTTCATCCTCGTGGACCTTTTGGCTCTCTGACCTACCACCACATAACCCACACGAGGGAAAACCCGTTTTATTCTTGGATATGTATTACTAGGACTTCAATGACGAAATGGCTCACATACTGCCAAATGATGCCAGTAAACACTTTGAGCCTAGTCTTTGAGTGAGCTGTATGTGGTGTGGTAGAGTGGTGACAGGGTGAGCTGAGGTGAAATCGGGCGTATGTGGGACGGGCGGGAAGGATTCCTCTTCCGGCTTGGAAAAATGAAATTAATGTGTCCCTAATGGGCCATAGCACAACAAAGAAATGCCCCTTTTCGTGATGCATGGTGTTTGAGGTTGAGTGGTGGCGTTGCTTTTCGTTCAGCTCAGCGGATATAGCGACATTTTCTCGGGGATTTACGCTGTGAAGTCGATCCTGGTGATACAGCACCAACCCTAACAAACCCTAGAGTCCGGCAGCTGTTTCCAGGATAATTTGACATTCGCTGGACCTTATCGTGAAGTTTCAAACTTTGTCGTATTCTGCGCCGCTTTTCCATTGAGCCTCCTGTGGGCGTCTTTTCAATCCTCTATTTCAGCTTTTTGGATATATCCTCGTCTTTTCTTATTGTCGGAACATGTTATGTCCTTATATTCAAATCACCCACTTTCAATTTTCTTGCAATACTAGCGCTCGAAGTCAAACACTTTGTGCGAAGTGGGCTGTGCCAATCGGCCACTTTTGCCGCGCTGAGGATCGACACGTTCCAGCCGGTCTTTGCCCCCTGATACTCGCTTTGTTGCTTACATCCTTCTCTCGAACTCACCAAGATGAGCAGCGTGAGGTCTGAGTAGACCACAGAACACCGAAGCCGTGGACCTAACGACGCCGCCGGGTTCTAGGAGCACGTTTGACTCAGCAATACACGAAGTCGCCGTTCATTTCCATCGTCTTCAGCATCCTAAGCAGCCACTACCACCACAATGGCCTCCGGCTCGTCGTCGACCAGCCCGTTCGCGGAGCCGTCGGTGGCCGAAGAAGCCGAGACCCGCGCCGACATCCCGCCGTCGGTGCACTCCGTGACCGGCATCGACCCGACGGCGGCGGCTGGACGCGCTAGCCTCGAGCGCCAGCGGTCGCGATCGTCCAGCGACGGCCACCTGCTTAAGCGGCGGAACACGCGGGCGCAGACGTTCCGGGCGGTGTCGGATTTCGAGGAGTTCGAGTCGCGGCCCGGCTGGGAGCCGGGATCGGAGCCGGGCTTCGACCCGAGCAAGCCTGACGGCGGCCATGCGTCGATGCCGGCGCTGAACGCCGAGTGCGAGATCTCGGTGATCGACTATTCACAGGGCCGCATCGCCACGTCCAACGTGTTGAAGAACGAGCAGTTCATCCACTTCTTGCAGCTGCCGCAGCCCGAGTGGGCCAAGTGCCGCTGGATCAACATCAACGGGCTCAGCTGGGATGTCATCCAGGCTGTTGGCCAGGCCAAGGGGTTGCACAAGCTGGCGCTGGAGGATATCATGGAGTTGAAGAATCGGACCAAGGCTGAGTGGTAAGCCTTTTTTTCCTCTTGGGCCGTCTTGGCCTTTTTCTGCATCAATGTTTGAGACGAGCTTGTCCCCTAACATACACATCTCTTGTGCTGCAGGTACCCGACCCATGCTTTCATAGTGTTGACTCTCCAAAAGCTTGTTCACTCGGTCGAATCCGACAGCGACTCCGATAGCGACTCGGATGCCGGCTCCAGCTCGACTGCCAGCTCGACAGCCTTCTCGCGACTTGCCTCGAAGCTGCGCCGCACCAGCACAGCCCGACGGACACGCGATGCCGAGTCCGGTAAACCAGCCCTGAACGGCAAGTCCCGCACGTCGTCGGCGGCAGTATCGGCACGCGGGGCGGCTGCACGGCCGGTACTCGAAGTGTCGCGCACCCCGATGATCCGCACGCTGCAGTCATACCACGCATCCCCCAACGAAGCACGCACCTTGTTCATGGAGAAGCACTCGTCGCTGACGGACCGCAAGCTGGTGGTGGCCGCGGAGCAGGTGGCGATCTTCCTGACGTCGGATAACACGGTGATCACGTTTTTCGAGGTGTCGGCGGCCGACATAGAGCGGCCGATTGTGCGGCGGCTGGCGACGGCCGGTACGATCCTGCGGCAGTCGTGCGACGCGTCGCTGCTGTGCCAGGCGGTGATCGACGCCATCATCGACCTGGCCATCCCGCTGACGACGGTGTACGCGGACGTGCTGGGCGACCTGGAGCTGGACGTGCTGACGAACCCCAGCATCAAGCAGAGCCGCCAGCTGTACATCATCATCTCCGAGATCAACAAGATGCTGACGTTCCTGAACCCCATCGACAACCTGGTCAATGTGCTGCGCGACCACGTCACCACGCTGACGCGCGAGGACGCGCTGCGCCAGCTGCAGGACCCGAACTCCGGCATCATCATCACCCACATGACGCACACCTACCTCGGCGACGTGCTCGATCACTGCGTGATCATCACCGAGGCCATGCACCAGATCAAGCAGTCGGCCGAGAACCTGATCGACCTGATCTTCAACATCACCAGCTCGCACCAGAACGAGACCATGAAGCAGCTCACCGCCATTACCATCATCTTCCTGCCGCTGACCTTCATCACCGGCTTCTTCGGCCAGAACTTTGAGTACTTTCCGGAGATTCGCCGACCGGAGGGAATCGGCTATTTGTGAGTCCCTGATTCTTTCGCTTCTATCTTTGTTGTGTGTCCTTTGCTAACACACTCCTCCCGCGAAATCTAGCTGGAAGTGCGCGGTGCCGACCGTGTTCGCGACGATTGTATTCATCATGTACTCGAAGCTCCGAGACTCTGTCATCTCGCTATACCAGCGCCGGAATCTGGGGATTATCCGGAAGAAGAAGGCCAAGCGGCCGAGGAACCAGTATCGCCAGCCGAAGGTCGGAGTGAATGCGACGGCTCCCCCGGCTATAACCCGATGAGGGGTAGTCTTCTATCCAAGTTTCTTTATGGCGTTATCTTTTCTCTTTTCCGTTACCCGTTTGATGAAGTGTTGGGATATCTTTTTATTTTTCTTTTTTTGCTGTCAATACGGCGCCGCGGATTGGGTTGGTTATACAGTTCTGTTTGATACAGATAGAATAGCGATTGGGGTTTCCGTCTTTTTTTGCCGTGGTTCTTTCAATTTACATACCCAATTCTACCTCCACATAGATTACTTGATATGAGATAACGATTCCAATACCGGACTTGTTCGGTACACCGGGAGTTGGAGTGACCGCTTGTGTGGCTGGTTACCGGCTAATATCTCCGCAACTTACCACTGACCCCGTGAGGAGACGTGGACTTGGGCTCACGGGAGCGAGTGGCGGCCCTCCGATGATTCGCAATGATGATAACATCGGCGTTTCAAGCCCGGGATACCGGCGAACATGGCCGAGTCCGGAAGTTTGCTCTGTGGCGGGCATATCACTCCCGCCGCTGGCCAACATCTCCGTGGTCGCGGTGATGGCGGCTCCGATTCTGAACGTGACACTCGGCATTGACGCAACGCGGTACGCGAACCACCGGGCCGTCTCCGCGCACAACACAGAACTCTGCAACGTGCCAGTGACCTACACGCGCCCCCTGAGCGCCTACGCCTCCACCGACGCCGAGCCGGTGTCCTCAGCGTCACGCGTGCGCGTAACCGTAGAAATCTGGCTCCCGCTGTCGGATGCCGCGTGGAACTCGCGGCTGCAGGCTGTCGGCGGCGGCGGGTGGGCGGCCGGCCGGTTTGGCGCTGCGTACGGACCCGTGCTCGGCGCAGTGGCTGAGGGGTTCGTGGCGGCTAGTACGGATGCGGGCACGGCACCGGCGCGGTCGGTAAAGCCGTGGGCGCTGGTTGAGAATGGGATGGCGGACTGGCTGCGGGCTGAGAGCTGGGCGTACACGGCGGTGGGCGAGCTGGTGAGTGATGATTGAGGTATCGGCGTCCGGGGCCAAGCCTGACACTTCGGCAGACTACACTTGCAAAGGCGGTTCCCGAAGCCGACTACTCCCGGCCACCCGACTATAGCTACTTCTCTGGCTGCTCGGCCGGCGGCCGTCAGGGGTACGCGCTGGCATAGAGGTATCTAGACGGCTTTGACGGGTTCACCGCATCGGCGCCGGCCATATACCTCGACCGCTGGGTCCCGGGTACTGTGTGGCCGCAGCTGGTCATGGCTGAGACACAGGAGCTCCCGTTCCCGTGCGAGCTGGGTGCAGTATCATATGCCGTGCGTACAGCCATCTGCGACCAGTTTGGGGTGGACCATACGTGTGTTAGCAACGCCGCCACCGCCGTGGCCGGCACGCAGGCCGTGTGTCCGGAGCTTGGGACGTCCATTTAGGTCAGCCCGGGTGTGGCACGCGTGGCGCTCGCAGCATGGGGTACTACACTGCTCGGTACAGAAAATAGCCCGGTGTGGTTCGGTCCGCGCCCGGGGTCTGAGCTGGTCGGTGCGACGGAGGATGCGAATATCGCGTGTGAACAGACTGGTACATGCGGTGGGGCATCGGTGGTGGTTGGGACGGAGTGGATGCAGATGTTTGCAACCAAACAACCGGACTTGGACGTGCTGGCTCTGAGACGCGAAGAGTTCGTGCGCTTGGTTGGAAGGCGTCTGAGGAGTTTGCAGGCGTGTTTGGAGCCGCGATCCGGATCTGGCGGCCTTCCAGGCGGCGGGCGGAAAGATGATCACGTACCACGGACCTGTAGATACCATTTTTGTTTCTGTTTTTTTGAGTTCTTCCTCCTTTACACTTCTACACAGTAACTAAGAGAGCTGACACAGGTGTGACAAAATTCCTGGCCGACGGACTGATCTCCGAATCGGGCAGAGAGAAGTACTACGACTCCGTGCTTCCACAGGACCCAGCCGCAGCGGAACTTTTCCGCCTCTGGGCCGTTCCGCGTCTGGCCCGCTGCTACCGAGGAGCCGGTGGGCACCCATCGTTGGTTTTGGAGGCTCTCCTGGCGTGGGTTGAGAACGGAACCGAACCCGGCGGGCTGTTGGCGGCGGTGCCGGGGTTTGGTGGGGCCGGGGCCGGGCCAGCGCGGGCCACGCAAAAACGACAGTGTGCGTATCCGTCGAGAAAAGGGTACAGCGAATGTTGAGTGAGAGGAAATGAATCTAATTATATCACCTGTGTTTTTTTATATATATTTTAAGCGAAGCCCCAATTTATATTAGGGGGGGAAGGGGGGATATCTCGCAACGCTTCTCCCTCTCCACCCACCCCACCTCTGCCCAGAATCTTTTCTTCTTTTGCTTTCTTTACTCATGATACTGGATTGGCTGCTCTGTTCTTTTTTGGGCGTTCGCAGTCGCCAAGATGGGCCAAGCTGGAAACCTGGCTCGTGGACTTGCGTGGCGGCCTGCTTTTATCCAGCTGGATAAATCCGAGCAGATCACAGCGATCCGGACCATGAAGAGCCGGACCAAGTCTCGGTGGCTCTATAGCGGGGTCAAGATATTTGTGACTGCGTACTGATAGAAAGGGTATCACAGCAGAGTCACGGAGGACGCTGGATGAGGACGTCTGGGAAGAGGCAATTTCTGGTCCGGCGAGAGGCGAGAGCGAGACCCAGAGATCACGACCGCATTTCCGCTCGGCCTGGATTCGGTGGCGAGCAATTTAGAAAGAGTAGAAGAGGGAGCCAAGATGCAAGCTTGGGAGAGATTCAGGCCTTTCTGTCTTGCGAGTTCGGTACTCTAAGGCATTCCACTCTATTTTCCATCCCATTTATAGAACAGCGTGCTGGTGAACCATGCTTTGCGTTTATATTGCTTTTAGATTGGCCTGCAAGCTCACTTTGTTGATTCTGGACAAATCACTGCACTGCACCAGCCCGTGATAGTGGGCAGCTTGGCTTCGGCCATAGGCTGATGTACGGCGCAGATCGGGGACTCTGTGGTTCTTTTTGGGGGCGACCTATCATGAAGAGGAGAAAGACCGACAAGAGAGGGATGGAGGGTGAGAGGAAGAGCTAAAGAGCTTAATACTTCGTGCGTTACAAGTGTCTTGGTACGTATATGTGCAGATGAAGGTATATATAAAGACTCGCTGGAGCAATATAAAGCCTCACTTATATGCTTCCTACTCAGCAGTACTGTGTCTATATAGACACTCGACTTCCCGGATAACAGTGAATCCACGTCATAGTCCTCTTCGATTGCTTTCTTCAGTCATGACTGCCCGTGTTCTATCACTATCATCAAAAGATCCCCAGCATATATTGCCGTTCGGCTGTTGAGTCAAACTGTCTCCTAGCTGTGCGTAGACACACACACACACACACACGCACACACACACACACGCACACGAATCCATTCTTCACTGGAAACACACATAACTATCTACATACAATGCACATCTCGCGTCTCCTCTCCGTGGTGGCGCTGGCTGTATCCGTTGCCGACGCGCAGTACGGCGACGAGTGCAGCGCGCTGACGGCGTGCCGCTCGGGCTACAAGTGCGCGCCGCTCGACCCGCGCTGTAGCGACATGACCATCTGCCCGGGCCACTGCGTGACCGACGCCGCCCCGGCCGAGCTCAGCTACGCGGCGTGTGACGCGCGCACCGAGTGCACGATCGGATACATCTGCGTCGACGACCCCCGGCCCTCGGCGACGGGTTGCGGGCTGCTGTGCGGACAGCCGGGCATCTGTGTGCGGGATAAGGGCATCTACTGCGGTGGAGCGGGCGCGGTTGCGTGTACTGCACCCGGGACTAAGTGCTTTGATATTCCTGATGACGGGTGTGATCCGGAGTTTGGGGGGAGGGAGTGCGGTGGAATGTGTGTCTGAGGGTATCTTAGGGTTTGGGGGATGCCGTTGAACGGGTCTTTTGGTTGCTAGGGCTCTAGAGTCCAGATTGGGTGTTCGTCTTTTATTCTTTTTATTTGGTCAATGTATCTAGGCAGTCCGATTATGTACGTATGTGTTCACTAAACTCGTATGGCTGATCTGAGGTTTCGATTGCTGGTTGACTGACACCGTCCTCCACATTACCGCTGCCCTCCATACTGTTCTCTTCAGCTCTCTGCACCCCATCATGAGATATTCACACCTTAGGCAGACTCCTTGTCGAATCGAGCAAAGCCTTTGACACGGGCATCTGAAATAGAAAGGAGATGTTAGTGGATCTGTCAGAAGAGATATACAGTTAGTTATAAGAGTAGATACATACCTTTCAGCACCCTGACAACAGCCATCGGGATGATCATCAGCAGGAACAACGACAACAGCTGGCCATAAGACCACGGCGTAGATTCATCATCGCCGTCGACGAGGCCCTCGCTGTTCATCCATTGGCGAAGGAACAGCGCGCGGACAAACACAACGATGCCCAGCGCAGCATTTCCCAGCAGCAGGACCGCCCGCAGCCCCCACGACGCAAAACCCTTGCGCGGCACCACAATGTGCGCGAGCGTGACAGCAAACGCCACGGTAACGAACACGAGCGAGCTGATCAGCATGGCAATAGCTGAGCCCGAGCTCTTGTCGCCGCCGTCAACCTTCTCGCGCATGTCCTCGATCAGCGAGGAGGTCGACTTGGCATCGAAGGCAGCCGGGAAGAAGCAGGCCGCGGGGAGGACCTGCAGCGGCGACTCGTTCGACACGTCCGGGAACCACGCGCCGGCGCCCGCGCGGTCGACGAGCATCGCCACGGCGGCGGCAACGGCGAAGAGCACCACGGCGACGAGGCGGGCCAGGCCGGCGCGGTGCAGCGGGCCGCCGGCGGTGGTGCGCAGGAAGCGGGTGTGCACGAGGAGCGCGCTGGTGTGTGTGGTCAGCGCGAGGAGGAGCCACTGGCCGGCGAGGTTGAGGTGGTAGGTCGACAGCGAGCACTTGAGGAGCTGGGTGGAGAGTGCGAGGGCGAAGCCCACGATCAGCTGGTGGTCGCTCCAGGCGGCGAGCACGGCGTCGAGAGAGCGCCACAGGATGGAGGTTTGGTGGCTGGTCGGGGTTAGTGATCGAGTGACAAGTGTGTGTGTGTGTGTGCATATACGGGGCGAAACTGAGGAGTGACTCACTTGGCTCCGGGACGCAGCATCTCGTGCAACTCCAGACCGTGGAGGGCTACAGCCACGGCAAACGAGCAGAAGGCAGCCAACGCAAAGGCGGTCATGACCTGTATCAACAAGCGTGATAGTTAGTACGGTTACAGCCACACATTCAGGGACAACCTATGAGGACATACACCAATGCCGGCAATATCTGCATCAGGGTTCACCAGAGTCTGGAGTCCCTTTGACGCAGAAGTGATCAGCGTGCAGTCGGCCAGCGACTTCTTGCACTGAGTGCCGCCGATCTCGCGGATAAAGACAAGGGAGGACGACATATTGAACGACAGTTGGAAAGAAAATGAAGGGAGAAGTAACACAAGCGAAAGTGGAAGAGTTGATTAGAGGAGAAAAGCGGAAAAGGGACAAGTGAACAAACGAAGGAAGTAAACAAACGCGGCTGGTCGACAGCTGCAGAAGAAAAAAGCGAATGGAAGATACTGGATGACTCGGAATGATGCATGTCGAAGATGACTATGTTTGGGAAGGCTTTGGAGACTTTTATATGTTTCTGCTGTACACAGGTGTTTGCGAGACCGGGACACGCCAGGCCGTTCCGGCAGCCCGGCACGTTTCTTCCAAGGCCTGGACCCGTTCCCAGGCTGCTCAGCGGCTTACTATCTCGTATCTGATGCTTCATGAGTGTTCCTAGTTATCTTTCTTGATTGGATATGGGACCATCCGCAGGTGAAACGCAATCAGCAGCGGCCTTGCGAAGTTGACGCGGTGGGCGATGCGGCCGGCGCTTACAGCGAACGCCGGGCCTGTGTCGTGTTTTTTTCTTTTCTTCGTGTGTACACTGAATACAAAACAAGAGCTAGACAGGGCACGAAATACGAACGACTCGAATGACTGGCGGAACGGCCCCTGTTTACCGCGATATTTATACCTTCGGATGGTGTTGCGTGAGGGTGAGGCTCCGATTGGCGGCACGACCCGTCGTGTAATTAGACGCGCTTGGAGATTGTAGCCGCCGGGACGGCACTTGGCGAGATGTTAGGGAAGGAAGGCTGTGCTGGACCAATATCGGGTGACATAAGCAGGGAATAAAGTCACGTGTGATTCTGGACATAATCGAGGCGTGGATATTGAGAGGAGAGTTGAATGTAAGGAAGACCTGAATTTGTGGTGCTTGGGTGAAGTGGGAAGTTGTGATATCTCGAGCGGCCTCACGTTACGGTGAGATGAGAGACGCCGGAATCTGAGAGAGATTTCAGCGGGTTCAGGGGCCCATGCTAACATTTAGCGGCAGTTCCACCGAGATAGCCCCCTGAAGATAGAGGGCTTACAGCAGGGTCACCACTATAGCCAACGGCCTGTGAAAAACAGGGCTTACCACACACACACACACACACACACACACACACACACACACACACAGTCGCAACGGAATATTATAAAGAGAACACGATGACATTGATTCCGAACGCATAATGCACACTATATCATCACAGATAAACCCATAACAAAACAAGACCGGACGGACACATTAGACACCCCTTCAGTTCACCTCGACATCATCGGCTCCCCAGTAAAACGTCCAGATATCGACACCGGCAAACATGTCCTTGTAAACCTTGGCCTTCTCCTCGCCGGCAGCGCCCGAGCACACCAGCAGCGGCATGAAGTGATCCCCACCACCGGGTGGGTGCATCTCAAACGCGTGCGGCAGCTCGCGCCACTTCTGCAGCGCCTTGCCGCGGGCCGAGGCGTCCTGGGTCTCGACGACATCGACCAGCGCCGAGTTCCACTCCTGCGAGCGCTTGATGAAGGCCGTCGACCGCGCGAGGTCCATGCCGCCCATCAGCAGCGGCATCATCAAGCCGAGGTTGTGGAACGAGGCGAAGCCCGACCCGAGGATGGCGATGTTCGAGTCGCGCAGCTTGGCCAGCGCGCGGCCCATGCGCAGGTGCTGGTCGGCATCTTCGCTCTCCAGCACCGACACCTGCACGATCGGCACGTCGGCCTTGGGGTTGATCAGCAGGAACGGGATGAATATGCCGTGGTCCCAGCCGCGCTTGGCGTCCAGCACCGGCGTCAGGCCCTCGGCCTTGAACAGCTGGCCGACCTCGCCGGCCACGTCGGGCGCGCCCGGCGCGTCGTACTTCAGCTTGTACGTCTCCGGCGGGAACCCGTAGTAGTCGTACAGCAGCTTGTGGTGGTCGCCCGACGACACGCTGGGCGTCTTGGTCTGCCAGTGCGCCGTGACGACCACAATGGCGCGCGGCGCGTGATCGGTGCCGAGGCCGAGCACCTTCGGCACGCGGTTGCGCATCGAGTAGATCATGTCCTCGTGGCCCGGGCCGTTGAGAATCGGCATCGGGCCGCCGCCGTGCGAAATGCAGATCACCGGTGCGCGGCGCGACATGTTGACGGAAGGGGTTGGGTGGGACGCGGTGCGGTGGATGGCCGAGTTGGGGACGGAGGCGGACGTGGCAAGCCAACGACGGGCCGGGGCGGACAAGCGGGAGGCGCTGGAGCGGAGGAGGGAAGACGTCGAGGACATCCACGACGGTTGGGCGGTTGGAGGGGCAAGAAGAACGAATCCGAGAGTCACGGCAACGGTGGCGACAAGAAATGCGGAGGTAAGTCGGAGGGGTCGTTGGTTGTTATTAGGTGGCATAGTGAGAAGAAGAAGGAAGCAAGAAAAACAGAGAAGACTCCCGAAAGGCCTTCAAGAGAACAGTGCCGGTGATATAAACCTTGACGGTGGTAAGGATTCATGCATGCCACAGAGAGAAAAGTGCCGATGACTGAATTACCAAGCTCAAAACCTGGGGCAACCAAATGTAACCAACCGGGTGGGATGCTTCGAAAATGGAATGCGTGGGTGCTGGTATTAAAAGAACTGCTAAGGAAAGCCCACCGGAGAGTGCATTGCTACGACTTTACGAAGCCGCCAATGAAACCCTCCCAAAGAAGGGGTCCAGCCCGGATTATAGCTGGCTTAGAAATGGACGCCTGAGCTACTGTACAGCGACGCATCGACAATTAGTCAGTCTTGGGTCAGCCGAAAAGGAACGACGACGTGGAAGGCATTGGCCAACTCGGGAAGAAATAGAGAGAAAAAAAGCACGTTATCCTGCGCGGAAAGCAAGAAATCAAAGCCTCTCACCCCCCCCCCCGGCTCTCGATCCGATGCAGAAACAAAGCTTGGGGCCTGTGCCCCATGTTTCTTCTTCTCTGGCCAGCCAAAGAGGAGGCGAAAAAAAGAGGACCAAGAGGAATGCCTGCCCATAAAAACCTCCTCCCGAGTGGTCCACCTATATCACACCATGTATCGGATCGGGGTGAAAATCCAAAATAAAGGTGGGCCGAGGGCACTCCTATTTGGGTTTGGTGCGCAATAGCCGCGCGGAAGGTTTTGGAGGTTGAAGACTTGAAGTTGAGGAAGGAACGACACGGGAGGTGGTTCGGCTAGATTGAAAATAAGCTTCTGGAAGGGATCTAGAGCAGGAAGGAAGATTGATAAGTGTGAATCACGGAGAAGGAAGGCACAGGATGGATACTTCAAAGAAGGAAAGTATGAAATGCTGCTATGGAAATTGCTATATATGTTTAGGGTTGTACCCTATCCACCATCGTCTCTCGTCAGCGTGAGACGTGACGTGTTCAACAAAGAATACCCCACCGGCTTCTCGCTTCCAAACCGACCCGACAAAAAAAGCGACGAAAGATGGATATGAGAAATAGAAAAAGAGATTGCGTGCGTCACAAAACCACCACTCAAGCCACCGCTTAAACATAGACGAGAGTCTGTTTCAGTCCGGTGCCAACAGCGCGAATGCGCGAGTTGATGTTCAGCGGGCTGCCCTCATACAGCGCAAACTCGCCCTCAGACACAGCCTTCGGCGCGTCCAGACCAAGCAGCTTGAAGATGTTCGACGACACCATGGCAAAGGCGTCCGCCTCGGAGATGCCCGCAGCGCCACCGTTGGCGTACGCAGCACCAGCCATCAGACCCAGCTCGAACACCTCCGAGTCCTCGCGCACACCAATGGCAACAGTCACGCCGGCCGAGACAAGGGCATCGATCGCGGTGCCGTTGGTCAGCGGCGCGCCGGTGAGCGCGCGGCGGCCCTCCCAGTCCTTGCCATAGGCACGGGACGGCAGGAACACGACGCCAATGTCGGCCGCCGCGAGCTCCTTGGCCAGGATATGGGCCTCGTCGGCGCCGCTGATGATCACGCGCAGCTTCTTGACCGTGGTGGCCGAGGCAGCAGCCTGGGTGGCAATGGCCGCCTCGAGGGTCTTCTTGACGCCGATGATCGACGCAATCACGTCGGCGCTGGGCGCAGACAGCGAGAGAGTCTTCTCACCAGTGACAACCTTGGATAGGAAGTACTCCTCGCTGTACACATCGGTGATCTCCTCAGCGCCGATCTTGCCAGCCGCGGCGAGGAGCTTGGCACGGAGCGCGCCAACCTGCATGGAGATCGACGACAGCTCGCTGTTCTTGGCGCTGTCGCCGAGCGAGTAGTGCACGGCGGCATCGGCGGCCCAGACGGCGCCGGGGTGGGCCGAAGTCTTGGCCGCGGTGCGGAAGCCGGCGCTAGAGCCGTATGCGAGCACTCCATAGCCGGCAGCGTTGGGCGGAGACACAGCGCGGGTGACACCATACTTGATGGCGGTGTGCAGCTTGGTGTCGTCCAGCAGCAGGCCGTCCACGGCACGGGAAAACTTCTTCGACGGGCCGTCCTTGGTCTCGCTGGCCATGTCGACCGCGCCCAGTCCGATACCGCCTCCAAACACAACCATGCCGTCGACGAGGTGGCCGTTGGAGACCTCCATGACACGAGCACCGGCGGCACCGGCGGCAGCAACCTCCGACTCGCACGCGCCAATGCAGGTGATTTTACCGCCCGACACGGTCACAGTAACACCCTCGGCAACCTTGGTCTCGTCCAGAGAGAAGGCCTCGACAGCTCCGGACAGCATGATCTTGGTAATACCCTTGAACACAACGGTGTCGATCTCGGTCGGCTCCTCGACGTAGTTCTGGAGCTCGACATTGGGCACGATCGGGGTGCTTTCAGGCTTGACGAGCTCGACGGGGGCATCGTACTGGGCGGTTCCATCAATCCAGATCTGCACGGGGGTGGCGCCAACGCTGAGCGGGTCGCTATCCCAAACAACGATATCGGCATCGTAGCCCGGCTTGATCTTGCCCAGACGCTCGCCGAATCCGAGGTATTCGGCTGGCTTCGAAGTGACCGAGGCAAGGGCGGCGTGGTAGGGGAGACCCCAGTGGTAGCCCTTGGCAGCCTCGTACACGAGGTGCTGGGCATTCAGAACCGGGTTGTCGCTGACATAGATGGTGTCGAGACCGTTGTCGTAGAGGATCTTTCCGGCGTGCTCGCTGCCGACCGAGGCCTCGTGCTTGTACCACATGTTGTTGGCAAAGATGGCCGAGGCCGGCGCCTTACCACCCCACACGCGCTTGAGGATATCGGGCACGAGGAAGGTCTGGTGGGCGTGGTGGAACGCGCGGACGGCAAACTTGAACTCGTTGGTATGGTCAACCATGGCCTCCAGGTCACGGATGGTGTAGCAGTGAGTGTTGATGTGAACGTGACCACGAAGGGCGGCGGCCAGCGACTCCCACCGCAGGTCCTTGGGCATGTACGAGGTCATGGCCTCGGCACCGACCTCGGCAGCAGCGCGGCACCAGTCGTCCTGCTTCTGGATCAGGCCAGCGGCAGTGTTGAAGGCCTTGCGGAACTCCCAGCTCTCGCCCATGCGCGAGTTGGGCGATCCCAGGTTATTGCCGTACACACGCTTGGGGTTCTCTCCACAGGCCATCTTCATGAAACGCCAGTTGCGGTCGGGGTCAGCCAGCATCTCGTACGCGCTGAACTCCTTGCGGCCATCAGCAACGCCGGTGGCGTGCTTGATGACGAATGCCTCGCCTCCAATGTTGTTGGCAGATCCGGGCAGGATCAAGCTGGTAGTCACACCACCCGACTTGATGACCTGGATCTGGGGGTCGCGGGGGTCGATGGCGTCGATCGACCGCATTTGCGAGGTGATATCGCCGGAAACTTCGTTCACATCGTCGCTACCGAAAATCTCGGGCAACGGACCGGCTCCAGAGTGGCTATGCATGTCGATGATTCCGGCGGTCAACGGCCGGCCGTGAGCCTCCCACACGTACACAGAGGAGGCGTCCACATCGAAAGCAGCCAGGTCGATGCCGGGGGCAACCTTCTGAATCAGGCCGTACTCGAGGTAGACGTCGGCGGTGACCCACTCGTAGCCCACGCCAGCGCGGGCGTCGGCCTCTGAAGTGCCGGTCTTAGGCTCGCCAACCCACACGGTGGCGTTGCGGATGAGCGTGGGCCGCGCGCCGTCGATCCAGCGGGCATTTTTGTCACGGCCCAAACCAATCGGGTCGGTGGGCTTGGATTGCAGCTTCGCGCAGGTAGCGAAGTCCTCGAGGAGCTGTTCGCTGGAGAGAATGCCCTCGGAGAGGATTTCGGGGGTGGGCTGGTAGGAGCCGATGGGCTCATCGATGACGGTTTGATTGACCTGGCGCCACTGGGCCACTGCGATATAGCCGACGCAGGCGAGAAGAAGAATGCGGAATCCACGACCACGGCGTCCAAAACGACGACGGCCGCGAGCTGCCGGGCCGCCGTTGCCGTGGAGTTCGGCCTGGGTGGCCGCACGGTACGAGGGAAGGCCGTCCTTCTCCATTGTTGATGTTGAGACGAAGAGGTGACTCTGGGATCCAAGCCAAGCTTATATGATATAACAAAGGGGAAGGAGATGATATAATAATAGAGAGAGGCTATCAACGTATCACACCACAATTGATCAACAATTGCGACTAACGATGTGTGGATGACGGCAAGAAAAGGCAAGAAGAGAAAAGAGAAAGAGAAAACCAAACGGACGAAGATAAACGGGACGAAATGGCAAATAAAAAGGGGCCGCTCAATGATACTCAATCACGAAGAGGGGGAACGGAGCATGCAAAGGTCAAAAGGGCAGAAGTTCCCTCGATTCCCTGAAGCTCGCGCGATAAGAAACAAACGGCGCCGATAAGAGCAAAGTCCTGCTGACATACGGCACACTGGCCAATGAGCGCACGTCTGGACCTGAGTGGCGTCTTAGGGTTTAAACCCAGGCATGATCACTTGATATCCGGCGGATTTTGTGCGATATCCATTAGTCATAATCGCCATTCCCGACTCTGGCTGCTTTGCTTTGTGAAGCCATTCACACATCGGCACCGAGAACCGCAAATCATTCTGACTCAATCCGGCCTTGACCGGCACTTTTCTTCCTATCCACGCGCGTCATGGTGAGCTGGATTTCCAAATAGAGTAGGTGGATAGTTCCCCATCCTTGTCTTGGGCGGAGAACACTAACCTGCTAAACTGAACAAAATGGGGTCCGGACCCAGTAAAAAGGTTTCTGAAAGGGCCTTTGGACTTTCTCGGGGGGCTGTGGCTGTTCCTTTTCCTGGGCTTTGTTTTAGACGTCTGATCTGACCCGAATCAGTGGAGTTGGTTGTGTGTTTGCCGGCCGTTTGTTTGGCTACGGTCAAACACACTGATATGCTCCCACACGATCAGATGAATGTAGCATCCTGACGCCCCCCAAGTTTCTGCAGCAACAGGGCCAAAGCTCCTTAAACCGGGGGCTGGACAGGCTGTGAAGAAGGCTGTCAGACCCCACTGATATGTTAATGTGGCGAGAACCCGGCTGCTCGCATTCGGAGGGAGGACCATGAAGAAGGTCTGTTTGGGTAGAGGCGAAATCTCGCTATCATTTCCGCTCCTAACATCTCGACGAAAAAAACCGTGCAGCATCGTCTTGCTGACCGATAACGTGCCTCTTGCCTCCTCTCCGGTCACGACCAGCAGCCATATCTAACATGACAGGCCCTTTTGGAAAACAGAGACACTGCAAAACATGATATCCCATCCACCACTCTCTTTATTCCCATGGCTCCACGCCGAGTTTCATTCCCGGCTTCTGTTTTACTCTTCCAGCTCAGCGTTGTATCTCCACACTCCCAGGGAGTACGTGTTGCGCCGCTCGCTGGCTAGATAGGCCTTGATCCGAGGCAGCTCGGCCACCTCCTTGTACAGCTTGAACACCCGGCACGCGACTAGCCCGGAACTTGTCCGCCGCGCGCTTGGCCTCGGGAATCTGGTCCTCGTACTTGATGGCCATCGCGATCGGGTGGTGCACCAGCCACGCCTCGTCCGACATAATATCCAGCACCGACAGCGTCAGCTGTTGGCGTGGTAGCGCGCCGTCGGGCCCTTGCCGGCCAGCCCGTCCTTGTCGCCCAGGTACACCATGATGTTCGACGTCTGGTTGATCAGCAGGTCGCCGTCGCGCAGGATCGGCGGGGCCAGCACCGGCGGGTTGAGCGCGTCGTTCGCGCCGTCGTCCTTGATCAACCCCAGAAGCACCGGCACGCCCTGCTCGCCGACTACGTCCGTGTACTCGGCGCCGCCCTGCTCGAGCACCAGTCGCACAAACTCGCCGCGGCCGGCGAACCCGGGCCAGTAGATGTATCCAAGAGGAGCCATGGTGATGGATGGCCGGGAACTAAGAACCCTGAGCTGGGGAGTTGTCAGGGGAGAAAAAAGGAGCAATTGGCTTTTGTGGCTGAGAGGTCAATTCTGTGAGACAAAAGTTCTTGTGAGTGAAGACGAAAGAATGCTGAATTATCATGCAGTGTGCAGAGAAAAGACAGCCATATGAGATATCCTGCGAAACAAGGCCGACAGTTGCCTGGATTTATACCCCAAGAGAGTCCGCACTCTGTCTTTGACGTCCACGCCCACGCCCTTTGCCCATGTGCGATGGTCAATTTGAACCTGACAGACATCGACCGCCAAAAAATGGCAACAGAGGACCGTTCTCCGACTCTGCGCCAGCACCCACGTTTTGATCCGCAATTATGATCTGTTTTTCATTGCTAATGTTTCCGCGATCCTGAGTCCGGCCTTGGCGGACAACACACCAGGCACGAAGGGGAAAAAAAGCCGAAACCCAAGGGACCAACCAACTGAATAAAAAAAAAGGCTTCCATTCCCAAAACATTGGAGCTACCTGGAAATAATTGCATGCTAACTAACTGACTTAAAAAACCCCTCCAGACTGACTCCTCCCCTCCTTCAAAAACCTGATAAATCGCCGACCGTCACCCTCGCGTTGGAATAGTGGCGATGTTGCTGTCAATTCCGGAGGATCAGGTCCTTGATTTGAGTTTCTCCCATTCCAGCCTCTCCGCAACACGCCATCGTTCGGTTGCATCTGGCCAGGCTAACCTGCTGGAAGATGTCGATCAATTGTTTGCATCTCCGCCGTCGTTGTTGTTGTCGTCAGTTTTAACTTCGGCGGCCGCCTTCCCCTGTCCGCGGACCGATCTGGCGCCAGAATCATGGCCCTTTGCCTTGCGAGATACGACCTTGGTGTGGGTTCTGGACTGGGCCTTCGCGTAGGCCTGGCGGCATCGCAGCTCGTTGGCGACCCGGTGTGTTTCGTTCATCCACAGGATATCGGAAGACTCGGCACTTGTGATGTTGGCGATACGACACGCCATGGCCCTGACCGCAAGTGCAGCCGGAGACACCCAATAGTTTTGGGGATCGCGATTGTTGGGCCGGTAAGCCTGCGGTATCTCCATACGCACTCGTCGACCCCAGGCGTTGGGAGTTCCAAATTGCTGACTAACGTGACCCCGAAGGAGACTTTCCATGTGGATAAGGTCCGGGTTTGGGATGGAAACGAACTTGATATCGAATGCGTAAGCTGCCTTGGGTACTGGAGGGACTAGGCATGTCGGGAACACTGAGGCCGATTCCCAATCGATGATTCCAGCAAGCGCTCCAGTGGTGCGGTGAATCATGATGTTTTTGGTGTTGAGATCGGCATGGAGCAGGTGCGAGTTCCACCCCTCAAGGCCACCGGAGAGGCGTTCGTTGATCTGGCGGATAGAGGGAAGAAGCATGGAAATGGCTTCATCAGTGACGTCGCATAGCTTTTGGATGCGTTCAACGTTGTAAGTGTTGTGGTCAACCTCGAGGCGTTGTCCCTCTTTGGGGGTCATGCCGTAACGCGCGGCATCGACCAGTGCATGGAAGTACTCCTCGATTTTCATGAAGGGGCCTCGATTGATCGGGGCCTTGAGACGCTCTCCCGCGTATAGCTCGGAATTGGAGAGCGGACCAATGAAGAATCTTCCGGTCGTCCATTCGCAGTAAATGTTTCCAATCTGGTTGTACTTCGACTTCTTCATGATCAGGTCGAACATTTTCTTCAAGCCGGCAACAATGTTTTCCTTCCAGGGGGCAGTCGAGAGGCCCGGGATGAAATCGTGGAAAAGCTGGCAAGCCGTATATCCGTCGATTTCACTCATGAGAATCCATTCGACATCCAGGGGATTCTTCGCCGAAGAATCGAACGCATAGACCCGCGGAACGGGGATCTCCTTGCAGGCCACATAGCAGAGGGTGGCGGCCTCGCTCTCGGTCTTGAAAAACGGGAAGACGGGCGAAATGATGCGCAGAATGGCGCGGTCCGGAATGTCGCACGACGGATCGCTGTGGAGGATTTGATAGATGTGGTTGAACGAACCACAGCTGATCTGCTTAACTTCGAACTTCTCTGGAAGGGCCAGAAGCTTCTGCTCAACGTACTAGGTGAGCATGTGCATGACTGACTCGACGGTAGGGGCATCGCGGGCCCAGGTGGCCTTCCACTGAACAAATCCGGAATGGAGGATGTTGGAAGTCCAGGCAGTTCGGTCCTGGACTAGCTCGCGGGGTCGGGACGGTTGAACTTGGTGCGGGAGCTTGACTGTGAACTCCGGAACGAGCTTCTCGATGATTTCTCCCATGGGGACTCCTTGATGGGAAAGAGGGAACTTGCCCTTGGTGACGAATGAAGACTGAGGGGCTGAATCAGGGCAAAGACAACAGGATTGTGTTAGAATGCATATCGGAAACCGGAATCACCTGCATGTCGTCTCTGGTTTCAACTTGCCGTTATTCCCAGAGGGAAGCTTGACAGCCGAGACCACCTTTGCGGCTGGCTGAGAGACATCCCCTGCGGCAGTCCGAACCACCAGGTCAGCCAGGGCCAGGGGATCAGCCATTGGATCGGGCATGTTAGACATGATTAGGTGAGGTAGAATATCCAATGTGAAGTAATATTCCACGGGATATTACTGATGTGGGAAATTTGAATGATGATGGTTCGTCCTAGTTAACGAAGGCTGTTTGTTAAGAGGGAAGGAAGAAAGAAAGATGTGTTTAGAAAGAAGAGAAAGGTTTTGAAATAACATCTCATAGGTATGAAGATGGGAAGAAATCAGAAAAGAAAGAGTTATAAGAGGGCGGGCAGAAGCAAACAAGTAACTGATGTGTGTTGGTTATTTCAAAATTTGTGATTAATGATCACGAACACTTAAGTCCTGTGATTTCATGAGGCACTTGCCGATGGTGGATAGGTAGTTCCTTCTAAAATTCATACTGGCTGGACCCCTATAAGTTCATATGTTTAGTAGCTTAACCGCCATAGTCGTCTAAGCGAAAAATAAAATATCCTTATAGGCAGCTTAAGAGCTTAGTGGAAGAAATTTAGGCTCCAGCGGGTATCTAGCCAATCAGACGTGGCTGTCAAGATGTTATCTTCTGACCTGAAGCGTCTCTGCTCACTTCATCTCACTTCTGTAACATCATTTTCAATTATCATGAACACACAACTGACGGCCTCAATTCTTAATCAAAATGGATGTTGAGCCAAATGCTGCTGCTATTGATGAAGACCAGCGTCAATATGCCTCTCTAATAAACACTGACGAGCTTGATGAGAAGTGAGTTTCTCCCCAATTGAAACCGGTTTCCAGCAGGACCCCTTTTCTAATGTGCGTGTTTGCAGGCTTGCAAACCGGCCGCGGAACTTCAACAAGACTCCGCCGTTTTCTGCCCTCTACACCGGGATTTTCAATCCGCTAGTCCAGAACCAGAAGCAACCCGGAGCTGCCGGAGCTGCGGCGCGGAATGCGGCCTCAAAGAAGTCACCACAGGAGCAACGGCGAGCCATTATCGAGAAATTCATCCAGAGATGGCGGAAAGATGTCGGAAACGACTTTTATCCGGCCATGCGGCTGATTCTTCCCGACAGGGACCGAGATCGCGGCGTCTATGGACTCAAGGAGAACTCCATCGGCAAGCTGTTGGTGAAGCTGATGAAGATCGACAAGAACTCCGAAGACGGATACAATCTGCTGCATTGGAAGCTTCCCGGCCAGACCATGGCGTCTCGGCTTGCTGGTGACTTTGCCGGGCGCTGTTTTGAAGTGCTGTCGAAGCGGCCTATGCGCACCACGCCTGGAGATCTCACCATTGCCGACGTCAACGAGCTGCTCGATCGCCTAGCTGCCTCATCGGGTGAATCTGAACACCTGGAAGTGTTCCAGACCTTCTACCAGCGCATGAACTCGGAAGAGCTTATGTGGCTCATCCGGATTGTCCTGAAGCAAATGAAAGTTGGAGCCACGGAAAAAACCTTCTTGAATCTGTGGCACCCTGACGGTGAGGCTCTGTTCAACGTATCCTCCAGTCTACGCCGTGTCTGCTGGGAACTTTGGGACCCCAACGTGTCTCTTACTCAGGAAGAGACTGGAGTTTCACTCATGCAGTGCTTCCAACCACAGCTTGCCCAGTTTCAGATGCCGGCTTCGTTCGACCGCATGATTCAGTACCTGCGGCCCACGGAAGAAGACAGCGAGTTCTGGATTGAAGAGAAGCTCGATGGCGAACGCATGCAGATGCATATGACCTCTGATCCGTCGATGCCTGGTGGGCGCCGATTCGCCTGGTTCTCCCGCAAAACCAAGGACTATACCTATCTGTACGGCTCGGGACTCCAAGAGTCGGACTCGGCCCTGACGAAACACCTGATTGACTGCTTCGACGACCGGGTGGAAAACGTTATCCTCGATGGAGAGATGGTGACATGGGATAGCGAGTCGGACGTGATGATGCCGTTTGGAACTCTGAAGTCTGCCGCCAACGAAGAGAAAAAGCGCTCTGTCGGTTCTGATGCTCCTCGGGGTTGGCAGCCGTTCTTCTGTGTTTTCGATGTGATCCTGTTGAACGGCTCGGATCTGACAAAATACACCCTTCGAGATCGCCGGGCTGCGCTATCAACTATCATCAAGAAACGCACCCATGACAACGACGTCACGGGGAAATCCGAGTCTGTACACGGAGTGTTCCGACGACTTGAAGTCCACCCGTATCTCCGTGCCACCTCTGCGTCTGCTGTCGAACCGGCTCTACGAGATGTAGTCGAGCGGGCAAGTGAAGGCCTAGTACTGAAGAACCCTCGCTCAATGTACCGCCTCAACAGCCGAAATGACGACTGGATCAAAGTGAAGCCCGAATACATGAACGAATTTGGCGAGAATCTCGACTGTGTCGTCATCGGTGGCTATTACGGCTCTGGCAAACGCGGCGGCACCATTTCCAGTTTCTTGTGTGGTCTTAGGGCCAGTGAAAACCACATCCTTTCTGGGGCTTCCCCCGAGAAGTGCTGGAGCTTCTTCAAAGTCGGCGGTGGTTTCAAGGCTGAAGACTACGCCGCTATCAAACACCAGACTGAGGGCAAATGGACTGCTTGGGACATGAAGAACCCGCCCACCGAGTATATCGAGCTGGCAGGAGGTGCACGACAGCTCGAGCGGCCCGATGTCTGGATCCGCCCCAGCGAGTCGATAGTCCTCGAGGTCAAAGCTGCCAGCGTCGGCCCAACCGACACGTTCGCCAAAGGCAAGACGCTCCGGTTTCCGCGCTTCCGCAGGCTGCGCACGGATAAAGCGTGGAACCAGGCATTGTCCATGGACGACTTCGATGCGCTCCAGCAACGCGTTGACGAGGAGGTGCAGAAGAACAAAGCTATGACCGTAGAAGACCGCAAGCACCGCAACCGGCCAGTTAAACGCGCAAAGCGCGAACTGGTCGTAGTCGGCACGGGGGGCCCGCGGGGTGGAGCAGCCACAGAACAGACAGTGGGCGACGAGAAGCTGAAGCATTTATTCGACGGCATGTCGTTCTGCGTCATGAGCGATATCGCAAAACCCCAGAAGATGACCAAGACACAGCTGGAGGCGCTAGTCAAGGCCCATGGCGGAACTGTGCGGCAGCGGGTGACGGCTGACGACGGCGAAGCAGTCGTCGTCGTCGCTGACAAGAAGCTCATCCCGGTGGCCAGTATCATCAAGCGCGGCGGCACGACTATCGTGCGGCCGAAATGGCTCTTGGACTGCATCGCCCAGGCGGGCGGCGGGTTTGTTCTGCCACTGGAAGAGGGGCATATTCTGCACCCCGCAAACGCCGCGGTAGCTCGCGTGGCGAAATCAGAGGTCGACCGGTACGGCGACAGCTACTCACGAGATGCCACGATGGACGAGCTGGTGGCTCTGTTGAAGGGGATGCCGGCAAAAGATGACTCCGGCTCCCCGTTCAATAAAGAGCTGTTCCTGTTACAGCTGGAAGACCACGGCCGCGAAAGCCTGATCGCAGGCCGGTACGGCCAGATATTCCGGCGTTGCGTGGTGTTGATTCTCCAAGCCGGACGCACGACCACCGACGCCAGTGTGCCGTCGTCGCCGGCCAGCATCGCGGCGCTGAAGCTCGAGAACTACCTCCGCTTTGGCGGGGCCCAGGTTCTTCCTCTCGGGACGCCCGGTATCCCCCCCGAACTGACTCATGTCTTGGTCGTGCCCGAGCCCGATGGTTTAACTATGCATGCGCTATCGGCGGATATCCGGCAACAACTACGCGAGGAGGGCCGCGTGGGATCGGTCAAGGTGGTTTCGGGGGATTGGGTGGAGGAGAGCTGGAGTATGGTCAAGGGAGTTGAAGAGAGTCCGTTTGAGATTCGCTGAGGTTCACGGGTTTTCTTTCTTGTTTGGATGATGTGGGTTAACTATTATGCTATCATGTGTCCATAAACCATTGCAAGATGATCCAGCAAACGCCCTAAGTGATATGATTGATTCGTGTACCACCCAAACGTTTCCCCTCCATTCCATACCACGTAATATAGGCATTAGAAGTTCGGCACGAAATATCTACAGCAAAAGAAACACCCACCAATTACACGCCTTCGACATGCACTGATAAATCCATTCCGTATCTCGTCTACTTTCCGATGGTCAGGAACAGGCGATCGCCGATATCGCCCAAGCCGGGCTTCAGCATGCCGGTTGAAGTAAGCTCTTCATCGACGCCGGCGACCCAGATATCGGTGGCCTCGGGCCACTCGGCGGCAGCAAGCTTCAGACCCTGGGCGGCGCCGACGATGGCCACGACGACCACACGCTCGGCACCCCACTCGCGCAGGGTCTGGATGGCGGCCACGCACGTGCCGCCGGTGGCTATGACCGGGTCGCAGATGATGGCCAGCTTGGACGGCGTGCCGCCGTCGGCGGAGTGGTTGGGCAGGTTATTGTAGTATTCGACCGGTTGCAGGGTGACTTGCTCGCGGTACAGGCCGAGGTGGTGTACGGGCACGGGGGCAGGAAGGATGGCTTGCACGGCTAGGGGCCGACAACACACAGTATCAGTACACCAAAAAAACAGCCAGACTCCTGGGGACAGCGCGGATCACGTACCTTCGACCATGCCGAGGCCGGAGCGGAGCACCGGCACCACGGAGATCTTGTGCGGCGCCACCGTGGTTGTGTATGTGAAGCCCAGCGGGGTCGAGTCGGTCGGTCCGGAGGCGATCGAGACGGCGGTGGCCAGCGCTTCGCACGACATTATCAGCGCGATCTCGTACACCAGCGTCTTCACATCGCGGGCCGACGCGGTTGCCGACCGGAGCTGGCTGAGCTTGGCTTGCAGGCACGGATGCTGCGAGATGTGCACGTTGGACGGGAGTTCCTGGGGAGTGGCCATCTTTGGGTGGTTGTTCAGTTGGTATTATAGGGAGAGAGAAGGGGAGAGAGAAGGGGAGAGGAGAGATGGAAGACAGGGAAGAGAGCGAGATAGAGCGAGAGCAACCGAGATCTGGGGACGAAATAGTGGGAATATGAAAGCGGAGACAGCCGTGAACAAGGAAAACAGAGATAAGAAGCCCTCCGAAGCACGGAAGACCCACGGAAGCTCAGAATGCAAGATACGGAACAGAACCACGAAAGCCCAACACACAAAGTTGCGGTGAGAGAAAGACGAACGCAAAGGGACAAAGATCCAACAAAGACGGCCCAATATCTTCCAATTGAGGTCAGATGCCCACAACCCCAAAACTGGCCAGGAGGAAGAAGCCGTTCAGCGGGCGGCGATTGGTGGGGTTCCGGAACTGCGGCGGGGCTTATCGATAAGCGACGTCACGCTGTAATCAGCGCGGACTCTGCCGATGGAACGCTTAGGGTTGGTGACAGCTTAACCCGAAGCATGCCGGAAAATCACCGTGCAGACACGAATCTGTTCTGGGCTCAGGTTCTCTCGTACCAGTCGGTATAAATGCGTCAAGTCTTGAATTACTATTTTTGTTGAACTGTTTGCAACTAGACTAAAACTTCGATAAACTGTTCACACTGTTGTGGTGTTTCCTGTTGTAATAACACCTGGATATCATTTTGAAGAAGCAAAGATCAAACCCGAGAAATGAAAAAGAGTGGGTGGGTGGAATGGTGTCAAGTTCCCTTTCAGACTTGTAGGGTTGACCAACAAACTTTGAAACATGAGTAGAAACAAACTGAACAGCAAAATCACAAAAGATAAACCAGAACAAAACATGGGACAGAGACGTCGTGCCAGGTCCTAGTAGTTTGCGGCGTTTGTAGCACGGGCTGCAGCAGCTTCCGTAGCAGCGGCAGCCTTGCGGGCCTTCTTGCCCTTCGGGGCGTTGGTGCCATCTCCGGCATATCCGTTTCCGGTAGCCTGTCCATTGCCTTCAACGGCGTTCTTCGCAGCGGCGGCCGCTCCGCTTCCAGGAGCGTTGGCCGGAGCGTATCCGGGAGCATTGGCAGCCGGGACGGCGTTGGCAGTGGGGTATCCCGGGGCAGCGCCGGCGCCAAATCCAGGCGCCATAGCTCTAGAACCGGCACCGGCACCGGCGGCAGCTCCTGTAGCGGCTCCACCGCTTCCTCCGAGCGCGGCAGCAGCAGCAGCAGTAGCCATGGGATCAGCAGGGGCATTGCTGCCGCCCTTGGCGCCACCATTCCTCGTCTCGCGCTCCCGGCGGACAACCTTCGCCATGGGCGCGCGCTTGGTGGTCCGCGGGGCACTGCCAACGGTGAACACCGGGGATTCCCACCTGTCGCCCTGGCGAGCCAGGTTGGCGTACTCGCCAGCCTTGGTGGTGACCGACGAGCCAATGATGGGGATCTTGACATTGGGGAACATGGTGTTCTCGTTGGTGTACAGGACGCGGATATCCGGCGGCGTCTTGCCGGCCTGGCTGCGAGCCTTGGCATCGGCCTTGCGCTTCTTGTCGGCGCCGAACACCTTCTTGGACGCGCTGGCATAGCGGCCGTACGCGCTGCCAGTCTTTTCGCCGCGCGCCTTGGCCTCCTTCGCCGACTTCTGCGCCTCCTGCTTGACCTGCCACAGCAGGCCGTCGTACTCGTTGGCCATGTTCTGCACCTGTTTGGCGACCACCTTCTGGATGATCGGGCGCATCAGCTTGAGGATCACCGGGGTCACCATGCTGAAGAGGAACCTGTGGTTGGAGCGCAGGAATTTGATCTTCAGATTGTGCAGGTCGACCTTGATCTTCTCGACCTTGAACACCTTCTGCTTGTCGGTAGCGCGCGGAGTCGACACCCGCATGTCGAAGGAGAGACCCTCACCCGGGAGGAGGACGTCGATAACTCCGGTGTCGGTGATGGTCGGGAAGCCCTTCTTGCGACGGATGTGGTAGCCGACCTCGCGCAGGTCGAACTGCACTCCCGTCACGTTAACCTCGGCGCTCTGGTGGCCACGCTTCTTCTCCATGAACTTGCGGCCCCAGCTGAAGTTGTTGTCGTTGAACCACTCCAGTGAGTTGGGCATGAAGTTGTCAGACTCCAGCACAATGTTGTCCAAGATCATGTCGAACTGGTCATCCCGGTATTCAAAGCGCGGGATCGGGATGTAGGAGATGTTGACGAGCAGCGACGGTAGGATAACTTCAACCAGGTCCTTGACAAGCTCGGGCTTGTAGGCAATCTTGCCATCGTGGTTGTGGCCAATGTCGCGGAAGAGCTTCTGGACCGACTTGGCGAGCGAGCGGTTTTGCTGGTCCTTGTCGAACTGCTTGACGAACATCTTAATCTCGTCGGCGATATCATTGACTTCCGATCGGTACTTCTCGCGGAAAAGGAACCGGCCACGCTTCTCCATGTCGTCCCACTCAGTCTTTGCACCCTCCTCCAGGATGTATCCCTGCTTGAGCAGGCAGCGGCGGACGTACTGGTTGGCGTCCTGGAACCAAGTCTTCAGCTCGGAGTCCTTCTGGGCAGCAGCATACAGCGCCTTGATAGAGTCGGTCACGCTGTCGACCGAGGTGCTGTTGGCAAAGCGCTCGATCAAGGTTTTCAGGTCGTGCTCAGCGGCAGCGAGTCCGCTCCGAACACCACCCAGCGAGCCGGAGCCCTCCTTGGCCACAGAAGAACCATTCCGGCCGTACTCCTCAGCAAGGTTGAGGAGAGTGGTCATGGCCTTGGTGTAGTCAGGGTGCTGCTGGCACTCGATGACGATCTTCTTGAGGCGGGAGATGACAGCATCCTGACGCTCCTTGGGCATCTTCTTGTCCCAGTACTCCTTAGCATCCCGCTTGTACTTGTCGTGCTTCTCCTTGATCTTCTGCTTGTCCTCCTCGCTGATGTTCTCCTTCAGCTTCTTGTTCGTCAGGTTCTTGGCAACCTTGGACCCGGCCTGCTTGTCGTAGTCGCGGGGATTGGTAGAACCGGTTCGGTTTGCAGCCTTATCGGTAGCCTCAGCAACCTCTTCGGCGTCCTTCTTGCCGCGGTTCATGAAGCCCTTGTACTTGCCGCTCATGCCCTTAAAGTCAGGGGTGTCGTGCCAGGTGTTGTCTGGAGCAGCCTGGTCGACCTGGGCCAATTCATCTTCGGAGGGCCGGAACCGCGAGCCGGCATTGGATGCCGCATCGCTGGCAATGTCACGGAGGAGAATGCTTGCGTCCTTGACTGAAGATTGGGAAAAAAAACACAGGGGTTAGATCGTCGGCCACCTCAACATTCATGGGTCACGTGTCAAAGGGGGAAAAGCACATACGCAACTTGCGGAACTGGCCGTTGGTAACAAGAAGGTTACCCAGAGTTCTGAAGCCCTCCAGAGCTTCCTGGCCATTCTTCTTGTTCGCGTCCTTGTCAATAGACAACTTGGGCTTTGCCACGCTGCTACCGTCAAACGACCGCGTCTGCCAGATGAAGTCCTGAACCAGGTTGCCGTCATTCTTGCTGAGCACGATCAGCTTGGCCTTCTCGGCAACATCGCGAACATCCTGAAACAGAGTTTTTCCCTCTTCGGAAAGTCCACGTGGAGGGCTCGTCAGAGCCCTGGATTGAATGAAGCTGTTCAGAGCAACATCGATTTGGTCGTTCTAAGAGTTTGTGTCAGCATTTTTCTATATTCACTCCGTGTAAGTCAGAGAAGGATGGAGGAGCAACTTACCGATGGCACCTTGCCGGCCTTTAAGGCGGAAAATATGCCGTAAATCTGCAACTTCCGGGCAATATCGGCGTCCTTGACCCTGGGGTCAGTTGGCCGGTTCACTTTTGAAAACATTGTGAAGTTTCAATCTATGATATCAACGCAAAGCTCGGGGTATCACGAGTTGGGTATCACTGAGAAAGAAGTTCCAGAGAAAAAAAAAGGTAAAAGGTTAGAAATCGAAGAAAATGTGAGAAAAAGAGGAGAGAAAAGGAAGAAGAGGAGAGATCCGGAAAATGCAGGCCGTTCCCGTTTATACTGCTCTCTCCCAAGATGCTAGCAACGGAGATTTCGTATTTCCCATACATGGCCGGAAACTGCCCAATACGAATGGTAATGGTGAAGAACTTGTGGTGTCACTGAACTTCCGGCCTACGTCATAACGAAGCCAAGTCTGTGTTTCTTTGTGGCCAAATTAAGTAACATGTCCACGGTGAGACGAACGTTTTGGAGAAGTCATAACTCCATTTTCGGGTGGTCGTGCAAGCCCAAGCCGGCTCCAGCTCGAGAGCCGCATTTGTATGGAGATTCTTGGCCCCAGCGCCGGCCGGATTCGGTGCCCCACAGCCGATCTCAACGCGGACTTGGAGAAAGTGACAGCACTGTAAGCAATAAGTAACGTATAGAGCGTATCGCAAGTATCGTAATTCTAATGAGGGAAATTTGATTTTGCCCCCCTTTCATCCATATGAGGGAAGCTGGCGTGGGTTGAACCCTAAGCCTGTCTCAGTCGTCGCCTCATATGTCAAGTGGGAATCAGATGAAGTGAGACATGGCACATACCGCAGCCTGGCATCTAGATTTCGTAGAAATGGAGGGCAATGGAAACTCGAAGTCGTCAGCAGAGGTAGGAGGTAGTAAGACCGCCGGCAGGAATTCTAAAATCTCTAGACGATCTTAGAAAAATACCCGGATATAGCATAGCAACAGCATCGGCGTTCATAATGACGTCCAGATTCCGCGCTATGCGCACAGCTTGTTACCCAGGTATGACGTTTCCAGCTGGAGACGTAACTGGTTCGCGTTCACTGCTGATTTCACCACACAAGTTTGTGTGTTCATTGTCAAGGCCCTTGTTTAACGTGTATCGTTTCACGGAGAAAAAGAAATCGCCCGGTAAAGATCCGAGGCCGGCCTTTTTCTTTTGTCAGTTCAGCGCACAGGGTCTTCGAATCCAATCGACCACCGCATGCCACCCATGATGGCGACTAAAACTGCAAACCCGGTAATAACACTGGAAACCCCGTAGGTGTACGCACTTCGTCGGCCAATTGTGTGCATTTCCAGAACCCAGGTCGACACGGTCGTTAGACAACCGCAGAAGCCGTCCTCAATGCCACTTGTCAACACTTGACAAGACACCACGCCGTGCACGGGGGCATGGGCAATATCAAAGGCGGCGCCGAGAATGGCGGTTCCGAGAATGTTCGCTGCAAAGGTGCCGACCGGGAACACGGGGATACGTGAATTGAGCAGGGCTCCCAGGTGGAAGCGGAGCAGTGTTCCCAGCGGTGCAAATATCAGAGCGAAGGTGGCCTGCCCCCGCCAGGCATCGTGGGGAGGCCAAACGGTGATGAATATGGCTCCAAGCCAACAGCCCCAGCCGAGGACGGCGGCGGGAATATCGAGGAATCGCTGGGGGAACGCAGGCTGCAACGGCCGCAGGAACGGAGACACCCAGACGGCGAAGTGGGTGCCGAGCTTCAGGCCGGAGTATGAGAGCGACAGCGTAGAGATTATAACCGCAGCCCACGCCATAAACGACCGGCCACCATTGCGGCCGGGGATATCGTCGAAGCCCGGAGTGGGGAGGTCATTTGAGACCGCCAGGAACGTGTCTTTCATGAATGACGAAAACGAGGTGAACGATCCGCAGAAGCCGGTAGCAAGCCCGACGTAGATGGGCACTGACTTCTTGAACGCCTTGTATTCCGCCAGCTCGGCTCCCGTCTCCAGGGGCGCGAGGCCCGCAAGCTCGATGTCTGCATGGTCGGAATTTGACAGGTCGAGGTCCGGGGTGGTCATCGGCAGTCCATCCGGGTGTCGCCAGTCGTGCAGCAAGACCACGCGCTCTTCAAACAGGAAACCCAGCATCAAACATCCGGCGAAATTCGCCCAGAGAATGCCAAACGAGATTGGCGCGCCCGGGTACTCGGTAAGCGCCTGCAGACCCAAGCGGGCCAGTGTGCCCCATATCGAAAAGAGGATTAGATAGGAGTGGGTGTAAAACTGCATGGTGACGTTGGACAAGGGAGTTGGTTGTTTCGCCATTCTTGACGCATCATACCGTTTGCCGCCGTGGAAAGGATGACTGAATCGTGACGATTGGATACTTAGTCGGGCACATGAAAACGCGTTCAATCTTCTGGACACCGCGATGGTTTTCGCTGAAGGTTATAAGTGGTCCATCTGATGGAGGAGCACGCAGAGAGTCGTTGCATTTGCGGTGGATTTCCTGAAGATTTTCAGACTGGGAAAATGAAGAAGTCGCAGAGATTGAACAGCAGTTTCACATTACAGAATCGGGTATCTTGGGCATGCGGCTTATTTCCAGGTGCTGCAATTTTATTTCGTTCCAAAAATGACGTACAGGGTTAGACCCTAGTTTCCCCGGTCCAACACGGGTCCCCTTCCTGCATCCGTGCCCGATCCAAGTCAATCTTCCATCGTCAAATCCACCACCTCTGGGAAAAAATACGACGTCGTCGCATTTTCTACCGTTTCCATTCTCTGAACACCCCACGCCAACGGGCTTGTGTTCCATGCGCGATCCTGTCGACCATTCTGCACCGCACGGGCCCGATCACTTGGTCTGGCGGAAGACGCCTGGTTGTCCTTGAATACCCGGAGTGGGTAGCGCTGCCGAATGTGCGTTGGGGTTGAGCGGATTGACGGGGCACGGCCAGGTTTGCCGCCGGGGTCGTCGAACCAGAAGGCGTCAAGCCGGGCGCGCCGCCGGAAGCTGTGAACGTCGGGCTCGGGAAGGTTGTCCAAATCAATTATCTCAGCGGCTGCTTCCCGCGGCGGCCGTTCGATCGATGGCAGAATGGTGTTGGAGACACCCTCTTGGAAGGTTAGAGCCTCGATATTGAGGGGCATCAGGGGACTTGAGCCTTCAGCCTCTGGCGTGTGGTGCTCGGGACCCGGCACCGGGCTAGGCGTGGCTGGCATCTCCGGAGCTGTCGTCTCAGGGTCCGTTTGTTCTGATCCAGAAGGCCGTTTGTGAATCTTGGGCATGCTCTCTTGCGCCTCCCGCAGGATCTTCTGCAGATGCTCCGGTAATGTATGCATACCGCCCTCGTCATCACCTGGTAGATGTCCCGCCACTGTGGTCGCCATGGCCTTCCGCTCACTTACAGGTGGAATGACCACGTCTCTAGACTGCTGCACGCAAATACGTATGTTCACGCCTGTGACATACGACAAGCGCCACACAAAGGTGCGGCACACGTTGCACGGCGCCCGCGACAGATGGATCTCGAACCGCGGAGTGCTGCACCCTTCCCACTGCGCTGCGCAGCCGCGCAGATCAACTAGGTCCTGCAGCGTCAGCTCGCGCGTCTTCTTCGTCACGCCGGCCTGGCGCAGGACCGTCATGATGGTGTGCGTGGCAAGCTTCAGCTCCACATGGGCGGCGTGCCAGTCGCCCTTCTTCTTCTCGGTGATTGGCGAGCCTTTTCCGTCGTAGAAGGTCCCCAGCCGGATCAGGAGCAGCTTGCTGAAGTGTTTCGCCCATGTTGCCCACTTGGACCCGCTGAGCAGCTTCGTGTGCGGTGGGATGTCACCGAGGGTCAGTCCGGATACGGCGTAGATCAGTGGGGGGATGTCGGCGTCGGCGTTAGGGGTTTTCATCTTGAGCGCGCCGATCACTTTCGATCGGACCACCGGTTGGCTACCGAGCGGAATGCTTTGTTTGATCTCGCGGGCTTCGAGTACATCACCGGCCTCGGTTCTGGCAAAACAGAACTCAAGGTTTGACTTTCCAACATCGCCTTCGGTGGCTAGATCACATCCGATACTCACCACTGGTTAGGCACAGTACTGATAGCAAGGATATATCGCCACTACGTACCTTCATCTCCGGCAATATCCATCTCACGAGATATCCAATGTAACACAGGGGCCCATGCTAGCCAGGTAGTAATAAAGATAGCGGAGATTGAGGAAATAGACAGGATAGATGGAACAAATGGACATTTGGAAAGAGACACACAATCGTGAATTGTGATGTCCCGTGTTGAAAAGAGTAACTAATGTAACGAATCGCAAGGAATCGTGAATCATGTAGCAGAAAATATTTGCGACAAATCACAGGCACACGAGGCTGCCTGGAAGTCCTTTAAATTGGAAATTAGGCGGGGAGCCACAGCGAGTTCACATGTCAACACACCAGCGAGGTACTCTTTCAATGCTAACGCATGTATCACGGGAGAGCGATGGAAATGCACCTCTGCACAGAGAAAAGGAAAGGATACAGTCCACATCTGCTCCCATTTCACGTAGTATTAGGATTTTTCTTGTTTCCATTTTTCCATGCATGAAAGAAGAAAAAAACAAGCGCGCGACGGCGCCAACATCTAAAAGTCATTCCATTTTAGAGTCCCTCATATACGCCAGCCGAAACCAGAAAAGAATCAAACATGCCCGTTTTGTGTGTAGATTTTTAAATTTTAGGAGTCGTTAAAAGAAGAGTGTGAGAGTGGCTTGATTTACTCCTCATCCTCCTCCTCGTCCTCCTCCTCAGCATCGAGGGTAGCCTGGGCAATGCCTATATATAGGAAGAAGTGGTTAGAGATACCACTACAAAATCAATGCTCGACAATTGAACAAAGAACAAAGAGGATGAACTTACGATCCAAATCACGCTGGCCAGACTGGGTGATTCTGCGTCCGCCCTTGTCCTCATCCTGCTCAAGGACACCGATCTTCTCGAGGGCCTGAACGATCTTGCGGTCAACGTTGCCGGAGGCATCGAAGTGGTGCGAGGGGCGGTTGCCACGGTTCTTGGCAGTGCCGTGGACCTTGCGGAGACGGCCGACACCGACGGTCTTGCGGAGGTAGATGTGGCGGGCCACAGAGGCAGCGCGCACGTAGAACCAGTCAATGTCCTGAGGGGGCAGCTCCTTAGCGGTGCTGGTCTTCACGGTATCAACCCAACCTGTTCATATATCAAAGACGTCGTTAGTAGAATGTTCATCCTGTTGTATTAAAATGGTGGAATTGAATACATACCGGGAATGGGCAGCTTTCCCTGACGCTTCAGGAACGCGGCGTAAGCCTCGATGAACTTCTGAGCCTGAATAACAGGAAGAGAAAAAAAACCAGGGGTCCCGAATTAGCATGATTCCGTCAACAGAAGTCTTTCGACCCCCTCACACCTGCTCTTCGGGTAGACCCAAAATATCCCAAATCAAATCCCAGTATCCCATTACTCCGAGCCCAGCGAGAGCGAGCTAGGACAGAGCCCTGCCACAGCTTTCGCCAGTAGCATTTGTAGATGTATCGCAGCTCTGCGTCTCGCCAGTTCCCTCGTCCGCCGAAACAAAGCCCCTGCAACCGATGTGCTGCAGGCCTCGTCTCGGGGCCTGGGCAATCGGGTATATATGTGTATATGTTCGAGGGCAAGGGGTGTATCTCCGATCTCGGGTATGGAGTGTCGAGTGTACCGGTGCTCGGAGAATGGAATGTTGAGGGTTTTGTCGGGGACATTATCGATCGAGCGAGAGATTCGTGGTTCCTCCTCTTGACTTGGTGCGCCGTCTTTCACGTCATCACGGGAGAGAAGATTGGTAAACCTACATCGACATCACGAACGGAGGTACCGTAAGGCATTTTGAATGTGTTTGGGGGGGTTTGAGGGGGAAAAATTAGATGGTTGGAGAGAGTGATAAGGTGAGGTTGTGGATGTTGAAAAGAACAGGAAGAAACGGCCTTGGAAATGTTCATCTAAAATTTGTGGTAGGGGAACCTTCACTCTGGGCCAAAATTGGAGCTAGGGCTTATAAACCCTCGCACAAAACCCCACGAAAAGTATATTTCGGTCCTCTATCTTATCGCGATAAGAACAACGATAGTAGAATTTCGTGCAAATACTTTTAGCCACATCAGCCCCACGATCATCAAGTTCTCCTCTCCTCTACAACGTGATTCAACTGCTTGCTCTAATTGAAATGGCATGTATGTACATCTGAAAGCAGGCATCTACTGTAAAGAACGCTCTTAACCCTCCTCTGCATCCATGTTGTCGGACCTCCGCTTGCCCATGACCTTTGAGGTCTTGCCGCTGCGCTTGCCCTTGGTCTCCATGATGGTCTTCATCTCCGTCTTCGCGTGGCGCTGAGCCTCTTCCACCCGCTCCTTAAACACCATCACCACCGCCTTTTCAGTAGGGTACTCCTCCAGTTTCATTCCAAGCGCCGATTCAATGCGCTGGTAGATCTCCAGGTCGTACTGCGTGACAATCGTCACCGCCACACCCGACTTTCCGGCACGCGCGGTACGGCCGACACGGTGGATGTAGGTTTTGCTGTCTTGGGGCAGGTCAAAATTGACAACGAAGTCAACCTTAGGAATATCCAAACCACGCGCCGCCACATCGGTGGCCACCAGGATCTCACGGCTACCAGATTTGAACTTGTTTAGAGCGCCCAATCGCGCCGTTTGTGACAGTTGGCCGTGGAGCGGGATGGCGCCGAAGCCAAGCGTGCGCAACAAAATAGCCAGACGCTGGGTTTCGTACTGCGTCCGTGTAAATACGATCGAGGTCTGACCGTTGAACTCGTTGAGCAGGTGTATCAGGTAGGTATCCTTGTGCACGAGCGGGATGAAGACGTAGTTCTGCTTCAGTGTCGAGACGGTCTGGTACTTGTTGGAGCTGATGCTCACGCGCACGGGGTCGCGCAGAGATGCGCGTTGGAGAGACTCGATCTTGGATGACATGGTAGCGGAGAAGAGGTAGGTGCGGCGTTCGCGGGGGAGAAACTTCAGGATCTTCTCGAGAATCGGGCCAAAGTCCATGTCCAGCAGCCGATCAGCTTCGTCCATGACGAGGTACTTCAGGTTGCGCAAGGAAAAGCCCTTTGTCTTCTCCAGATGATCGAGGATTCGTCCAGGGGTCGCCACAATTACGTGGGGTTTCTTGCCGAGGGCAATAGACTGAGGCACCATATCTAAACCGCCGATAATGACAGCGCAGCGAAGGGCTATCAGGGATCCGAGAGCGTCGAACACCTGACCGATCTGAGTTGCGAGTTCGCGGGTCGGGGCGAGGACCATGGCAAAGCATGGCTGGGGCTTGTCGAGTAGTGCTTGAAGAATGGGGAGTGCAAACGCAGCAGTCTATGAGATATACAAAGGAATCGTTAGCATGCGTTCCAAGGGAGAGCATGAAGCAAGAGATCCAACGTTGGTTGATGCTCACCTTTCCACTACCCGTCTCAGCCAGACCGATCAGGTCGCGGCCCTCGAGAGCAAGCGGGATCGACTGTTCTTGGATCGGAGTTGGGAATTTATACCCAAGTTTCTCACATGCTTCACATAACCGCTCGACAACGCCCTACACAGAACACTAGAATTAGCACCAGTTTCCCCCCGATGTTACGAAACAACTCTAGACGTACCAAATCTTTAAAGGTCTTCTTCTCTGCAGGAGCTTCTTCCGCACCCTCTGCAGCTTCAGTCTCCGGGGCCGCTTCCTCTTCCGATTCACTCTCAGATACTGGATCCGCAGGCGGGAGAGGCTTCTTCTCGAGAGCCGTCTTTTTCACCGGCTTCGAGGCGACTCGCGGCGCGGCTGGCGCATCGTGGGTAATCTTCCGCCGCTTCGACGACATGCTGGAAGTATCTCTCTCGTTTTATATCGCCGTATCGCTCGTTTTCGATTCGTTTGTATTTTGCAGTATCAAGAGTTAGGGTAACGTTATCCAGTGAAGGTGAAGGTAAAAAAGGTTTGGCAAAGATGGATGGGTGGTTATGAGAGCGGTGAAAAAAAAAACGAAAAAAGTTGAAAAAAGTTATCAGTGGCAGAAACCAAAAGTGGGTTCGGTGTAGGACTAGGGTTAGGGTTGGTTGGTGCTGTCTACGAAGTTTCTGGGAACTTGCTTTTTTCCCAGTGAGGCTGACTTCCTCAGGCACAGCTGCAGGGAGAACTGAAAACACACAGGGGCACCATCCGACTCCTTTCATATTCGCTGCTTTGAATCTTATCATAGAACTTAACGACTTTGTATCAGTTGCCGAAAACTCACTCCCAATCGAAGTCGTCTTCCATGTCTGACGTGACAGACGAGGGGACGGACGAGGAATGCTCGGGCTCGACACCGGACAGCCGGCACCGGTCGAAGTCGATGGCCATAAATCGGCCCTTCTCCGCGCTCCAGAGAATGTTCGGGCCATGGAGGTCTTCATGAATGACTCCAAACTCCTCCAGGCTAGACTTTAGGGACTCCAGCTCGTTGTCGTCAGGGTCCTCAGCAACCTCTTCACCGGCATAGGACAGCATGAGGAAGCGCGTGATGCGCGCATAGGTCTGGAGGACGTACTCCCGCCGCAGGTTGAACTGTCCCAGGCAGACGGGCACGATGGAGCCCTGGATGGGCGACAGGCGAGAATACACCTCCGACTCATGGAGGAGTCGAGGCTGGTGGCATTTCTGAACCCCCTTGCACACAAAGGTGTATCCGTAAGGAAACACGGTCACCTTGAAGAGGGCGCCAATGGCCCCGTATCTTCCCAGGGAGTCCAGCGCTTGGCAGCCATCGTTGAGCTTCGTGGCGACCTGCCTCTGAAGGGCACCAGCAAGTTGAAGGCTGCCGATCGGGTGCTTGTTGGGGCCCACATCGCTCTTGGCGTCGGCGGCGGCGGCACGGTGCACGGCGACGTTGGGGCAGTCGCCGTCGAACTCGGCGCCCTCCTTCAGGCCGCGCAGGCAGCTTTGGCTGCAGTACTCGTCCCGAGTGGGCCGACTGACCCACTCGTACACCTCAAGGACCCGTGTATAGGCCCGCTGCACGTGGAACGAGAACGTGTTCTCGCCGAGCGGTTCAAAAAATGAGCGCGGGATGGGAGGCAGCTCGGACGCCCGGCTGGTGGCAAAGCCGGGGGGAAGAAGGAAGGCGTTGGCGGAGTTTTGAAGATCCGCCACGTCCAGAAACCGTCTGGTCGCACCGACCAGCGTCGGGGTCCAGGTGGCCGGCCAGCTGCGGAGATACTCCTTGGTGATCTCGCGCTCCTCCACGGACACGCCCCGAGTCTCCAGCGCCATGACAGTGAAGGCTGCCAGAATCGCAATCGGTGTGTGCTGGAGGAGGTAGGCCAATCGGTTGATTGTGCGTTGGGTGGGCGGGCCGGACTCAAACGGGTCGTCGGGGAAACCGAGGTCCTCGGTGGAAAGCACAGTGTACTGGTAGAGGACGTCGGGGTTTTGGGGGGAAATGTGCAAGAACATAAACACTTTCCCGCAGACAACGAGGCCAAGCGACAGGCCACCGTCGACCATTGCGCTGTAAGCACGGGCAAGCACACAGGCTATGTAGTAACGAGCTCTGAGCTCGTGCGACGCCATTTCCTGTCCGCTGGCGTCAAGCTCTTCGGCGTCGCCGAACATCGTTCCCGGCATATGGCCAAATACCTCCCGGATCTTGTTGGTGTCAACGATTCCGGCAGCACTGTAGTCGATAGTGAATAGAGGGCGCTGGATTCCGTCCTTGTCACTACTCAGGCACCAGGAATCGGGGATGCCAGGGACTTCAAGGGTATCTGTGCCCCATAGGGCGTCCACGAGAGTTGGGCGAAGGCCAGAAATGAAATGCTGGAAAGTGACCCGTTTGGTGTCGCTGGATTGATCTTCCGTGAGGTAGGACAGGAAAGCATTGATGATTTCGGAAACGCGTCTTTCGTAAGCCTGGCCCTGGAACGGGAAGGGCTGGCGGGCGGTCGCGGGAGGAGGCGGGAACAGGTTGGCCCCCATTCGGGTGAGGGAGGACGGCGAGCGGAACAGGGGGTCATCGCCCAGGGTCTCGCGGATAGTGCTGAAGATTCTAGCATGGGCCTCGGGAAAATCCAGCCACGGCTTCAGCTTCTTGGGATAGTAGCGGAGTCGCATACCGGTGTACATTCCGGGCAAGCTAGACATGCTGGGCGAGAGGTCGGTCGATAGGGGTCGAAAAAGGTGAACGTAAGAGTAATACAGAAAGGAGAGAAAAGTTGTTTTGCAGTCAGGGTTGTTGGGATGCTGTTCACTGCGCATCTCGGCATTGATTCTGCCCTCGCGCTCCTGTTCAAACCGCTCAACAGCGTTGGCCTCGGCCTGACGAGCATCTGCAATCTCTGCTCGGAGTCGCTCATTCTCCTGCATAATGTTAGAAATATCGCCAGAAGTTAACATCACTTTGTCCAGGTTAGGATCCATAATGAATAAAAGGATCGATAGTGGCCTATCGTTGAAAATAGAGGGAACAAGAAAATGGGGTATAGGAACGATGTGAGAGGTAAAGAAAGAAAGAATACGGAAGTGGGAGAAGAAGATCAGATGAATCAATAAATAGAATAATACATCAGGATCATGATCAACATCAGATTAGGGCTACAGAACAAAATAAAGACATATTTTTTAATATTTATCATTGCCAAATACATGGTGATATGTTGGATATAAACACACAAAATTAGGGTTATCATATTAGTGAAGATGTTATTTTTCAGGCCTTGGAAGAAATAATCAGTGGTTAATGATAAAAGCCTTGAAGAGGTGTTTCTATTTTTCATAATGCCTTACATATCTGCTAATAACTATAGTTTCTTCCATAAGTTGACGGTGTTAAGCCAGCAGCCCAGCTTTCTTCAGTTTATCAGGAAAGACATTTACTCAGTTCACACATTATTCATTGCCTCTTTCAAAGTGCTATGGTAGGGTGATTATCATTAATAGAAGTGCTATGCCTAGTTTACATACACTCTAAAAAGCAAGGAGATGGACCAAGACCATCAATTTCAACAGAAACCCAGGAAAAGAAAAGAAGAAACAGGCCCCCTATTTAATAGCCAAGACGCCGCATGATATCTATCCGTCGACCGTTTTGTGGCACTTTTGAAAAAAAGAAAATCAAGGAGGGAAGAAAACAGGGGGAGGAGAAAAAAGAGGAACAGAGAACTGGAGTGTATATGAAGCTGGTTTACGCCCACTTGGCGAGCAGTGCCATCACACCAGCACCAGCGAGAACGCACGCCACGGCGAAGAGCACGGTGCCCAGCGGGGCCTTGCGCATAGTCGGGTTGAACATGAACTCGTGAGCGAGGAGCTCAACGAGTCCCGTGTACATCAGAATACCGGCGCTGATGGCGTCAAAGATACCGTTGACCAGGAGCTGCGACTCGCCGTTATCGGGGCGAGCGCCAATGCCGATGGCAAGGGCCACGGGGGTCGACAGCGCGAACAGCACGGCAAGCAGGTATGGCCACCAGGCGCGGCCTTCGGGCCAGGTGGCAGTGGCCAGCCGCGAGCCCAGACCGAGGCCCTCGAACATCTGGTGGAAGACCAGCACGATTGTCAGGATCACAACCTCGTCGGTAGTCGCCAGGACCAGGCCGATGAAGATACTGTGGAACACGACGCCGAACTCGAGGATGAAGATGGCGGTTAGCTGGCCGGTCAGGTCCAGCTCGCTCTTTCCGTCCTTGTGCTCCTTCTCGTGGGCGAGGTGGTCGGCACCGCCGGGGGGATAGCTTATATCCAGGCCGGTGGTGGGCGGGACGGTGATCACTTCGATGTCGTCGTTGGTGGATGAACCGAGCGCGACCTTCTTCACCGAGTCGACTGAGCTGTCATCCTTCTCATGCGATGATCCATGGCCGTGGGCGTGACCGGCCGATAGCACACCCCGCTTCACCGCGTTATCGGCGTACCGTGCAGCCATCAATTCGATGAAAAACATGACCAACACCGTCATCAAGCCAATGAAAAACGCCCAGTCATAGTCTCCTAGACGATACTTCAAGCAGTCGTTGCCCAGAGCATCGACGGCAGGGGCCAGCAAGTGCATCCAGGCTGTGGAGATAATGACACCGGTACCGACATACTTGAAGACGAAGAAGATCTTGCTGTTGGATCGGAGGCGGGTCTTGTGGCTCAGTAACACTGGCAGCAGGGCACCAAAGAGCGAGGCAACGAGGATGATGAACACGGCGGCGATTCGCAGGTTTCGGTGTGACAGATCAACAACCTCGGTGCCGCAAGCGCCGGCTTCGGCCTCGCCGTCGTCGTCGTCGTCGTCCTGGCGCCGCACCGGGAAGCTTGGCAGGACCGAGAAGTCCAGAGTGCGGGGGAGAGAGTGGAACATTGTGAGAAATGCACAGGTGTGAAAAGACGGAGGAAGGGGGTGTAGGAAATAACAGGGTATTCTGTGGATTCGAGAATGCCGACAGATTTGGCAGGAGTCCAGCGGGATGCAGAAAAGCGGCAAGGCGAAGGTGCGTTGCGGTGATAGCCGCCAAGAGATGACCAAGAGTTCACAGACAGAGCGGCGCGGGAGCACGGCGTTTTATAGACCTTCCAAACGATGCAAGAATCAGACGGTCTATTGATGCACCAGTGAAGACATGCTTCCGGGAATTACGCTCTGGGTGAACGACTCGTCTGGCAAACCCGGACGAAGCACGAAGGCCGCGGATGAGCTGACGAGACACGGAGAGAGCGTGGAAGACTGGGATGTCAACCTATCAGAGGGCACACAGGGAGTTAGAATGGGCTGAAGATCATGCAGGGAGGCCAAAGGGGTTCGCAGCAGACTTGGGGGGTGTGGGCATAGCAAGAACCTTGATGGACGGCGCAGTGAACGTGGGGAGCACGGTCTCCGCGTGGTTTTCGAGTTGGTACGGGAAACAGCACGCGAGGGTTCCAAGATGCCAAGTCGGACAACTACCGGCTAGCAGGTGTTGTCACAGGCCCCAAGGATCGAGTCGTCAAGGTGCCGTTTGCTCGCTAGATTCCAGGACAACGGATACGCCGAGGAGTGGTTCCCGAGAACCTGACTCGTCGTGTCGCTGGTCAGAACAGCCTCACGATATGGATGCTGGAAAAGATGAGATGGAGGGTATAGGTATGTAGTACAGTAGTACTAATTGATAAGAATTCAGTAATACCAATGTGTGTGAGAAATGTTTGGTGGGATAAAAGTTGAGAAAGTGTTTGCAGATGTTGTTTGCAGCAGAAGAGGAAGTCAGTCGCTGAGGGAAGAGATATTGAAGAAGAAAGGCATGTAGTATTGTAGGATTGTGAAAATAGAAAATGTAACTGTAGATACGAGTCAATCAAATATCCAGGACAAGGAACAAGCAGTAAGGTTTGTATAAAGAACGACTTGTTTCGGGGTGGAAAAGAACTTGTAGTGAGGTGAATGAGATCATGGGGTAGGATGGAGTGGAAATATTGTATGGTAAGAACCTTGATGGATAGGTGAGATTTTCCGCTATAAATACTTTTGGCCTATATAAAATAGCCCTCTTTCTTCATGTCAGAGGCTGTCTAGTCACACTTTACTTATGAGTAAAGAGGAAGAAAAAAAGAGATTGAACGAGAATGCTAGAATTGATTTTTCAACCTATTTTCTCAAAGATCGTGAGTAAAGAGGAAGAAAAAAGAGATTGAACGAGAACGCTAGAATTGATTTTTCAACCCATTTTCTCAAAGATCGTCTATGTCCAAGAAGGAAAAACCATAAAGGCAGGCTTCTTTGCTCAAGACACCTTGCTTGGAGGGGAAGAAAAAATAAAGAGGCTCAACCTTTTAATATGGGGATTGAAGAACCCTGATGGCTAAACCGGTTTCCTGACAGGGATGGTTGAGATAAGACAGGATAATACCGCAATTTTATAACAGAGAGGAAAGGGAAGCGAAAAATAAGAAGAAAAAAAGGAACTCCGGCGAGGATCTGCCGCACAAGTGCCTACTAAAAATCCGCGGGGAGGGTTAGTAGGTAGGGCAAAAAGGAGAAAACGGAGGAAATGTGATGATGATATCTTCCTCTTTGTCTCGGTGACACTCTGCAACGCCTTGGCTCCCTTCCCTCCATGATTCACAAGTGGTAGATGTACTCGTACGGAAGTATCTCCATTATACAGAGTTGAGGTCCAACCATAACCTCCGTCCTTGTGTGCGTACTATACAGGCATACTCCGGGCAGGCCGTCGTACTATGCAGAATTCCCCCCTCACAACGTGTGCCGCCGGCTCCGCGCTTCCGCTGGTGTGCAAACAGGTTCCTGGCTGCTATGCTGTACTGAACAGTACTAACAACACGCCGGCTCCGGGGGGCAGCGGCAAAAGCCAAGGCCTGTCTCGCTCGGTGAAGGCCTTTCTCGAAAATGGTATGCGCCGATCACACACAAAACTCTGGCCTCCATACTACAGTGCTTGTGAATGTCGGTATGGAGAAGCAAAGAGAGCGGACGCGAAGGCACAGCCAACGCAAAAAAGAGACGGAAAGTCTGCAGAGAACAACAAGCAAACGAGGCGGAAAACCCAAGGGCCCGAACCGAGCCGGGATGTCGCAGCTGAGCCGTCCGCCTGGGAATTTTCTTACACGTGATTGGCCGGAAATTCGTGCTTTTTCGTCTTTTCGTCGGCTTAACCATCAAGGTTCTCACAATCCCAGTCACACTTTTTTTCTTTTTTTCTTTTTTTTTTTTCTTTTTTTCTCTTT
>LNGL01000018.1:793865-814657 GCA_001510565.1 Knoxdaviesia proteae | reverse complement strand
TTTTTTTTTTTTTCCTTTTTCGGTTGCCCTTTTCGTAGACACGTCATGTTCAAATCTGGAATCATTTGTGTTCCAGTCATCCGTTACACAGGGAGTCACACTGATGTGTTTCGTCGTCAGCCTTGTTCAGTTTTCGAGTTCTTCCTCGTGGCCATGGCAGAGTTGATATTTTGGCTGGGTTATCAGTACGGCGGAACTAGAAACCTGAACCCTAGCCCGAGTCCGAGTCTGGTGTTCTAGCTCGGGAGAAACAGTGTAAAAGACAACGCTTCGGTATATATCACACATGCTAGACCCTCTCTTTAGATAACCCAAAAACAAACGGATATGATTATTATACACGGGAACCTCACGACGAATACTGCACCTCCAGCCCAAGACTGCGGAACGGTTGGTCCCGCCGCCGCATGTCGATGGCCCCGCCAAGACTGAACAGCAGCGCCTTGGCCCGGCCCTCCCAGATCAGCCCAATCTTGAGGTTCTGGTCGACCCGGGCCTTGATCACACTGGAGAAGCCGTCGGTGCCGGTGGCGGCGCTGGTGGTGTTACCGTCAGCCGGCTGTGGTGGCGCGGGGACGGAAGCACCGGTGACATCATCGGTCGGCCCATCGGTCACGTCACCGTCTTCGTCGAGCCGCCAGGCCAGCTTGGCCTGGAAACTTCTGGCAAATGCCGGTGCCGGGCTCTCGGCCACCTGACCACCGGACCCGGTATCTATCACGGCAGGTTCCGCCTCAACGGGCGCCGATGCCGAAGCAACCACGCCACCTGACAAGGCAAAGTCCGCCACGCCATCCGCATCGCCGTCCTGCGCCGGCACGCCCTTGCGCCACAGCTCGACACCCACCGCCCAGTCGCTTTCGTAGCTGTACACGTTGAAGTCCAGCCGCGTGGCCAGCGTGCACAGCTCGCCGGCCATAACGGCGTAGCTGGCACGGATGCTGCCCATCAGAGGATTGAGCGTCAGCGTGGCCGTCAACGGAGTGCCGGGGTAGTCTGGCAGTGTGGCGAAGCGCGCGCCGAGACTGACTCCGCCCGACTTGTTGAGTGCGCCGTAGTAGATCTCGCCGCCGGCGCTGAACCGCCCGTATATCCGCTCGTTGGGTGCGGTGCCCGTCGCGGCGGCGAGAACTGCGCTCGTCGTGGTCTGGGTGATTGGTGCCCCCGGCTCAGCTGACGCCAGCTCGGCCTCGGCGCCAAAATTGTAGATGCCGCGGAACCCCAGTAGTCCACCGTCGGATGACGCCAGACCCTCCATGGCGTAGCGTCCAATATCGTATTGCGCAAGGCCGAGCACCGTGCCGCCGTTCCGGAGTGCGCGTCCGGACACAGCACTGAATTGGACCTGCAGCGCCGGCGAGATCTTCTTAACCACCAGCGCCTCGAGGAGCGACTGGGGGAGATACAACCGGCCATAAAGCATCGATGGCCGAGGCGGTGGTGCCGTCGCTGCGGATTTCTCAGAATCGGATACTGTCGTGGTGGGTATCCGCAGCGCATCGTCGGTGGCTTCGGGGCGTAATCGGGTTAATTCGCGGTATGCTCGGAGGCGCGCGGGGAGGGGCACGATTTCCGACTGCGATGTGACGTAGGCGCGCAACGGCACCGAGGAGTACAGATATGAGAGCGAGCCATCGACGACGCCGATCGAGCCCAGCTCGTAGGAGGTGGCAAAGCGCGGGGTAGCTAAGCTGGACAGGCCGATGCGCAGGCCCTGCGGCGTCGGGAACTGGAGAAGTCCTGTGGGTAACGTGCACGGCAAATGTCAGCTGCAGGTATCCTATCAGAAGATGACGTCGAAGCTCCACGTTCTCAGGTCAAACAGCCATAATACCGCCCGCGGCAAAGAGAAGGTTCCTACCATCTGCAGATGTGTCCAGGCAAGAGTACGAGTTATCGCGGTTCCATCCTGTAGCTTCATAAAACGCGCTCTGGATATACTCCATGAACTCGCGCATGATTATCGTCGGATATCGCGCTCAGGCATATGTTTGTTTGGAGTCCTCGGTGTCTCTCGGAGACAAACGCCGGCGGCTGTGCTGTCGTCGGAGCCGAGGTCAATGCCGGTACGCCGCTTGAAGACGCGTACGTCGTCCGGCTCGGATCGTGCGTTAACCCAACCAACCCCCCAAAGCTCGATGTTGAAGAACACTAGGGAATCGAGAGCATGAATAAATCGGGGCAGAAAAGAGCGGCAGTGATCGGATAATGTTCAATGGTGGATAAGTTGATGCTTGATGAAGCGACAGCGTGGTTCGCAGATGCGGTTTAGGAGGTTGAAGCTGACAATCAGAGCCCACCAAAACGAAACAAGATGAAAGCCATGACTAAGCCGTTTTCAGCCCGGAAGCGAAGTTGTCGTGATCCTTGCGCCGGTGAAGCCGAACGGAAAGGTCCGAGAACATGAATGAGTATTACGGAGACAAGCGTTTGACTCAGTTATCTTTTTCCCGATTTTTTCAGGTTTGTTGGTCCAAATCCCGTTGTTTATAGGAAGTCACAGAAGCCAGCCAAATATCGCAAATATAACCCTAGTGGTTAGGGTTTATCTAGTCAAGTTTAGGTTAATACAACGTCAGAAACAACACCGTCGTGAGGGTATCTTGACTAGAGGGAATTAGTTTCATCTTCAAAGTTTCCAACAGATCCCCCCTACAAATTTCATGTGCCTTGTGCACCAAATTTTCCCTGGTATCACCGGCCACAGCGTCTAACGAGCAAGTTCACACCACCCAACCCTAACCCTCCATGTCATGATAGCACATCCTCTTGGATTGGATGATCTTGGGGCTGTATACACCTAGTCCAAGGTGATGCGTGTCTAACCGTCTGTTGTCTATAGATACAACTTCTAGATGCCTTGTTCCCACAGTGATCCGCGGTCCCGGCGCAAGTTATTCTGGTGCCTGATTTTCCAGACGCGGGGGGCGTTGCAGTGTCGAAACCGAGACAATACGAAGTGGCATGGCCGTGCTCCCTCACCAAGCGCTTCAGAGGATAGATTCCAATTTTCCCTAAACCAGCCATGCTGCGCGGTTAGCTGACCCACCCTATATCGCCATGCTGATTGCGAATCGTCAAGAGCAAGAAGTAAAAGAACATAAAACCTTTCGCTTTCCCCGGAACCAGTGAAAAGGAAGCTTTTCGGGAAGGTTTGTCGTTCCCGCTGCAGGGGCGAACTGGACAAGGTTGTCCCCATCGCATCTGGAAGCGATTGGGCAGAGCTATATGGATATCTTTATTCCAACGTCCCAGATATCCACTGCTGTTGTTGTTACAACTTTATCTTGACGACGGCCATGGCCATAGGGCTGGGGCACAGATGACATGTGAGTGAGGGGTTGCTGCAAGTCTAGCTTTGCATTCCGGATGCATTCCGGATTGAATATGCAGCGACTGAACACACACATGGGCACGGGGAACACTGTGAGTTATGCTTTCTTCCCACTTCGTCGGTGACATATGACCGCGCTATTAGTATGTTGACAAAATGATAAAAAACAAATTCAAACAAGTCACCACTTGGGTGCAGCCGTCTTCCCAGTTCGCCCACAATCCTGAACCCAACCAAGACCAGAGAAATTATCAGAAAAAAAGCTGACAAAATTATGAGGTATGGGAGCTCTCTCCCTTCTAGATCACAAGACCCGACGCAACGGAACACCCCGACAAAAACTCTCGGAACGTAAGCTTCGGAACAAACTATAAATCCTTCCTAGAATCGATCGACGCTGACTTCGACAACGCGCATTCGCTATATTCGACACGGTGGATGCGGAATCTGACACCCCGACGCGGGGTGTCGGAGACCGGGGTGAGCGGCTCTGAAGAGACCATCGGCAGTGGAAACAAGATCGATATGCAGAATGAAAAGAGAAGAGAAGAGAAGATATTAAAAAGTATGGTAAAGGGATATATATGACCCCAGAAAAAATCCCTTGTTACATATCCAGTCGTCAAAAGTCGGAACCCAAATGCAGCCCCGGCAGCGCAAATCCTTCAGCAACGAGAGAGGAGAAGGGCGACTACACGGGGGAAAATTTTACACAAAACCGAAACGCTGAAACAATTATTCAATGAGATTTGAAAAAACGAGGAATAACGATGATAGGGGAAGGCGACATATACGACGTTGATCGCGCTTACACCTCTTCGAACAGGAGTCCCTTGTACTCGGGCTCGACGGCAGTCTCGGAGTCAGTCCAGTTGACGGGCTTGTGGATGCGCACCAGCCACAGGAAGTAGTCCTCGATGACCAGGAGGTTCAGCAGGATCGAGTTGGCGTTCCAGGCGATGCCGCACACAATGCCGCCGGCGACGGCGTCGAGCACGAAGTGGTTGGCGGTGGCCACGATGGCGGTCAGGATCAGGGTGGGGTACGACATGCCGAGCACGACGATGGTCAGGCGCTTCCACGAGGTCGGACGCAGGCCGGGGATGGGGAAGGTGGCGACGGTGAGGCCGATCAGCAGCGAGTATCCGAAATGCAGCGAGGGCATGGCGGCTGTAGAAGCGAAGAGATTGCGAAGGTTAGTTGTTGCCCATTTCCACCGTTCAATCGGAAAAGTCCAAGACTGGGCAATAGCGGAAACTCACCATATTGGTTGCAGAACTTGTTAGTGGTCCACACGGAGCTCTCGCCCGAGCTGCTGTGCACGGTGTCGACAAAGCCGTAGCTCTTCGCCTCCTTGGCATCGGGGCCGGTGTAGTTGGGATCGCTCAGCAGGCGGGGGGGCATGCAAGGCCACAGGGTGAACACAACGAAAGCCATCAGGTTGCACAGAGCCATGGCACGGCGACGGGCCTCGTACAGGCCGGGGCCGGCGCCACCGGACAGGCGGTCGCCGATCGACGAGCCCGACACGAGCGCGCGGCGCTTGACGGTGGTGGTGAAGTAGTACAGCAGCACCAGGAAGAGAATGGTGCCGGGAATGTGGATGAACGAGTACACGCGGTTGATCCAGTGCAGCAGGGTCGGGCGGGCCACGAACCAGTCCTGTACGGGGCGCTCGATAAACAGGCCCATGGCCTGCTCGAGGTGCACGAGAACCAGGGCGTGGCGGCGGGCGACGTCGACGGTGTCTTCGCTGAGAGTTACGGCAGTGAAGGCGCGACCAAGTTGGTATACCTATATTCATGGCAAACGTGCAAACAACCGTCAGAAACACGTCTCCAGAAAAGCAACAGAGCGAATACTAACCCAATAGATGAGAGCCCAGTACCAGGCCTCGACCAAAAAGGGGAACTTGCGGAGCAGTCTGCTCAGCAGACGGTCCTGGAACACCACGGTGTTGGGGGTGCGGATGGTGCGGTTGAGGTAGGGCAGGCGCAGGCGGCGGTTGCGCCACGACTGATCAGACGGGGAGACCTGGGTCGAGCTGCCGGACGACGAGGTGTACGACCGGTCGGACGAGGTCGACTTGCGGGACATCGGGATGCCGGATGACGACGGGCCGTCTTCATGCGACATGTGGTAGTCGTCGGAGCGCTTGTGCGAGTGGCTCGAGGGCGATGACGACGACAGGGCGGCCCAGCCGCGGGAATACGGCACATCATTCGGCGCGGTGTTTCGGTTGAACCAGGCGCCTCCGAAGAGGAGGGTGACCACCACCAGAGGCTCGGCCACGGCTCCGAAACCCATGATGTTGTTGTTGTTGGGGAAAGGAAGGGTTTGGGCGTAGGACGCTGGCGGGATATTACGCGCTGACTCGGAGCAGGGCGGACGGCGGATGACTGACGATGACGAGGTAAACTACTCGGATGGTTGATATAGGGGAAATGGATGAAGAAGAAGGAAGGGAATGATTGAATACCGACTGACGCGTGTCAAGATGCGGTATCGCGAAAAGAATGTAGACGGGAAACGGAGGGTGACACACAAGGGAAGGAAAAAAAAAAGAGGGAGAAGAAACAGGAAGAGAGAAGAAAAGAGAGAAAGAAAAAAAAAACCTTGAACGGTATATTAGTCAACAAGAGAGCGAGGACAAAGGAGAGAGATACCGAGGAATGAAATCTGAGGGAGCAGATTAGATATAACACCAGAGATGGCGGGAGCTAGTTAAAAGTAACTTGTCCAGAACCGGGGATCCAAGAGGTGTATAGGCAAGTTATGAGTGAGTTGGAAGGAAAGTTGGAAGGGAACTTTGGGAACGGGTGGAACGTTGGGTGAAGATGGATAAAAGGGGGGAGAGAACGAGGCAGAAAGCAGGATCCGAAGAAACCGTGAGCAGAGGAGAGAATGAGGAACGAGCAGAACGAGGAGGCGAGGGAGAAAAAAATCTGGGAGGCCAGCAGTGGATGGAGAGAGAGAACAGAGGCAGAGGCGGAGACGGAGAGACGGACATGAGATAAGGCGTACGTCGTAGTCACTCCAGAGGCGTTGGAAGTACTGACATGCCCAGCTTAGCGGCAACCACAGGATGCTCGCGTAGTAATGACTGGAGGATGTGACTAGCACGACGGACGGCGACGTAGTCGACAGATGCTCCGTGGGCTGTGTGGTGCCCGAAACGAGCCTATGAAGGGGGTCCGATAGTGTTGGATGTGTGGGTTTTTTGGCCTGGGGGGGCGTGTTGTTGAAACAGAGAGGCGTGCGGCCAAAGCTTTTGATACAGTACAAGTACGGCTAAAGGTACAAAGAGAAAAAATTCGTTTGTAGCTTAGTGCGAGGTGCGGGATTGAACGATCGAAGGGATATCTCGAGAGATGGCAAACCGAACGGAATTCTCGATCATCGATCTGCAAATAACGGTGGTTCGACAAGAGCACGACCACGAAAGGCTACGGAGGGAGGGAGAAGAGTGGAAGCAAAAAAAAAAATTACAAAAGCTTGTTGTCATGATGGAAGATAATAGACGAAAGCAGATTCCAAGAATCCAAGACACTAGGAGAATCCAGACCTAGAGAATGAGGAGGGGGAAGCATAACAGCCAAGGAGGCGCTGAAGCAAACGGGAACATGGAGGGGTGTGGTGGTGTTATTGGCTGCTGGTGATTTTTTGGGGACGGTAAAAGTGGTTGCCAAGTACAGTACTGTACAGTACAGGTCTCTGTGAAGCGCAGAGGTCGGCGGTTGAATTTTTCATGCAGAGGCTGATATGGCGATGATAGAGGGCTTTCTTCAAGACGATGTATGAAGTTGAAAGAAGGTTCAGGAAGGAGCAAGAGCAGATGCTCTAGAAGAACACAGAAGGCGAAATGGAAGAAGTTTAACTAGCTATTATTATTCATCGGTTGCGAAGACCTAAAGAAGGAGCTCGTCCGGGGGCATAACGGTCGCGGGTTCCTGTTCCGAGCGGCCAAGCGATACGCAGACCTTGAAGGTAGACGAGGGCCTCCAAAGTCTGCAATCTGCACATTGCGTGCGTGTTCTGAGGAGAGAGATGGCTGGTATTGGCAGATGGGCTCAAATGTTGATTGATTGCAACAACAGTCGCTGACGTTGTGGCACATGGAAGCGCTTCTGACTCTGAGAGGTGTGCGACTTCCGCGATATGCATACTCGCTTTGGATTTAGGAATTTCAAAGTACTATCTATACATAGAGGTCCCTCACTCTAGTGTTCCGTGCTTGCGGCCGCTTGCGATGTGGCTAGCTGGCACACTTGATTTCGTGTCAGGGACCCGTCCATCGGGCTTTATTGCAGCAGCTGCATCAGATACTTTTAGAGTTGTCTCACACAATCTCAATATATCATATAAACAGTGTAAACCCTGATGGCGTGTAAGTATGGCAGCATTCATTCCGCCTGCTCACCACATAAAACCCGCTGTGGAACGACCAGCCCCAAAAGGAACAATCGCTCCGGGCGGACGTCCCGGGAAAGCCAGTGAGCAGCAAACCCCAGGTCGTCTGCAAGCCACTGACACACATCACCGCCGCTACCGCTGACTGGCCAGATACTGTCAAACAGGAACACGCGTAAGTTTGATGGGGGATGGAATCAATCGAGATTTGCATCCGGGCGGCGGCCCCCCCCTCAACCAAAGAAAAAAAAAACCTGCCATCAACAGGTGCCGAAGTCCTGGGCGGATGGCCCGGAAAGAGGGCCACGGGGGCCACGGGGGCCACGGGGGCCACGGGGGCCGCGGACGTAGCTGATATAGAGCCCTGATGTGCCAGAACACATGATATACAGCAAAGTCGTGGAGGCGGTATATTTCAGCACATGTGTCTGGATCAAACTGGCCGGGGGGGTGCGGGTGGGTGGGTGGAAGGTTGAACGGCCAATCAATCCTGCGACGGGGTGGAAGAACTCTCCGCAGTGACGTATTGTTATGCAGGCCGGTGTTTTGTGTTGTTGGCTGCTGTGAAGCCCACTTCCAGCATTGCAGCAAGCTTGTGTCTGTCTTCTACCCTTGTCGAACGAGAGAGAGAAAAAACTTAAGCTGCTCCTCCGTTTTTTAAGCAGGACGCACGGATCCCACTAGCCTTTTGACCCAGATCCTGGCCGCGCGTTGTCGAAACGGGGGTTTGTTGAGATGGTTGCGTGTCTGTGGACGGAGAAACACCGGGGCCAGGAGGCAGACGAGCGCCTGAAGGCCACGAATATAGGCGTCGTTCTGTTCACCGTCACCTTGGGAAATCGATCAACTAACTCTCTTGGTTTATGCGCCGGCACTTGGGGGACCTGGACGATCTTTTTCTTTTCACCACTTCCCGTTTCGAGCATCGTCTGTTCTATATGCTGCTTGCTTTCAAAGTCCGACAGGTGGCAACTCCGCCGACCAACGTTTCGGGTAATGTTTCCTGTCGTCAAACGTCGTTTGGTGAGGCTCACTTGAAGGCTTCCTTTCCAGAGCTTGGTGGCGTCTCGGTCTTCGGCTGGGCTCGTTGATGCTCATGGTTTGCCGGTACGTACGAGCATCGAGTACACACCTCTGAGCATTCCGCACCTATCGTCGAGTTTCTTTCTCTTCCACGAACTCCAACATCGCATCCCCGATCTCTCAGCAAAGACCAAGCGAAAATCGCCCAGGCGGAACGCGGCATGTACACCGTACATATGTCGGTACAAGTCGCACGGTGCCACCGCATACCCCTCAAGAAAACTGGGTGTGATCAATTCCCAAAAGCGGCGTGTGTCGCGTGTGTCCTTTGGGCAGCGGTCCTTGCAGCGATAAGCAAATGGCTGGGGAGTCCTGTACATTCACTAACAGGTGGGATTCCAAATCCCGCCCAAATGTAAAGTCAAGGGGAGAGAGAGAGGGAGCCTGAGTAGTTGAAGTGGTCACCTTGTCGTGACTGGTTAAGAAAGAGGCGGTCGGAGGGGTTTTTTTCTTTCTTTTTCTTTTCTTCTTCTTTTCTTTTTCTGAGGGGATTTTCGGTTTCCTTGAAGTTCCCGCCCGCCGATGAAGCAATTTTTGCCAAGGGTTCTGGCCCCCGGCCACTGGATCGTGACAGAGACTGCGGCTGTGAGTGTGGTAAAATCTCGCGGCGGGCACTGCTCGTTTGCTTCGACACACGAACCAGGAACTGCACCTCTCATTTTACTATACCAACAGCCGGTCCCATATTACAGCACAGATGCCTGCCGTGCCTACTATACGGGACTCCTATCTCCTCGTAAAAGCACTGCGTCGCTCGCTGGCCACGGTACGGCGAACGAACCTCACATAAGAGCAATGCTGCTGTCGCATCCTGGCAGCCAGTCTCGTGAAGGAGTCAGCAGTCAGACCTTTGGATTTTCCTCCCTCTTCTGCTCGTTTAAAACGCTAACACCGTTCCCGATCCCAAAAGTCGTCGCTAACCGACTTTTAAAAACGCACCACATGCGAGGTTCCACCCCAAGCTCCACCGAAAAAACGACTGGCAGAGAAAAAAATTCAACCGGTGGGCAGGGGAGGGGGGCACTAAGACAAACGAGAGGCTGTTGGGGAAGAAATTGTTCTCAGGTATTTTTGGCTGCTGGGCTTATCTGCTCAGGGGATGAGAAAATAGTATTCCGCAGAGCGGCGCCCGAAGTTTCCGGTCAGAGAAGCAAACACAGCAATGGCTGGCGCGTACTCCCTAAATCTCTCCAGTGCCTGAATGTCGCCGGCCTTCGTTAGATGTATTTCGTCCGTTCCAGCTCAACGGTCTCTGGCTTGGGCCCCTTGTACCGGCGGTTCGGTTGCTTGTGCCACTGATAGAACCAACCCTCTGCAGGATTTGGAGATTTTCCCCAGGGTTATCTACCGCGAGGTTTACACAGAAACGTGCCCCCGAAAAGCAGGAGGACAACGCAGTAAGTAACGGCTTTAGTGACGGCAAAACCGGGAGCGGGAGTGCGCTCGTATTTGCAGATCGATATACGATGTCTACCAAGTACACCCGAGACATATCTGGGGGTGTTATTTTCGCAAATCGCAGCATGATGCCATCCTGATTATGTCCATCGTCGAAATCTGTCGACGGCGGGATCAATAATGAAGGGGAAGTGAATGATATGCGGCCTCGGGGTTCAGCACCAAAACGACCCCGATGGACCGTTCTCAACTTTCTTCACTCCTGGAGACAGGCACTCCACCAGCCCACTTTCGAACCCTGGCCTGTCCAACCTTCCGACGATTCCGTGTGTGCTGACCCAGGCCAAACTCGTCTCACCTTCGGACTCCTCGTTATGCACTGGACGGGCAGGAAAAGGACAGCGCAGAAGGCGCTGGCGTGCATGCAGCACTCGGGTCTTGACGCCTGGCGCGGAAACTGTGCGACCCCCGACAAGACTGGCCTGTTCTGGTCTTTTGGGAACAACCGGATGCTCCCTAAAGACGGGAACATAACGCGAGAGGTGCCGTGAGGGCTAGGGCATCTCGGGTCTCAATGGACTGGATACATACGTAGGGTACAAGGCTGCCGCCCGTTATTCTTATAGGCAAGCCTGGCAATCTCCGTGGGCGGCGGAATGGCCAAGACCTCGCCTTGATCTAACAGCTGTAAATAAATCGTGTCCGAGATGTGGTGGTGGAAAGCAGATTCCACTCCATCACGAATCCCGCACAGTCCGCACACGGCACCCGCACAGTACGATACGTGCCTCATTTCCTGGCTCTATGCTGCGAGTCGGAATTGATGGAAGAAGAAAATACTGGTTGGTATGGAATCTTCGATAACGCGTTTCGTTATGATTTTGGTTCTCGTGCGCGGCGCGGCTTCAACACGGAAGAAAACAGGAGACCATCCGTACTCTAGTAATAGAACGGCCAGACACCCGTTCGCCGAAATGCATTGAGCTTCAAGATTTTGCTATCAGAACTTTTTGCTCTATCGGGGTTTCTGCTCATCCGAGGCTTGCGTATCCACTACGAAACGGTCGGAGGGGCCTTAGCAAGAGCCTCACGCCCCAGACGAGCCGAGGTGGCCAGAAGGTCGCCTGAGGCCCCTGATTGAAAAATCCAGGGCCCTGATGGTCCTGGAGATCGATTTCGGAGTTCAAGATTTGACTGTCTTGAAAAGGAACTCCACAGTCGGGTTGGCTGGGCCGCGGCTGACAATTGCTAAGTGGTCCTCTACAAAAAGGACAGACCATCGCGTGTGTGGCGGAGTTAGCTTCCAACCTGCACCCACTGCGTCATCGTGACTGGCCAGATTTGGGATGTTCGCCTCTCCACGAAAGGGGGAGGGAAATCTAACGTGAGCGTGGACTTTTCGGCACATTCCTAGCATATGGAATTGTGTTTTTTTTTTTGAGAATTATGTGTCCCGGCCGATACCACCGCATTTGGCATGTCCGGAGACATGTTGCTCGCCATGGGCGGGTGGATATCCCCGAGAGATTGGAAGCACAGGAATGGAGCGCCGGGGGACACAGGGAAGCCTGTCAAGCTTTTCTGTATGTGCAGTACAGAGCACGTACGAGTGGACGTACATGCAGTACATCCAGGGCGCCGTCTCTCCAGAGTCTAGGAATGACTTCTAGCCGTGGAATTGCATGGGGAGTGCCCTATCGATTGTCTAGCATGCGGAGGAGGACCCAACAGAATCGAGTCAATTCCGGTTCGCGAACTGGCGGCTGTTTTAGCACCCGTCTGATGTCGAAGGGCCGGTACATCGGCTAGATAGAGCATCAACCCTGGCATGTATACCCGTGTGTTGACGGAGTTGCCAGAATGTGCTGGGGGAGGGGAGAATGCGGGCTCCGCATCGCAGTGTCTCGGCGGTGACTTGGGGCGGGCTTGAAGCCGGACTTCGGGATTGGGCTTTCCGCACAGCCAGGAACCCGTCGCGGGGATCTCTCTAATTATCGAACGCCCAGTCTTGGCTTGCCACGACGCATAATTATCTACGAGGATATCATTAGGGGGTTGTTTCCGTTGCTATAGGACTGACTGGACGTTGATTGCTGGGGTTGTCGAACCATACGTACTGTACGTTTCCCTAGAGTACGTAACCACGTATCGCGCCCGCGTATGGAGATATCGGAGCATAAGGCCGGATCCATGTATCAACTTTATGTTAGAACGAGCTGCGAAAACACCAAAACTTTAAGTTGGTTAAGCTTACTTGGGGAAAACGTGCGCAAACGGCGGCTTTTATGCGGGTGGTGTGAACTTGGAAAGTGAATGGATGGAAAATGGTAACGTCTTGCATTACCCCTTTTTTGATGGGAGAAATGCATTACTTCTACAGTCTATCTCCTCCAATTCATGGGCGAATATTCAACCATTGCGGGTTGCATTGGATGGGGCGAGTGTTGGCAACCGTGGACGGTGGGCCCAATCACGGAAACCCGGCACCGATTCTCTAAGTCTAAGCGACGAGGTATCTTTCAGCCAAAAAGAACGACAAGCATAGTCCAGAGATCTGTATGTGCTGATAATCGATGTTCTGCTAGCTTACCAGAAAGACATCTGCTCTTAGGATGGTGAGAGATTGGGCAGTGTCCCGATCATGTGAGCGGTGAGAACAGCAGCTCTGTCATATCAGGAACAATACCCATATCAGACACCCAGACCCCCCTCATCAGTACCACCGGTATCACAAGTTTCTCGGAAACTTCAAAAAGAAAAGCCTTTCAGTCATGGCAACCATGTGGGGAGACCCGTTATGCTGTGCATCCTTTCCCAACTGCTAGACATTGCTACGGTGAGTAGTCGGCACGGAGTGTGGGCGATGGTGGTCCCCGGGCCACACGGGGGCCAGCGCGGGCTGTTTGAACGCCGTGGTGCTAGTGGGCACGTCGAGCTCGGCGGCGGCGGTCTACAACAGCAGCTGGCCGCGGGCGCTCTCGAACGTGAAGCTGAAGCCGGCGCCGGCCACCGTGGTGGTGGACCGGGTGATGGCTTGCCGACACCCCGGCTGTGGCCAGACCACAGTTTTGTCACAGCAACATGAACAGCAGTGCAGGAATATGCAGCCTGAATATGCTCTGGGTGACATATATAGATAGGTGTTTTGCTTCCCGGAATGGCACGCCCATCCCATATCCCTAACTGGCATCGCATGTCGATGTCCCAGGCCACTGGGACTGGCTGGATGACACTGTGAGCTTCGGGATGGAAAATTACCGAATTCGGTAGTATTTCATGCGCTCATCAATGGAGGAGGCACGATGCAGAGTCCGAGGCGCGTTTCTGGGTGTTTTATTCTCAGTTTGATGGTGTCGCGCATACCTGGGTGGATGTCGTGAACAACACGAAATGCACCGATTAAGAGGCGTGAACCGCCGTGCACTAGCGGTGGGCCGAGCACGTACGTTAAATCACACCTAGAGTTTCCTTACGAAGGGTTTAGTAATGTTATATTAGCACAACAAGCTAGCTTCACCTCCATGAGTGTCGTGACACTGGGATGCCAGCGCCCTACATGCGTCGTCATCTGGCGGAAGTTGCCCAGTGGAATGGCACCCGATATCCGGCCCATGATACTCCATGGCATGAACAGTATCCGCCGACATCGTGTGGTCATCACTAGTGCACGGTGTGTGGTTTTACATTCTAATGTCTCATAGCCGCGGCTCCGGACCGAGTCGTCAGGATGCCGACACCTCCGGTTCACGTCCTATTACACATGAATGAAAACTCAGTCCCAGCAACAGAAGTAAGCCATATTCCTTCCCTCTGATCGGCAAAGACAGTCGACCGATACAGCGCCATAGTGTGAACGTGAACCGTTATGCGGATGATGTTCCTCTTTTCCCCGTATCCGGACGCAGGCCCACTTATCGCGGCGAGCCGGTACGGAGGATTCGGGGGAGTGGGGCCGTGTAAGACCCACCAACCCAGAGTGTCGGGACACAGGGCAAGCAACTCATCATCTACACCCTTTGTTGAAGCTTTTTCTATGTTCTTATTTTCAGGGATACGACTACCGGCGGGCTGACTCCGCCGCCAAGTGTCCATTTTTAGGACTCACGGTGAGATAGCAGGAAGCCGGCTATATGCAAGAAAGAAAAGAACAGCCATGGCGATTACTCTACGATACGTGCTGCACCGGACACTTCACCGCCCTTCACCTCGCCAAAGATGATCCACGCGACACACACTTGAACACAAGCCACCGGAGACGCAGCGTCTTCGGTATCTCTCGCGCTCGGTTCCCTGTTCGATTCCTGCTGTTGTCCGGACACTATACTCGTCGTAAAATGCAAGTCCACGTCCACGTCCGTCCGGGCAGTGCTGGACAGCCTGGCCAGACCACACACCCCCCCCCTTCCCGATGACTGAGAACATGCCCCCAAAGCGAACTGTCGACTTCAGCCTCATGTATCGATCGCGGCCCGGGAGAAAATAGTGTACACATACCAGGCAAACTGGGCAACGGCGGGTAGGGATGGGCATTTGGGGATTCCGGTGGGTCGAACGAGAAAGACTCCTCCCCCTTCCCAAAGCGTTGCCAGGCTTTGAGCGTTTTGAGTGATTTTTCTGTTTTTGTACGTGTCTAAACATGGCAGATTTTCTCTCCGCCGGGCGGCGTGTTTGCGTATGTTCTTCAAAGCCACACACCCGCGCCCTCCGAAAAGAGAAGTCGTTGGGGGGCTTGAAGGCCCGCGTCAAAGAGAATCCTGTATGCCAGACGAATCCTGCCAGCATAGGCGCGTACTGCGCCTAAAAAAAAACCATGAAAGAAGAACAAGGAGAACAAGCGAGAACAAAAGCACAAAACACCGGCGCGGACCATTCCGCGTCTGGTGGTGGTGTTCCGAGCGTCTTTTCCCTTGCTTTTCTTCGTCTGGCCAGCCGCAGGGTGGACGAGAGATTTCCACTTGGAGAGTGCAGCTGGGAAGCCTTGTTGCTGTTGTTATGTAGATTCCAGGAGGAGGGGGGAGCCAAAACGAACGACGGGCTGTGCTGTGTGTTTCGGTTGGGCTGTGCTGCACCAGAAAAGAACACGGGCAGATTGTGAGGCAGAAGCATCGGCGTTTTTGGGCTTTTTGTTCTTCTTTCGGTGGTGAGTTCGTGCACAGGACAACTTCAACTGCAGGATTCTAAACTCGACGGCCTGGCAGATGGGATGAAAATAGATATTCCGTGGCGCAAGGTCATTTCAAGATATCGAATCCATCGTGGGCGAACTCCCCCAACCCAGCAACAGTAACCCTAACTCCCACGTCAGGCCGGCCATAAGAATTAATACACACACCACCCGCCCCCTAAAAGAAGCCCGGCACCAAACCCCGAAGGAGCCCGGAAGGATGACGACCCTTACTCAACCAGCCAGCAAACGAGAGAAAGCAAAAACTATGCAGGTGAGACTTGGCAGAGATACAGAAAGAAAAGAGAGAATCACCTGCATCGGAAGCTTAGTCTTCCGAAGGATTTCTCTCTTTCTTTTGTGTGTTGGTTTCTGTGTGCTGTGGGTGTGCCCTTGCAGATATATCCAGTCTGCCGTTTTCTTTGTGATCGGTGCAGACCACAGTATATACCCGGCGATACCCATCCTTGCCGGTTACTATTTCGGGAAGTCCAAGGTCTCGAGCTTCTAGAAATTTACTGTTCACCGGAAGGAAGAATAAATCGCACGGGGAAGCAAGTCCACCTGGCCAGAACTAGCTCGCTTGCTGGTTGGTGTTTCTTTTATTTATTTATTTTTATTATTATTTATTTTATTTTTTTGGCTCGGCGGCGTGAGCCTTACACGAGACTGCGAGGCCGCGAGCAGAACCGGCGAAATCATGGCTTGCTCCAGCCGGGGGCAGAGCAGCACGTGGAAAGGACCCATGGAGAGATGTGACTAGCAGAGGCATCTGGGCCACAGATATGGCCTAGGCAGAACAGCAACCCCCCATCAAACGACATTTCCACGACGGATTCCTGACAAGGCCGCACGAATAACCCGTTAGCGAGACCAACAACGGCCATCAACACACCACAGCCTCACTCATACCATCGCCAGGTCTTATGACCACAATATAACCCAGCACAGCGACTCTGGCCCACACACACACACACACCGTCTCCCCCGTCCCTCCCGTGATCTTGGTGATGACCAGTGTCCGTGTCAGCCAGCGCTGGCCGTCCCTCGTGGCCGTGCATACTAGATAGGCCACCCGGACACCTAACCCCGGGGGTCCTCGGGAGGCCGGCCGCCCACACGGGCCGGCCATGCACACCTACAATAAAAAGAGTTGGTCACGGGTATATCTATTTTTCGAGTTACGAACAGGAGTCACATCGACACTCACAGAAAACTTATTATATTTTGGGGGGAAAACCGTAAACTTGGCTTCTGTTCGAGAACGGCCGACTCTCACCTCCAACACACGTAATAGCCCCAACCAAGCACTGCGTCCAGAAGAGACCTATATGATCCTCGCGATGCTTACAGTACCTACCACAACTCTAGCCTCCCCGGAAATCCTCCTCCTGCCTGCTCCTCCCTACCCTCATCCTTGGTTGTATGTAAGAAAAGAGCCGTAAGCAAAATCGCAAGGACTTCCAAAAACAAACCGTCCCATCTTTCTTTCTCTTGTTTCTTTCTTTCTCTTTCTTATTTACGTTAACGCGCATGAACAATGATGAAATACTGCAAGGGGCAAAGATTATCGTTCTCGGGACTCCAGTGGCGAAAAGAACAACTCTCTCACGCAACGGACTGGTAAAACTGGACTCGGTACTAACAACCGCCTCCCGAGGCGCAGAGGGGAAAAAAAAGAGTCCCGCCCCTCACCTATTTCGAAAAGAAATGATGATGTTAGAACACGCGAAGGCGAAGAGGACACGCAATCACCACGGAGTAAGTTCGTAGAAAGGTTCAAGATCGGAAAAAAATTGTATTCTTGTGGTTAGGTTTCCCCCAACGGACACTTTATGTGTCCACATCCCGGAAATATGCCAGTAGAGAAGAAAAGCAAGTTTCAAAGTTTCCAAAGGTGTACTTATGAACGAATGCACCCGAATGATACAAAGAAAAAAAAGAAAACTCCAATTAATGCAGAGAGACCCAAGAACCCTCAATCCTAATCAACCAGGTGGCCACTCGTCGTCTCTTTAAAGAATGTATTTTTTTCTCCCGAGTTCCGATAGAACGGAGAAGAGATGAGTATGAGAGAGAGAGAGAGTTAATAATGATGATATCCAACAAATAAAGCGTAGAGATGATGATATAAGATGTTAACAGAAAAAAAGATGTTGTATCCGGGTGTCATTTGCCCTTTGAGTTTCCCAAAATACCTTCCCAAAAAACGACAAAAGAAAAACCAGGAATCCGTAACGCCATTGCTAAGCTAGGTTTAGAACACCAAAAACGACGAAAAACAGATATCTCGCTCAGCGAGAGAAAAAACAAGGTTGTGGACAGTTTAGCCAACTCGGCGAGGGAGGCAAGAAACCCAGGAACAGGACAAAAGAAATAATTGAGGAAACTGAAAAATGTTGAGTCGTAGAAGTCATATGCAGGTTGGTTTGGTGTAGTTTGCCGGGAAGATTTATAATAAACAAGAGAAGAGAGTAATGGTTTTTGGTGGTTGGGGACGAGGAGGAGTCTACCGCACGGCGACCGAGTTTCCGAACACCCGACCCCACATGCCGCGCCCTATGCGAGCTCGCTTCACCTTCGCGCTGCCATCCTGCAGTTCGCGCAGCTCGTCGGGGCTGACCTCGTACGGCAGGAAGGCCTTGCCGCCGTCCTTGCGTGAGCGGGTCGCGGTAGGCACCGCCGGCTCGAGGTAGATCTGCACGGGCGACTCGTGCAGGCTGGCGGTGTCGACGTACAGCGTGTACGGGTCGTCGACGCCGTCGGAGTTGAGCGGCGTGGTGGCGCGCGAGTTGTGGCCGCCGATGCTCGACGCATACGAGCTAGCGTACGAGCTTGCCGAGCTGCCGCAGCTGAGACCCGGCGGGGTAACGATGCCGGACGGCACGCGGCTGTGGTGCTTCGAGTGGCGGTGCTGGTGGTGGGCGTTGGGCGACGGGCCGCGCGATCGCGAGCTGCCGCGAGACGACGGAGGCGTGAGGAGATACGACGAGGCGGAGATGGCGGTGGCAGCAGCGGCGGCGGCGGCGGCGGCGGCCATCTCCTCCTCCTTCTGCTTGCGGCGCTGGGCCAGCTCCTTCTCCTGCTGCATCTTGCGGCGGGTGCGGCGGAGGTGCTTGGCCTCGACCTCGGCACGGATCGGGGCGAGGAACGGCTCCAGCTGGGTGTACAGGTCCTGCTCGGTGATGCGCAGCTCCCAGCCCAGCAGAGCCAGCAGCTGCTTCTCCATCAGGTTGACCTCGGTGGTGCTGAAGCCGAACTTGTACGAGTCGGTGGTGATGTGGCTATAGGCGGCCCAGTGCTTGTTCTTGGGCGAGCTGTCGTTGAGGTACTTGGCCGAGAGGATGAGCGCGGCAAGGAAGATGCGGTGGGTAGTACACCGCAGGCCGCGGGCCATGGGCTGCAGGCGCGAACGGAGGCGGTTGAGGTAGACGAGGGTCGACATCAGCGTCGGCACCTGCACGTTGCTGGAGACGACGAGCTGGGTGATGAAGTCCTCGAGGCTGGGCAGGCCGCCGTCCTGCGGGTCGACGGTCTGCGGCGACGGCGAGCGGGAGGCGGGGGGGGAAGCCAGGCTGCCGTTGGGTTTTGAAGCGGCGTCTAAGACCGGGACGGGCATCAGCGTGGTATCGCAGGCGATGACGTTGAAGGCGGCATCGGCCAGGTACGAGATCATCTGCTTGTTGACCCGCTGGTAGACGAACTGCTCCAAAGCCATGGCGTTGACCTCGGCAACGGAGAGCTGGGGTATCGACTCCATGATCGGCAAACTGCGTGCGGGTCAAGAAAAGAAAAAGGAAAAGTTTGAGGATCGAGAACCGAGAAGAGGTTGAGATGCGAGAGTCGAAGGAAAAGAGAGAGAGAGATGCGGGTGGCGGAGGCTATAAGGAAAGAGCCGGACTACAACTGGTGAAGCATAAATGGAGTAGTCGGCAATCTAAAAGATAGAGGAGGTCGGATATCGAGGAAGAAGTAATCGCCGATCAAGGAGGTTGAAAGATCGAGGAGGCTGAAGGGTGGTAGTGAGAGCGAGAGAGAGAAGAGAAGATGGAAGTTGGCTGGATAGATGAAGACGATGAAGAGAATTAGTTGAACAGCCGAGAGAGGATATATAGAGATGGTGGATTGATTAATAGACAAGAGGAAGAAGAGGAGGAGGTTAGGATGTGGAGGAGGGGGAGAGAAGATGTTAAAGTAGTTATTGACAAGTGTGAGGAGAGAAGATGTCAAAAAGGAAGAAGAGAGAGCGAGGTGAGTAAGGTTTCCAGGGCCCATGATGATATTATACTTTAGGCATGCACACACCTCTCTGGTGGGGTGTGTTTGGTGGAGAGAAGGGTGGGAGGGGGGGTATGGTGTGTAACCCAAAGAGGCATGGGCATAGGGGTGAGGAAGGCCGAGCAACAGAGTCCAGTGAGACACAGCGCCAGAACACACACACACACACACACTGACGCACGCACATGAACACGGAGGCTCACGCCTCACAGGAATGTTTCTCACGCCTCACGCTTCACTCCCCTCTGGAGATTTGGGGAGGGGGGCCCGGCCGGGCCTTCAGGCCACACACACACACACACAGAGAGAACAGCACCGGCCTCACCCGCGAAAGACGCCTAACTGAAGCGGCCAGCGAGTGGGTGGGTGGGCAGAAAACACTCGGCGCATGCACTGGCTGCACCACGCATTCTCTCGGCGGCGCACCACGAGGCTGAGCAACTGACGGAGGAGAAAACAGGCGAACAAGGGGGCAGGCGGTACATTACCCAGACACAGTAGGACGATGCAGCATGTACATCGCTATTGACGAGATGGAGGAGGATAGAAGCGGAGGGGGGTGTGCATGTATCAGGTTGGGTGGCCGGGTTACGTTTGATTGGGTGCGAGGGACGACGATATCGTGGATGTCTGTGTTGCTGCTGGCTGTTCTCGCGACTCAGGAGTGAAGATGCAGGGAGGCCGTTATCTAGTGATGCTATATATTGCCATGATTGATGGCGAAGATAGAAATGCTGCCGACGCCGTTCTGAAGCGGAGGGAGGAGACGCCACAGTAATGAAGACAATAATGTCGGGGGGCAGGAATCAAGAGAAGAGATAGAGGGAAAGGAAAGGGAAGAGGGAAGAGGGATGAGGGAATGAGGAGCAGAGACAAGGGGAGGAGAAAGCAAGACAGAGATCATTTTGGGGGGGTGCAGAAGCCGTTTGACGAAGAAGGGGGGTTGAAGAGCTGCTTCAGGGGGGGTGTGCCGCTTCCCGGGCTGAGGTTTTGAGCTGTTCAGGGCCATCAGCCACTGAAGAAGCCGTTTAGTGGGCGGCCTGCGCCTGGAATGATAGCCTATGAAATCGGGCCCGTAAGCCAGCCACGCACAGCCAGTAAAATAATTTATATTATTATCATTAT
>LNGL01000018.1:752583-793695 GCA_001510565.1 Knoxdaviesia proteae | reverse complement strand
TTTTTTTTTTTTTGCGGGCTGTAGACTGGTCGCCAACAAAAGAGAGAGAGAAGAAGCACAGAGAGAAAGCGAAACATCATATGTGCTCTTCATTGCCAGTCATTCTGCGTTGCCCACGATATCCTGACATTTGCGGGAGGGGCGAACAGAACAATTCAACGAGGGAAACCCCGCCGGTACCTCGAAGTTATCCGCAGTCCACATAGACGTTGGAGGTACATACGTGGACACTCGTATTAAAAAAATAAAAAAAATAAAAAAAATAAAAAATAAAAATAAAAAAGCCAGCTATGCACGCACCGTACACCGTAACGCCGTATTCGCTGGAACTACGCCTGCCTATGTCACGGATTCGTAACCAGGCGGCAAATTTTCGTTTCTTCTTTTTTTTCGGGTCGCGTCCCAACGAACCAGAACGTCGTCAAAGTTGCTTAGGGGTTAGGGGCCGAGGAACATACGAAGGAGGATTTCTCTTACAGACTTCGGATCGAGGGACTCTGCCCCTAGGAAAATAGAATTCCACGGCCTGCACTGGAATTCTGGGACGAAGCAGAAAAGAAATATTTCCCGGGGGGGCTCGGGTTCGCCATTGTGTAATGACGAACGCCGGTCTTTAACGGCTGGGCCGGGCCCCAGAAAAAAAAAGCCAGCGCAGCGGCTTGTTTAGTCTTTCTCTGGTGTTAGAGGCGTGCTTATATACATTGTACAGACATACACTTGCGTGGACTGTAATGCCCCTTCAATAGACGGTCTGTTACCTAGACTAAGGTTTTATCCGATGGGTTGATCGGCATGAGAGAAAAATAAAAGCATGGAATGGTGGTTGAGGAATAAATTGAGGAACGTCGGTGTGAGGAGGTTAGGAACAAAGGCGTAGATCCCGGCACCCACACATAAACCAGACGAACAGGCAGGGTGGGAAAAGGCGCGCGGTTTGGAACCACCAGGAACCTCTCTCCGGCCGGAAACTCGAAATCAAATTCCCATCATCCATCATCAGACATGTGTGATGTGGCTGTATGCAAGATGCCATAATTGCTATCTCATCACGGAGGCGCTCTGCACACCGTTTTTGTGTGCAGTTCTGCAAGAGACACGAAAAAATGTCGTCATAAGGCACGTACCGAACAAAGACAAAGACCAGATAGATGGGCGAAGTGCGTCGGCCAACCCGAACGAGAACGAACGGCTGCAAAAAGTCCTGTTGTGCTGAGAGAGCGCGCCAGTCGGTACCTTCAGCTGCTGTGCGGAAACGCAAAATACTGTCACGCAAACCGAACTTGTCGTGCCCTTCTTAAGGTTAGCCTGGGCTCGGTGGGGTGTTTTTCAGCGGCCTTCTCGGGTCCAGCTTTGTAGGGATGCGAGAGACCCAAACCAGTGGTCGAGGATGGACAAAATCCCGACTATTGAGCGGAAGGGGTCCCACATGCAAAATAAAATAGTCGGACGCTGCCGAGTTGTGGCGCTGCTGGTGGTCAATGGGCCCGTTTCTCTCTCTCTTTCTGGCTTCCTCATCGCCGGCCTGTCCAGACCTCTTGCATTCATTCCACGTCCCTCGTTCTCCGCGGCGGGTCATCCTATCAAAAGGACTGTACCTAAAATATCTTGTTATCTGCTAGTTCCGGGGCTTGCGGTTTCTCCAGAACGATCGGCGGAAAAAAAAAATCAAGAGGCCAGTTGTTAAGAAGAGGGAGCCGGGTGGGTTGGTGGGAAAAAGATGGTCAAATCCGGCCCTAAGAGAAACAGCTTCGCGTCGGATGAGAGAAAGCGTTGGCTCTCGCTTGTTGTACGGGCTAAGACTTCTGCGTGGCTTCGCTGGTGCTGGTTCTTTTTCGGGGCTGGACAAGGTACAGGCGACTTGCTGGAATGCGGAGGATTTCTTCTTTCTCTAGAGTTGGCTTGTTGTCCAGGAGGCTGGGACACAAGTGTGGTGTGGGTGGTGTGCTGGATTGAGCGGCAGTGAACAGATTGCCGTGGGATAGCAGTGTGGCCTGTCGCCGTCTCCCCAGGAACTCTCTGGAATCCGACGGTGGGATGCAGGTCTCGATTCCAGGACGAAGACCAAGGCTGGGAGTCGACATCTCGTAAATCTCGACGAGTCAAACCACTCCCGCAAGTTTGCTTCTGCATCCGGTTCTGTCAAATCTCGGCGTATACCCCAGCTGACAGCTGAACAGCAAGTTCGACGAAACTATCAATTATCAGCCAGACCTCGGATCTGGCTCGATTGGGTTTGGTGTAGGCTGAACAGTAACTTGAAGTTGCAGAGCAAAAAAAAGAAGTGACTAGGCGATGTTCCGTGCGAGTTTATAAAAAAATTTTTAAAAAAAAATTGAATGAAAAGGCAAACCCTACTCACCTGCCCTCGAACGCATCCACTTCCCCGGTTTTAAATATATACATATATACATATACATATCGAGCTTTTGGAGGGAGCAGACATCAAAGAGGGTCTGGCGGAGGAGGAGAAAAAAAGAGGCGGGGAGAAGGTGAATCCACTGGGCGGCGAGACCTGTGTCTTTGTGGGCTTCCTTGAACGGGCGAACCACCTGATAGAAAGAAAATGAAAAAGGGATTTATAAAAAGAAGTCAACCATACAAACGGTGTGGGAGGGGCGGTACGGGCTGGTCAACGATCCAAAAAATGCGGGAGAAAGGAAAGGTGTTGTCGTGATCGGATGGTGGCGGGTCAAGCCAAGAGTGTCTGGGTCTGGACACGCCGATATATTACTGCGTGGAGGAGCAAAAGATCAAATGGCGGGCGGGCAGGCGAAAGAAGAGCGGAGAAGCCACGGTCCGATCGAGGAAATAAGAACAACGACAGGAATATTCTCCGTGCGCCCTTGGAACGTGCAAGCCACTCTGGCAATACCGAACAGGACTGTACACGGGTTTTCCGTGGTGGAGAGAGATTAATTATATCTCTGGTTTTTGGAAACGCAGCGTGGGCGTGTGCGGTGGTCAGGAGGCAAGAAAAACGAAAGACCGGTATAGCACCTTGAAGTGTGCTGGCGACTTGCTTATTCGGGGAGCTGCGACGGTTCTCTCGGTATTGGAGGTGGGCGAGAAAATGAAATGTATAGTGATCCGTGAACGAAAACCTGTTGGATACGCTCCTTTGTTAATATTCCAATATATTGGTGTGGCCCGAGCCAGACGATACTGGGTGCGCACGATGGCCCGTGTGTCGAGAGAGAGAGAGACACACACACAAACGAGAAGGAGAGGAAACGCAAAAGCAAAAGCCCAAAAATGAAAATGGTACACTGGGGACATTGTAGCCAAAGGAATGTCGAAATATCGATCTATCATGTCCGGCTACGAACCATCTATCGACGTTGGCGGGGCTTCTGTATGGAATTCAGGATATCTGCCAAAAGGGGAAGATTATACCGTCTAACAGAGGACGAATATCACCGCCCTGTGATGCTCAAGAGAAGGGAGACGTGCACTATTGGGGGGATATATTCCAGTCCAGGAGTCTGTGTCCCCCTACCGAGTCTCCGGGAAACTATCTTCACTATCCGACACGGCCGGCCGTCCCTCCGCCGGTGGTGCCGAAACGGCCAGTCAACTCCCGCTATCCTTGGAACACCTGCTTGCCCTTGTTTCCCCCTCCAGGAGGGGACGGGTCCAACTGACGGACCCTGAAAACAGGAGGGAGAGAGGGGGCGAAGGGCAAGGTGGAGGTACAGTACATCAGGAGGAGTGGTGATGTCTGTCTGTACTGTATGTGCGTAATCCTGGGCCACATAGGCCGTGTTGCGTGGTCGACGGGATTCAAAGCTATTACTTACACGAGGGTGGGACCTGCATGAAGCCTGGAACAGAGGTCACCCGTCCGTCTTCCCAAGCCGGGAGAAGTTGGTGCACCCTCCCTTGGCCGCCACCACCAGTTACTCCGCTTCTTCACCATCATCGTCGTCGTCTTCTTCTTCTTCTCCTTCTATTTCTTCGTGTTCTCCTCTCTCTCGGGCCGGTTGAGCTCCCTCCCTTCTCTCGTGACATCTCCACGTATGTACCGGAGTGATAGTTCTTCAACCACGCAAAAGGGAATGCCGAACACAATGGCCGCCATTGGAAGGCCGAGAGTCCCTCATATCGCCCAATCACACCTCGCAGATCGCAGGGATCGGACGCCGCTGATTGGCCTTCCCTCTTCTACCTCAGTCTCCTGTCGAGATCAATTTATCCGAGAACAGAAAAGGTTGCCAAGAGCAGGTCTCTCTGGCCCAGTCTAGGTGTTAGACGCGGTGGGGACTATGTATCGGGCCCAATTCGTAGCTTTTTTGAAAGACATGCATTGCACAAGTCACCTGGCTTCATTCGTTGAGGAGACAAGATGCCGCGTCTTCAGCCCGGCTGGCAGCTTTCCACCAGAGAGAGAGAAAAAGAGAGGGCCAGACCCCTGGTGCACCCCCTATCTAGATTTGGTTGGTTGGTTGGCGACGCCTGGGGCAAACGAATAGCTCAGGGGGGAGCGGGGGCACCCTGGTTGTTTTCCTCTCTGTCGTCCCTCTTTGCTCCACAATCCGCGAATGGACGATCACTGGCCAGTCCGGGCGCAAAACGAAACGAGCGGAGGTCAGATAGCCAGCACAGCACTTGGGTGGGTAGGCTATCCAAAGCTGGTGCAGCACTACCAGTGTCCACTCTGCAGAATAGAGTAGTCCCGAGATACGGAAGTTAGGCGGAAGTTCAGGTCGGTAGGTTGAATCTGTCCAAGCTGGACGCCCCGGGGCGGAGCTAGAGTGGAAATACGCACACAAGCAGGTCCAGCGAGGAAGCGATCTGTGGGCTGCTAACGCCGACGCTGCGGCATACGTGGCCGCCGTCACCTGTCCGGCCTGCTCGTTCGGTCCGCTCCAGGTCCTGATTGACACGGCCGCCGAGGCCACCAAAACGGACAACTACTCGCAGCCAGGAAACAAGTTCTTGCTCTTGAATTTTTCAGGATGTACCAACGTGCACGTTTTGGCTTTCAAACGGTGAATTTCGAACAAGACCAGGGGGGAAGCGGGAGTCGACCAAAAGAAAATTGAAAGAGACGGAACATGAAACCGATGAAGGGGTGTGAGAGCTCTGCACGCCCCCCCTTTTCGTCCCCTTTTCGCTCCTCCGGTGAGACATCAGAAACAGGAAACGAAAAATTGAAGGGTTGACAGAAACAGATACATTGCGAGTTGGCCAAGTGAGAGGCCAGGGAGAGAGAGAGAGAGTAACGTCGACCCGGCCAAAACGGGGACATGATACAGGAATCCATATTCCCAAATACCACCACCACACTGTACAGTACATACAGTAGTGGCCTCTCTCCTGGCTTGTCTCTAAGACGCACCGACGGTTACAGCGCCATACGCTGGTGAAGTGGACGGCGGCGTGAAAGATCAAAAGGTCTGGCCTGGCCTGGCCCCGGTTTCTGGAGATAAAGCCCCAAGTCTCGGTTACACCGCCGCCGTGGCTTGAACATGGGCGTCGTATGGCGAAGTGGCCAATGTCAAGGCAAAGTGGACTGCCCTTCTTTTCTTCTGTATATGTATGAAATGAAAGTTGGTAGCTGTAAAAACCTCTTCGTAGACGGAGACGGCATCAGATGGCTGGCTGGTTGTGGTTGGCCAGAGAATTCCAGCTGATTTCCAGCAATTCCTCTCCCCCTGAAACTCGGTGAAGTTCCCGTGATATATGTGCCGGCTTCAGAGGCCACGACCGTTAGGGTTGCGGTTTAACCCTATGGACGTCGGGCTACATGGATGATTTATTTGATGGTTTCAGATATTCCAAGCCACACGCGCAAGTTGGAAATTGTTTCCCTCCCCAGACCCAGCGCAATTGCATTCTCCCAGACACCAGCTTCACGGGTTTGACATCAAGTCACACACCATGAAATCTCGACCATCAAGAATGCATCTCTGGCGATCTGGCCGCCACATCCAACCGCGCCGGGTCCCAGCCTCGCGGATGCTCTCCGACGTGTCCACCCACCGTTCCTTTCCTGCAAGCTTGTCTCGCGGCCAGCCATGGCGGGACTCGCGACTCCTCGTATTTGGCGCCCCAGATGTCACGGAGAAGGAATCCGGCTCTGACCTGGACCGCGTGAGAGTGTCCAGCGAAGGGCTGGTTCACCAGGGCTTGGGCGTTTCTTCTGGCTGTCTGTGTCCTGTCCTCCTCCGAAGTTGAAATCCTCCTGGAGGCTAACGAAACCCAGATTCCAGTGGCGCCATGTTCATGCCTAATACTTGCTCCGTGGAGGAACTTACGCGCGCGGTATATGATGAGTCTAGACCTATGTAATGAAATCTCCCGCAATTCCATTGAATGCCCCAACTAAGGGTTACTGGCTACGGCAGGGGGCCGAGACAGGTCACCACAACCCGCCACCACACCACACCACACCCCAGCACGTTTGAACCCTTGGCGTTTCGGTCTGATGTTTAAGCTGTTACAAGCGAACGATGGACTATTTCTGATAGGAGGCCACCAGACAGTCGTCAGACCGCCAGGTCATGCGGAACGCACTCAAAAGAGGCAAGCAATAACGACAGCAGCAAACGGGCTGTGTGGCTCTACAGATGCGTATTCGTTGACGGCACGTTCGATACTGAGGCTCGATTTGGGGGGCAAGCAGGCAGGCACCAGCGTCGTAAAGCAGGATGACATTAATAACGGCGACTTCGTCGTTCTTCCACTTTGGGTATCAAGGTTGACTGGCCGGCGCTGCATCAACTGTTTATCGTCAAGATGAGTGAGTGCTACTCCTGTTCCTGCGTCAGTCCTGCACCGCCCCCCGCGTCAACCGTATACAGGTCAGAGGCCCCCAGGCCACGAGTTCCCGAGAATACGCGGATGTGCTGACTGTGCCGTACTGTCCGTATGACAGTTACTGTGCGGGAGTTACTTTCTTGGCTGGTGTTCCTGACTGTATGGGCATCGCGCCCGTAGCGCATTTCGCCTCCTTATCCATGCTTAGGGCTCTCCTTTCGCATGTGAGATCTCAGGCTGACTTTAGGAAGACCAGCTCAAGGCTAGAACAAACTCTCCGTCAAGATCATGCAGGAAACCCTGCGCTGCTGGCCTTGGATACAGAGTAAGCCGTTCCATAAAACACAGGGCCAGGATACTCAGAGAGTCAGCGAAGATTTCTGTTCTCCTGTAGAGTTCAGGAGGGCCCAGGAATGTCGTCGTCACCGTCGTAGATTGTGATAGCTGCTACTGAGCAGTGGACACCCACGTACTAAAAGGGATCTCGCTCTGAGCGAAACCAATGCAACCTCCGTGGGCCGGCATTGGCAGGGCGTGCAGGCAATACATTCGCAGTGCCCTGACTCCTCCTATGTTCAAGTGCAGGCGGTTCCTAGGCCTTCCAGGGCCAGCCCCCAAACACCGACCGTCGCTGTTAAATTGGCGTCTCCCGGCCATTATCCTTCCAGGGCCAGAAGTCGTCCCACATCACACACACGCATCGATCACCATCGTTATCAGCTCGGCCAAAGGAATATTACTACTCCTGCCTATAGCTAAGAGATCAGATCACCATCACATCGCAGAGGGCGCCGTTATTCCCCATTGCCTTCCTTTTGTTAATGTGAGATGATCCATCCGCCTTGAACGGCCGCTACCCTCAGCTGCACAGCGCCCCTGGCCGGTGTCTGTCTGTCTGTCCAAGCAACCACCGGATCCTCCCTCGTAGGGTATCTTAGGGCACCATCCCTTCAGGCTCGGATAATGATGGTCTTTTTATACGTGCATGGCCGCCGATCAGGAATCAGTTTTAAACTGTGCTGAGCCGGCCCTGCGACCGTCCAACTACTTGCGGCATGGTTTGGATCTTTGAGTTAAACCTCCACCTCCACCACCTCCACCGCCGCTGGGCTGACCCTCCCCTCCTTTTGTCCCGTCTCTCTCTCTGCGCTACTTCATGCCTTGACGAGGCGGTAATGTACATCTTCATGGTAAGCCCGCCGGCTGCATGAGCAAGTTTATTCATAGGAGGGGGCCCGCCGCTTTGAAGGAAGCGAAGCACAGAAAGGAGAGAAAACCACCCGTCCAGGAAGGACACAAGAGTAATCAAATTTGGGGGCTTTCCCGTCTCACATTGCCCTCCTCGTCCTCCATATCCGGACCGCCACAATTATTGCTTCCTCAGTCGGCGGAAGGATGTCAAAGACACACTGCATCGCCCCTGTTGGTCGGACATGCATGAAAGAGACAGGAATATATACAGTATATATATAAATTTAGAGGGAGAATCCCGGCTTGACAAACACGCACGCCCGCATCGGCGATGTTGGTTCTGTCGAAATCCTGTGCTGTCGTCGGGTACGTGTACTTCCGGTGTCGCTTCGGGCGCGAGAGGAACATACAGTACAGTTCCACGATTTTGCATCTTAATTGTTTGCTGGTGGGCTGTGTCAACAGGATGTGGGATCCACGCGGATTCTGATTGGCATCGCAGCCAGCAGCAACAGCAGCGCCTGGATGGATTTTCTTTGATGGAGTCGGCGAGGAAGAAATGCGAAATGATAGAGGACGGAGTGCGGGAGAAATAGAGTTGTATTTTTAAGGGAAATCTCTTTATTCTTCTTCTCTTCTCGTTAAGACCTAAGATTGGAGATGGGGGGTGGCTATTTTTTTTGTCTTGACTCTCATGGAACAATGAACGCATCCGTGGCCCCGAGGTCTGACATTCTCTGGATGATGGCCTGCGAACGGAGGTCAGCCCTCACTCCAGGCGGGAACTCAGTGTCGCTGTTGCAAAGTACTGTACTGCCAAATCCTTGATTCCACAAACATGCCAGAAGGCCCAGGGAACCTCCCGAGTTTCGCAATCGCCGCCCAACATGACCCGTCCATATTGGCAGCCAAATCTGTACCAGCTTCATCGTCGCCTGTCATCTTCGGCACAAAAATGTATTCTCACATGGTCCGGTGAGGATCACCGCCGCACACACCATGCTTAGAGCATGCAATCACCTTTACTCTTGGGGTCGATTTCCTCCTCTGTCTCCCTCTCTCTCTCTCTGGTTCTCAGCCATCCATGTGCTCCGTTCCGTTCGTTATGTTTGATGGGTTCATGCCTCGCGCCTGTGGCGTTTTTTGCCTTCGTTTCTATTCTGTTTCCGCCTCGCCGAAGGTTATCTTCTCTCTGGCTCTCAGACTCGGCTTGACTTCTGCTTCGTGTGCTTGGCCGGGCGATATTCAATGGGTCGTCTCTCAGCCTGTTCTCCATGCATCTCGGGCGGCCGCCAACAGGGCAAACGGCGGAGAGCCCCTGGCCTAGGAGGAGGATTAGGCCTAGTGTCAGACGGAGGACGTTGTCGAACTGGCCAGTAACGACACGTTGAGCCGTGGCGTAACGGCCTGCACTATCACTACAGTGCTGTAGATAGTGGCTGAACTGCGTGTTTCTGCCCTGCTAGTTCTGCCCTGTGGTTCTCCTTACCAGTTCCTAGCCCCCTCGCAAGATACTTTTTGCGATGGACATAATCGCCAGTCAAGCCACCTCCTACAGCGTAACCAAGGCTCCGAGTTTCTACGGAACACGTGTAGCCGGGGGCTGCTGGTCCCACATCTTCCTTTTTGGCTGGAGAGGGGGGGACTGGAACTGCCTCAGCATAACTCGCTGTCGCCCAAACGTAACCACTCGCCGCTCCGCCCCTCCCACACACACTCTCTCTTCCCATGAGGCCACGAGGCGGTCAGTTGGGCGGCCTTTTCATGAAAGGAGGACAAACCTGGTCAGCCAACAACAAACGGAAATCTGGACTGGGCCAGTCAGACTACTGTACAGTACTCACAGATTCTAAAAATTAATTCTCCGTAGCGCACAGCAACAATCCTATTCCTTCGCTGGTCTTCCACTCGCTGCGCTGCGACCAACACCAGCGCGACTTTTGCCTGTAGTGCACTGTGTGTTGGCTGTTCCCCTTGCGAACGGGGGGATTGTGTAGGCGTAGTCGGTCACACTGAAAGGAACGCATGCATGGATGTGTGCACTGGCGAAATAAAATGCCCCGTAGTTGGATCGTCCAGAAGGATCGAAATGGATCAGGTGCAGGATCTCCGCCCAAGTCGCTGCTGGGCTGTTTTTTGTTGTGTCTGGCTGGCCAGCTTTGCCCTTTACATACATGCCGACTATTTGCTGTGCGTCCCCAATTACGTCTTTGTGCTCGTAGAGTTATTGCTCCTTGCTCCTCCCAGAACCTTTCCAACATTAGCCCCCCCCCGGGCCCCATATTGCTGGTGCTCGGTGCCGACATTGTTCTAATTACAGAACAATCAAAGGATATCTCCCTGTGATCGCTGCAGAACCGTTCCGGCGGGCCCAATCGGCGATGAGGGACGAGACGGAGATGGATGGATCCCACGCACTTGTTCACCGGCACAGAATGGACGGCCACACGGGGTCACTTTCCAGATCGATCGTTCAGCTGCGAGAAGAAAAGCACAAAACAGCGGGGGGGTGTGTGGGTGCCGACGAGAGAGTCAAAAAGAACGACCGACGGTGAGATAAAAAAGCCATGATCCACTCGGTCGCCGGCCATCGCGGCCACAGCCGCGCAAAGATATGGTGCCCGTTCGGTTTTGTTTGTCCTCCAAGCCTCGGTATCATACTCTGCCCACCCAGCTGATGGTGGGAAATGGGCCTATCTGCATTGCGATCGGTGATTTCACTCTTGTGATTATGATTAGATCCATCCGCCAAGGACGGCCAGCTTCTTCCACGTCAAGAAGGTTCGGAACCTGATGGAGCCGGAATACTTCCTTGGTTGTTTTTTCGATGGACAGGCAAACATACACATGCACACTCGCACATACGCCTAAAAAAACGGACGGAAGGGAACTCCACCAAGACGGCACTCTACTGTTCCGCTGTCCGGCTGCTATGAATAGCATCAGCCGGCAACACTCTCGCTTCTCATCCGGGAATGTCCATATTACTTACTGTACAGCGAAAGCGAAATCGACAGGGAAGGGGGATATTAAGAAGGATGGACCCGAGCCGCCCGACGGCTCACCTTGACGATACTTTCGGTTCGTTTGTTCCCTGCCGGGCGCTTGGATTGCCGCGGCTTCACTCTGCGCAGCATCGCTCAGAAACACCAAGATCCCAGCCAGCAAGAAGCGACGGGCTGATAACCAACGCCTCTGACAAGTCTCACTGTCGTGCAGGGCGTGTGCGGTGTAGAGCCAGGATCAGAGAGAGCAAGAGAACAAACACAGGAGTTTGGTTTAGCTGGTGTCCGGCAACCCTGGTCATATCGTGACTAGGGTTTGGCGGTGCAAAAGAACGTTGACAGCGCAGAAAACCAGCCACACCCTCGAAGAAAAAACCCCCAGTTTTCAACTTGGTGCAGGGTGTGTTAGTCATCCTTGCACCTGCCCTTGTAGCTGGTTATAAACGCCAGCGCCTCACGAAACCACACGCACGCGCGCGCGCACTGCAAGATTGCAGAAGGAGCGAGGGAAGAAACCCGCGTCCCGCGCCGCGGAGAAGCCCGCCAAGCGCGTCTCGAGATAATTTTGGCATGCGTCGGTCGGTTTTGCCGCGGTTAAGTCCGGGGGGGGGGGTGCGGGTTGCGGAAGTCTTTTTCTCCCCCCAACCTTTCTTCATCTGTTCGTTTTAGAGAATCGACGAGAAGTCGTTGGTAGGCAGGCAGTGTTTCATTCTATGGAAGTGTTTCGCGTGGTTCTCCTCGCGGTTGTTCCCCCTGCGTCCTTCCTTTTCTTTTCTTTTCAACCCGTGCTATCGCGGGTGTATGCGCGCGCTCCGGCGCGGTCGCGGGCCTTGGAGGCTCTGCTTCGCGCCTTGACTGTTGGGGGGACATGGCATGTCAAATGGTGTGGACTGTTCACACTGCCGAGATTTGCGCGTCTGGCGAGCGGGTATCGAAACTTCCAGACGCCAGCGTTGAAATGCCCTTGTACATGTTTGAAGGGGATTTCAATCTTCACGCCCACAGCCATGATTTCAATTTCTTCCTGCTGGGATCTAGGAGACTTCTGGTGTAGATGCCGGCAGACTGTAGACCCAAAAAGCATGTGAAATCAGCCTTTTTTCTTCATGATTCAGTGTGGCTCAGGCGACAAATGTCTCTGGTTCACTTGGTCTGATCGCATGCACGCAGCACATCGACTGTGGCTTTCTCTCCTGTTCGGATAGACCGCCAGCAGCTACAGCTGCACAGGGCATGAGTATAGCCCATTTGGCGTGAGGCGGCGACGCCGAACAGGGTAGCATCTTTCAAGGCTTAGAAAAGACACACACAACAAGAACCACCCACACATGCAGAAAAAGAATGTGGTATTGCGGCCGACGTGGACAAATCAGCAGCCGTCAAAGCCAAAGAACCCCATCTGCAGGTCTTGACTGGTCCAGACCGCCTGTCCAACCACAGAGCTCGGCACATCGGTGCCAAAGTCAGCAGCAAGCACACAATAGGAGACGGGGGACTCGGAGGAGGGGAGGGGGCGCGCCATTTCACGGTTTCGCCAGAGGTCGGGCACCGACACCGACCTGCTCGCTGGGGACGCCGGCGTGGCCAACGGCCGCTGGTTCAGGGGCAGTGGAGAATGCAAGTGCGATACTACGTTTCGTGGTCTCCCTTCCGATCTAGGTCCTTATTTTAGATCACGGCCGGTGTCGTTTCCCAACCAGCCGGAATTCGCGAGTTTGGCAAATGTCGTTGTTTGCAGTGCCGGCGAATCGTCGAGAGGTCTGCCCACGCACGAAAGCGACGGACTCGAACACGACAGCCCCCGCAATTTTACATGAGGCTCGCCGTCGTCCAACGAAGCGGCGAGAACCGGCAAAAGGAAAACACAACCACCACCAGCAAGCAACGCCACGTTCGACGGGAGAACCAAACAATCACGAAGTCTGGGCGAAAGTCGAAGAACGCACAAAGTAACGCTATTGAGCAGCTTTATGAAACGACGGGGCCAATGTCTCCTGCGCCGCAAGCTACGTATCGGAGATATTCTTTTTCGAGATGCCAGCGTTCCCGTTTCCCTGCGTCGACCATTTGCTGATGGTGTGTTTGAGCTTCTTTCAGCGGCTGGGGGCAGGTCGACGCCTATTGGCTTCCATTCTCTCTAATAGCGGGCTGGCTGTGGCTGTCCTGTCCCCTTTGCACTCCCCCTCCTTCAGTCCGACGACAAACGGCATCTTGGTTGGTTGGCCATGTCTACCGGGCACCTACAGCGTGTGCCTGCATAGTGCAGTGTATGTACTGTACAGTACTCCTCCTGAGTTGTGGCAGGATTGGGTGTGTGTGTGTTACTGCGTCCTGTCTGTCCGGCGTTTGTGTGGCTGCTCCCGGATCCCGTTAGACACTTCCGCAGGCTGCCGACGCCGGGAGGCCAGCACCACGCGGTTTGGTGTTTCCCCCCCTGGTTTGGCGGTCGGCCTGGGAGGTGGCCAAGTTGCAGTGTTTATTTGTTTTTGCTTCGGGCATTCGGGGACGCCAACACTTTCTAGCGTGTGGCAAACAGCTGAGCGGTGAGAAGAAACTGGTGGGCGTGTACAGGATGTACAGTATACTACTGTATATGTGTATGTGCCTGTGTTACGTACATGTTGGAACCAGACATCGTGGAAGGTCAACAGGATGCAGATCCAGTCCCAGTACTCAGAGGTTCAACCCCCTCTTTTTGCATCGCTTCCGCTTTTTTTCAGGGGGCTGGCTGACCTCTCGCGCACGTTGTGTGCCCGTGCAGGTTCACTATAGCAGACGGGTCTATGGCTTTGGCACACGCTCAGGTCGCCTGGGAAATTCAGGGTCCCCCCACCCCCTATTCGTGCAGCCTGCAGAGAGAAACAAGCAAGCAAGCACTTTGAAGTGGCGATCCTGTCTATCCGTCTCGATGCGGACAACTCATCAGGACCAGCCCCCCCCCCCCGCTCTTCTGTTGCCTTCACCAGACCATACCTTGTCCACAGATCCGTCGGTGACGTGTCCGAGAGGCCTGGGTGGGTGGTCTCTCTGACTCTGACTCTCTGTATATTATTGAGGCCGCATCTTGGGTCGATAATTATCAACCCCGTCAACAGTGGAGACGTCGCGATAGCCAACCCGCGGTAAACGAACTCTTTGATGGGGAACAGAGGGGGCGAGGGGGCGTGAGGATGGATCGCTACCTATTGACCGGCCTCGACAACACTGCGGGAGAGAAAGGAAAACCTCAGCTACCCACCGTGACGGAGAAGGCTTTTTGATTCGCACATGAGCACCGAACTGGAACACCCATCGCCGAAAACCCTCACACACACACACACACACACACACACACACACACACACACAGGTGTCATGTCGCCATCATGACTGGCCCGCCGACCATGTCAACACATCTGCAGCAGCAATCCATTGGAGGTTGGGGCAGGCGACCCTAGACTCTCTCTTTCTACGGTATGCATGAATAACACTAGGGAAATATCAATCTAGCCAGCGCAGACGTGGCCAGCAAACGAGGGCCATTAAAACCCTGTTTATCTTCGGGGAAAAGTGGATTGCCACTCCTCCCCCTCCCCTTCCCTGGAAGCCCTACAGACATACCTTTTTTTTTTCTGTCTGCTTCCCTGTTCGTCCTCTATCTCTCGTTGGCCTGCGATGCCTGATGAGCACGTCACGGCCACTCCACTTCAGACAAGACAACAAATTCAACGGCCTGAACCCGCTGTTGGATAATGCATGGAGCCTTTGCAGGGCGTCTTTGGTTGGGATGAAAAATTTCAACTCGAGGCGGTGAGGAGCGGCGGCGAACTGGACATGTTGGGGGGGGTGTCACCATGCAGTACCACACCAGAGGAGGCAGATTTTTTCTTCTTAGCTGTGGTGGTTTGTGTGACTGGCAGGATGGTTGGGATGTCTCACAGTTTCTTAGGGCTAGGGTTTGGTCATATAGCAGTGTCTGTGTGAAGCTTGAAGAAGGTTGCGTGATATACAATGTTGCACATAAACCTGAACACTTCTCGCAGGCTCCTCTCCCCTCGCTCCGTCGGCACCGGCCTCTTGCAGATGGCGCCTGGGCGCTGAACAAAGATCGGCCAACAGCAGCCACGTTTGCATGTCGAGTTACATGGCAACAAAACGGATTCGGCGTGTGCCGACAGAAACTGCGAACAAACACAGTCGGTTCGGTGGACACCAGGAACTCCCCGGCTCGGCCTGCTAACGCACAGCCCAACCCACCGATGATCAATGAGCAGAGACAGATTGACACCGTTCGTACGGATTTGCCAGCAAGCCAAGATGCGTGCACCCGATCAAACAGCAGCAGAAGCAGTGAAAGCAGGTGATCTTCAACAGCAACCATCACACCCACATGCCACGGAGGTTCCAGGGCCGATAGAGATTTTCACTGTGCGATATGTCGGTTCCTGATACTCTCCCCTTAATCTAGCTGGCTGGTACAGTACTGTACACTACCACACAGTCCGCTTAGGGGGAAATGCGACTGTACTTTTGCACCTGCAGGAGAATTTTCCGACATCGCCGGGCCCCGAGAGCGTGGATCTTGGCATGCCGGGCCTCAGGGGAATCAGCGACGGCAAACGGCAAAAAACGGATGCATACTCCCATTGCCCCCTACAGCACATACATGAGAGAAAAAGGAAAAGAATACACTCAAACCCACACCAAAAGCTCGGATTGGGGGGGCTTTTGGAAGTTTTTTTTTCTCACGTAGAGCTGTGCTTCCTACCTCTTCGTATCGGGATGAAGCTCGCCAGCGTGAATGCGCTGGGCTGAGGCAAGCTGTACGGAACGGTGCAGCGCGATACGAGCAACATCGCAACGCTGGAAAAGGTGTGTGGGTGTGGATGGGTGAGGAGTGAGTGCCAGCAACGGCGGGAGATGTGACCGGCACGCCTAGACCTTTCTTCTTCTTTTCTTTTTCGGTTCTGACTTAAAAAAAAACCCTCCTCGTCAGCGATAGGCCGAGACGACCAGGAGGAAAGAAGATGAGGCCGAGGGAGGCGAAAGAAAATGATTCGTTAAATCGTGACCGTCTTTTCGGGAAAACGAGAGGGATTGAACTATCGACGGAAGAACCAAGGCAAGGGGGACACTTCGTGAAGACAGTGTTGATGTCTACGTGTACAGTACACGATGACGAAACGGTGGAATGTAAGACGAACCGAACCTGCATGTGAATCTGGCGACGCGGGCTTGAATCGCCGGTAAAGGTGTCTGTCTATGCGCCGACTGTGCTCCGGGGCTGGCTGTTCAGCGGTTCATTCAGCTTGTAATTGCACTGGACTCACGGCTGGGGAGGGCTGATCCGGAACGCATGATATTCCAGCACCACTGCACACCAGTTCGCGGCAGGGAGACTGATCATCCGTTCGGTTTGATTAGGTAGGGCGCATGAACCTGAGAATGGCGTGGACTGAACTCCCGTACACCCTAACCCTAACACACCACCAACCAGAAGGTCTATCACGAGAAGCAATCTCGTCAAGATATCCCAGATTCAGCGAAGAAGAAGGCGATTTCTTCCTCCCTTTTCCAAAATGGATCTTCGTTAAATTTCATATTCTTCGCTAAGCGCCCCCTTACTGCATGCAATAGGTTCTTTTGCTCGTTATCTGTCGGCATACCAACAGCCTCATTTTCGGGTTTGCTTTTGCTTGCCCATGGGCACAGGACCCGACGTCCAGAAAAGTGGAAATGAGGCTTGCCCACCGGTGCCTGAAGCCGATAAGAGCGCTCGGCCAAGGAGGACACCCAGACGGAAGGGAATGCATCATATCCCATGCCCGAGAGCCTCAGGCCGTGACCCGTGGTCCCTCGTGCTCTGTCTAGTGTCCCTTGGGCTGCTGCTGTTGGTTCGGCTTGGAAACAAAACTGATATTCAACGGTGAAGGTGTGACCACCCCCCTCCCTGGAGCTGGACGACGAGATTTGGGCAGGATCGGGGAGAGAGGGGAGAGAGGGGGTAGAAGAAAGCCCCCCAAAGCAACATCTGTCAAGCCACATGCGACTATCTGCTTTGGGCACACACGGTAACAAAAGCAAGCAACGGATCAACGAAGCAAAAGCCGGAGGAGCGCGAGACGACCGGCGGCGGTCCTGCTTAACCGAGATTGAGCGTTGCGGCCTGGGCTCGTGTCTGCAGCACTACGACGATGGTGTCTGTTCTTTTGTTTTTGACGGACTGGGTCTTATCTGGCTGGCTGTCTTTCCCACCACCTCTGCAAAAGAAATCAAGCGACTTTTTTTTTCTTTGGAGGGATCACTGTCGGAGACCGGGAAAAGGAGTGCTATCTTCCGCCTTGCTGCGCATGAAGAGCCCCAAGTTTATGCCGTTTCCCCCTCTCGCTGTGCATTCCGCCCGGTTGTTTACTTGCAACAACCACGCTCTCCATGTCGATCTCTTTTGGATGTAACCTTCGAGATCCCCAACTGGGCTTTGACTCCTGCGAAGGCGTGAATCACGGCCGCCACAGAAAAGGCATTGTTTTTTTGGTTATGCCTGTGGATTCGTGCGTTTTTGCTCAGCCATCGCCGGGCATTGTGGTGATGGGCAAACTTTATAGTGGGTTAGACCCTAGAGTTCTTTGACTAAGGGTATAACCCGAATTCTGTCTTGTATCACCACATGTCGGCTCGCCGGTGCGCTCTTAGACCGACCTGACAGAGAGGGAACAACCGGAGATTACAAGAAGGTCCTGGCGCTCCAAATGAGCACTCGCGGGTTTGTTTTCCCCGTTGCTAATTTCCCGTGTAGAATCTCCGACGGAGTCTACTAATACATCGAATATTGCCTTACACCTAGCTCAACCGTGCCCGCCGAGACAAACAGACACGGCTTCGGGACTTCTCTCGAAAGCGTACACACGCGAAATAAAAGGCCGGATACGCGAAACCTCCCCTGTGCGTGCCCAACAGGCCTCGCTTAGTCTCATCGTCAGACCGGTTGAACTGACTGAGTCTGCCAGATGAGCAAGAGCGCCGAGAGTGTTTTGCCCCCTTTGTGCAACTGACTCCGATCCCGGGATACACAGACTCTCTCTCGTCCCCTGCTACGTGCGTATATTCTGATCGTGATCAGCTGAAGTGACATCCCGAGACATCGAGCACATCGCTCTGCCACACCCTCCTGCGGCCGCCGAGAACGTCACTCCCGCCAACTCCGTCGATATATCGCCGACAACAACAGAGACGGCAGTACGATGGGGGCACAGGGGAGAAACTCCCATATCGGGCGGCAACTCCCTCCTACAAACAAATGCAATGTATGGTCTCGATTTGTTGTGAGTGTACATACGTATTGGAAACACACTAGACCCCCAAAGGACGCGGCACGTCACCTGGAATCACCCGATAAACCGGGCAAACTTTGCAAACTCGCTGTCAGGCGCACACAGCGCCGCAATCTCCGCATCGTCCAGGCAAATCGCCAACAGGATCCTCCCGCCCGGCTCGCGCGGCATGAAGTACGCCAGCCCGGGCACACAGTCAAAGCGCGGCCGCACCACACGCACCGGCAGACACCGGCCGCTGACGGCGCCGATTCCAAAGTCCATGCCGTACATCGCAGGGCCCTGCGCCGCCCATGAGCTCAGCATCAGGTCGACGGTGCCGTCAATGCCGCTGATCTGCGACACGCGCGGCTTGCCCATGGCGGCCTCGGGGCTGTCGTCGCGCGCCATCCACGTCGCGAGCGCGCGGATGCGCCAGATGACGCCGTCCGGCCATGTCGGGTCGACGAACAGCATGGCGCGTAGGTCTTGGGCGATATCGCCAAGTAATCTGCTGCCGTCTGCCGGGATTCGGTGGTCCGTGTGAGTCAGAAGGAGGCCCGGGTAGCCCGCCGGGACGTTGAAGAAGCGGCGGGCGTCGACGGCGCGCATGAACTTGACTCTGTCGCGGGGATCCGGGGTAGCTCCGGCGGCAGCGCGCTTCTGCCATCTCACTGCCGTGACTTGTTGAGCCAGGAAGGCTGACAGCGTGTCATCGGTGGACACGTACGGCGGACTGTTCGGGTCCATAGTGTCGGTCGCAAGTTTCTTCAAGGCTGTCAGAGATTCCGGCGAGAACGAAAAATACGCCCATGACGGAGTGCTGGGCTTGGCCGCCTCGGACGGTGGACCCGGGGCGGTTTCGCGCACATCCGACTCCTTCTTCTCCCACCCCGGCTGCGAACCCTGCGTAATACTGCCCAAAACATCTGCACCATCGGCAAATTCCTCGTCGTTCAGCAGCGGGACAACATCCCAGCGGCTGCGATTACCGGTCTCCAGCTCTTCAGCAGTGAAGGCCTCCCCGCGACACGCCTTGTTCAGCAGGCGCATCATCTCACTCTGGCCGCCAAAGTCCATGCAGATATGATGGCCGCAGAACGTCACCGCTAGCCCGTTGCCGCGGATGAAGCAGATCTGCGTAACAAATGCCGGCCACTCGAGGTCGTCCGCGGTGGTCCCGGGCTCCAGGTGGAACGCCGGCAGGGTGCGGGCGCCCGCGAAAAGCCCCTCGCCGAGCATGGCGAACGGGAAGTCGGCGTCCTCGAGGTCCTGCAGACTCGGCGAGGACTTGTCCTCGCGCAGATCCCGGACCTTTAGCGGCGGGGTGTCCCCGACCGCCGTGCGGATGCGGAAGATGTCGCCGGGGATGTGCGGGGTATCAGCGGCGGCCGGGCCCCGGGTAAGCTCGACCTTGCCGGCCGTCCACGGGAAACTGGACGCGAGCCGGGCTAGACCGGTCTGGAAGACGTCAATGATTGCGGGGTCATCGCGCAGTGAATTGTGGTCTGGCGGGAGCTCGTAGAAGAGCGAGATCTGGGTGTAGATTTTCAGTGCTGCTTGCTGCGCAATCAGGTCAGTGCGCATATCAACGGCTGTTTGCGCCATGGTTGAGGTTATCTGAGAAGCTTGGGCTTTGCACACTGGGAATGGATAACAACGAAATTTCGTAGTTGCTCAACTGTAACAGAGGGAAGTTTATCATGGACTCAGGTCGGGGTACAACGTCGATCTAAGTTCGGTTCATGTTGATGACTCATGATGATTCATTGTGATTCGTCCGGCCTTCGAGATCACAGATTTAGGGCCGGAGCCGGGAAAAAACCGGCCCCATCGGAACCGGGTCCCACTTTCTTTCCGGAAAGGACTGGCAGTCTTGGCTCTCTAGGCACTTGGTGATTTCGGGCCACCTCCATCTCGCTTCGCACACTAGGCGGAGGCCGCGCTGAGCAGCGGTCAGGGCTGCGAAGAGCTTGATAAAGAGCGAAGAGAAATGCATTTCTGGGCTCGTAGTTGTATGAACGGGTGGGAGTTGTTTGCGATGATGGATGGGTTGCGATAGAGTTAAAGAGTGAATTCAAGTCAATGGCGATTTCCCGGTGGACTCTCCTCTGATTCTAGCATTGTCGTCCCCGATGATCGCTTGTTGCGTGCAGGGCTGGATATTATTGCTGTGAAGTGCATGGGCAGGCCTAGTTCATTGGGCCTGACCGTACTCGCATGCATCACTCGAGACGGAAGGTCACAGAAGGTATGGGCTTAAACACTGCGAAGAGAGTAAAATCAACGAGACATTCATTAACGAGCAACCAGTTGCATCGATTCTGAGAAACACCAGCTTCTAGAGACACGCGGAACCCCAGGCTGAACGCCCGTAAGAAAAAGGACCCCATATAGAACCGTTCAGTTTGTATGGGAAGGAAGAGTGAGACAACCATAAGACGAGCAAGGAACAAGAACTTGAAAGAGCAAAACACCCGAAAGAGCCGAAAACGCACGAATCCCACGATTGAAAAAGGGACAGAAACATGAGACGGGAAGGAAAACCATGGGAAAAGGTGGTGGATGAGGAGGGAAAAGCGTAAAGAACGTCACAAGCATTTCATCTTTCATTAAGACTACCCCTGGACGATGAAAAGGGTCCAGAGCAAAAAGAAAACAGACACACCATGCGAGACCTGCGGGTCCATGCTACCATCCAACACGTGCTTTAGTACACCGAGCTCTCCGGGGAGTCACGGGGACCCTCGAAGTAGGGGTGGTTGACGGCCTGCTTCGCAGAAATGCGTCCGGCCGGATCGTACACGAGCATGGCCTCAAGGAGGTGCAGGCCAGCCTCATCGAGACCGGTGCAGAGGGGGTTATCGTAGTTGCGAGCCCACTTGGGGAACGAAGCCTTGAAGTCGGGGTAGGTGGTCACACCGGGCCACTGCTCCTCGGTGGGGGTTCCAAGAATTCTAGAAGACGGATACATGTGGTTAGTCAAGAAGATAAATGAGGAGAGAAAAGGAGAGATCGCAGCTGACCTGAATATCTTAAAGATCTCGTCAATCTCAGAATCACCGGCAAAGAGAGGCTTCCGGGTGCACATCTCGGCAAAGATGCAGCCGACCGACCACATGTCAACACCAGTCGAGTACTGGCGACCACCCAACAGAATCTCGGGAGAGCGGTACCAGAGGGTTACGACCTCGTGGGTGTAGGTGCGCAGGGGCACACCGAACGAGCGAGCCAAACCGAAATCAGCCAACTTCAGGTTTCCCTCACCATCAATGAGCAGATTCTGAGGCTTGAGATCACGGTGGAGGACACGACGCGAGTGGCAGTAGCGCACACCCAGGCACAGCTGCTTCATGAACTTGGCCACCACCTCGGGGCCCATGCCCATGTGGTGCAGGTACTCCGACGAGCCCTCGGGAAGAGGCTTGCCGCGGCCGCCCTCGGAAACCGGGAGCGACTCCATGAATTTCTTAAGATCGAGGTCAAGGAACTCGAACACAAGGTATAGCTTGTGACCCTCGGCGTGGACAATGTTGAAGAGGCGCACAATGTTGACGTCCCGCATTTCCTTGAGGAGCGAGATCTCCCGGATGGCAGTGCTAGGGACACCCTCGTCCTCGGCCTCGAGGCGGATCTTCTTCATGGCCACAATGCGGCCGCCATTGGCAAGATCCCGGGCGCGGTAAACCACACCGTAGGTACCTGAAGTGAGAGAGGAGACGGAAACGTATCAGCATCGAGCCCATGGCCAATGGACTCAGTGGCAGTGGCGAGTCTATGAAACCGCATCGAGGGGATCGAATTGAGGATCGCACTGTACCTTCACCAATTTTCTCAAGTTTCTGATAGTTATCCATGATTATCGAACGACTGCAGGGGATTCGCGGTGGAAGTTAGTAGTTGAGTCAAGTGAACGCTTCGCGGAAACAATGGAACGAAACCGAGAAGGTGACGCGATTGAAGAGCCTAAAAGAGCAGAAAGAGTCTGTTAGAGAAATCAGGACACTTTTGGAATGAGGTCAAGAGGTCAAGGGAGGTAGGTTTGAGACTCGTAATGATCTCAGCGGGAAATTGGTGGATGACGATAGAGACATTTGACAGGGCAAGGGGGACCATTCAAGGTGGGGGAGGGGACATACCCAGGATTAAGGAATCATGGAATAGATTGTTCGCCAACGGTTCTTCAGGAGGGAACAGAAAAGAGCTGGCCAGCAGGTAAACTCACCAGTCGAAGACTGAAGCAGTGATAAGTCCAAAAGGAAATTCACAGAAACAGGTTGTTGGTTCTGGCTAAGTTCCAACGGTGGAGAGAGGGGAAGAGAAGAAAGAAACAAGGTTTGGAACTGAGAGGGACACGAAGAAGAGATTTGTTTATATTAAGTGAGTGGATAAATAGAGTCAAATTTAGAGTAGGATTGGGGTTTACTGAGTGTTGATAAACTCTGAATATGATATTAAGTGTGTATCAACACAAAGAGGCAGGACGAGGAAAGGGGAGAAGAAGAAAGAAAAGAACACAGCAGAAGGCTAGTCTAAAAGGGGGAAAGAGAGTGTACGAAAAGGGAAGCCCGGAAGTCGTTTAATGATTAGTGAGGGCTAATGAAGGGCATGAATCATGAAAAAGTTATGACTTGTTCACTTGTATTCCAACGTGATACGTCGTTAGTGAGGAGGTGGGCAAGATCAGGAGGAAGTCTTAAATTCAGAGTGGTGATGATTTGTGGGTGTGATGTTTTTTTTTCTATAGTGGAAGCGATAAGCAAACAGGCGTGTTTACAGCTGGAGAGCTCCAGCCAATCACAGGGCCCAGTGTGTGCCTGAACTGTTGTCGTGGCGATCGCAGCCAATCAGAACACGCGTAGCGGCGCGTCGGGGCTTATCGATAAGCGAGATAAGCTACTAGAAAAGCAGGGCACTTGAGGTGGGCAGGGGAACTGAACTGAAGAAGACATGTTGGCTCAGGCTCTCTAGATTGATACTTGCAGACTAGAGAGGATCAAATTTCAAAAGAAACGCCCTGAATATGTATGATGCTTGAGTGCCTGTGATAGCCATGCTATGCCTGGCTTGCTTGAAATCTGAAATCAAGGCAATGACTGTGACTACACAGCTGCTGCCGGCTGAAATCAGCTGACAGCAAAAACATCAGCGGGGCCTTTGGCCGTCAGACTTCAACTCAACTTCAATTCAACTTCCAGTACAAACGAACTGGTCAACAGTGCTCTTCTTCCTTGATTAAGATAATATATTTGTGCTTCTCGTTTGGGTAACTTGGCGTTGTTGGCGGTGTAATTTTGCATTTTCGGTCGTGGTAAAACTTTTTATTTTTTATTTTTTATTTTCATTCTTTGGATACCCAGATTGGATAGTGACTGCTTCCATCTTTTCGTTTCTTCTTTTCCCGTGTTTTGACTCTCGTGCGCCGCCAACAATGTCTCCTAGCGTCACTGAGATTGATGCTCACGAACCTCCACCTCCAAGTTTGAGGACATGGTGGAAGAGTTTTGCCAAAGCAAACCAGAAGACTGTTCTGGAATCGCCCCACCTCGATGACCCCAGATCTCCGGACCGCTCCGGACGGTTCCTCTCGGTGGACACCATCCCGGCTTCAAGAGTCCAGGCGGCGTTTGCATCTCTGGGCATCTATGACGAACCGACGACAGATGTTTTGGTGATTTGTCCTCGGCTGGTTCCAGGTACGTGACAGCCACCAAGAAACCTCCATGCTGTCTAACATGTCTCATCTGACTGGATCCTGTAGGACTCCTGATCATCCCGGACCTTATCCCCCTGAGGGTCCAGAAAGTCATTCTCGAAAGAGTGGTGCATCGCGACCTCAGCAACCCGGTCCACAAGACAAACATGCACCTGCACTACAACATCCCCTACCCGGCAGATGGTGCGTCGTTCATGGCCCAGCCGCGTGACGGCCCAATTCCGCCTGAGTTACCCGCAGCAACCCCTTTCCCTCCCACCACGTTCACACCCAAGGACCCGGCCATGCACAAGCCACTCACATTGCAGCGTGTGCTGGACCGCAAGATGACGTGGATGACGCTGGGCGGGCAGTACGATTGGACAAACCGCCAGTATCCCGGTGAAAAGCCGCCGGCGTTTCCCGAGGATCTGGCCGGGCTGCTTCACTCACTGTTCCCCGAGACGGTTGCTCAAGCTGCTATTGTCAACTTTTATACCCCAGGAGATACTATGATGATGCATCGGGATGTTAGCGAACAGACAGACCGGGGACTCGTCAGCTTGAGTCTGGGGTGTGATGGCCTGTTTATGATAGCACCGAGCAGCGACGACCACGGGGACAGCCACGACAGCCCGGAAACCGATACCGCCCCGGCCGGACCGACCCAAGAGGCTAGTGTTCTGACTGGTGATCTATCAGCGTCTGGACATCCCAAGGATGAGCCGACTCCGGCAGAAGAGTTTGTCCTCCTTCGACTGCGGTCTGGGGATGCCGTCTACATGACCCAGGACGCACGGTTTGCCTTCCATGGCGTACCCAAAGTCCTGAAAGGAACCTGCCCACCCGAGCTCCAGAATTGGCCGGCTGGAGATGGAGACGGGCGGTATGACGACTGGAAGGGCTGGATGGCCAACAAGCGCGTGAACATCAACGTGCGACAGATGCATGAGGAAGACATGGCATGAGGGTAAACACATCAGAGACAACACGAAACATATTGGCAGCACAACTTACACATCTGCGACGCATTCAAAAGCATTGGACGAACTGACGAAGCTACGATCATCCCTTTCATCAACGACACAAGACAGCATGAGCCCCGACGCAGCAATCTACCGAAATTAGGGTTTAACCTTGCACACGATAACCGACCGGATATCGGATCACCATCGGCAGTTCCGTTAGTCAGCAAGATCCGGGGAGATGATGCGACGTGACGCTAGTCCTAATTGGGCTTAGCGCAATTGCGTGATCTTGTTATAGCGATTGAACAATCTCTTCAAAACCACTTGGGCAAGGAAGGAACGATGGAGACGGAGAAAGAGGTAAAATAGAAGAAAATTTTATTGACTATTGATTTCTTGACAAACTCGCTTTTTATATGGAAATCTGTTGATCCTCTTTTTTTTCTCCTGTTCTTGTTTCTTTTTCTTCCTTTTCGTTCTGCTTCCTCCTTCATCTCCCTTTTTCTTCCTTATCCAAAGTCTCAGTTTTGGAAGGAATCTCCGTGTTAGTCGAACTGACGTGTGAACATCAGACTACAATTTAGTTTGCAGCTTTCTCTCTCGCCGTTCTTCTCTCTTCGTTTTTTGTATTGCCTTATTCCATATCGTCTTGTCTTGGCCTGTCGTACCGGAGACGACAATTTACTCTCTTTTATATATTGTGTTTTTGCTGTACATCTTTTCTATCTTTTCTTCTCTCCCTGTATAAGTGACTGATTCTGAGACTCCGGAGCCGAAAATCCCGGATCTCGAGTCTGCTCCTCCGTCCCCCGATTGTCTCAAAAATTTCCTCTCAATGCATCTCAAACACCCTGAAAGCTCCGGCGGCGGCCTTTCGGCACTGCTGGACGCTGCTCTTGCCATTGAGAAGGCCTCGCCGACTCCGACCGACTCCAAAATTGTCTCGTCGACTCTCCCCTTCGGCCAGCAGGTGCCGCTTTCGGCGCTCTCCGGGCCGTCGTACGCCACTGCCCAGCTGCTTGTGCAGCAGGTTGCCTACAAGCTCTCCGACAAGCTCTTCTCCTACTCCCCGGAAACCTTTGACCTCGACGTTGCTGCGCGCCACTGGGCCGAGTCTGCCAGCACCAACGTCCACGGATACGCTCCGGCGGTTGTGCCGCTGCAGACCCGCGCCGGTGCCGGTGCGTTTGCCCTCGGATACATCTTTGCGCCCGACTTTGACGTCTCGCGCCGCCATATCCCGCAGTCGCTGCTGGCTGCCTCGCTCAGCCTGCCCAGCCTGCGCTCCACTCTGGACCAGATTGCTCTGACCTACGGCGCGGGAAGCCCCGTGGTGGCCCATATTGCCGCCGTTGACTATTGCGAGACTGAGGGAACTCTCGTCGCTAACTACGATACTGCCCTGCGCACTGCTGACGATCTCGGCCTTGCTCTGGTTGCTTCTTCCAGCGCCGACGAGGCCCAGCACATGGCGCTCCTTGCCACCCTGATTGCCCGTGTTCTCCCTACCCTGCACATCTACGATGGTGTGCGCTTGGCCCGTGAGACTCTCCGCGTTGTCGACACTCTTAGCGAGACCTCGCTGGCCTACCTGTACGACAAGGTTTCCACCAAGCTTGCTGCCGGACCTGCCGCCACCGCGGACGACACCACCAAGGTTCTCCGCCTTCTGGACCTCCTGAACGACGAGCTCGGCACCGACTATGCTCCGTTTGAGTACCACGGCCATGCCGAGGCCACCACCGTTCTTGTCGTGTTCGGCAGTGCCGAGACCCAACTGGCCACCAAGGTCGTTGATCGCATGGCTGCCTCTGGCTTCAAGGTTGGCGTGGTCAGCGTGCGCGTGTACCGCCCCTTTGCCGAGGAGGCCTTCCTGAGCGTTCTCCCGCGCTCGGTCCGCACCGTCAACGTGTTCGGCCAGGTCCGGGACGGCGGTGTCACCGATGGTGCTGTTCAGTCGGCGCTGTACGTTGATGTGCTGACTGCTCTGTCTCTGGGTTCTGGCCTCAATGCTGGTGCTGATGCCCCGGCTGTTACTGAGACCAAGTACTCTGCTGCCGAGCCGGTCACAACCGAAACCTTTGTCGACATCTTGCTCGCTGCCACCCGCGAAGAGCTCTCGCGTCCTACCAGCTCGCCCCACCTGCAGCAGTACACTTTCTGGGATGTCGACGACTCGACCACTGCTAACGTGCCTACCGTGCTGGGCCGTCTCCTTGCCCGCCAGTCGATGCGCCATGTGTATGTCCAGGAGACGTTTGACAACCTCGTTCAAGGCGGAGTGCTGCGCACTGATATCCGCAGCGCGAAGAAGTCGATTGCCACCCCGACCACCACCATTGGTGAGGCTGATGTCGGTGTGGTTGGCAGCGAGGCCCTGCTCAAGGATGTTGCTGTTGCCGATTCTATCAAGACCGGCGGTACCATCATTGTGCGCCTCCCAGGATTCAAGGGTGAGGAGGAGGTTGCCAAGCGCCTGGCCCCGGCTTTCCGCCGCACCGTGCGCAAGAAGGGAATCTCCGTATTCGTTCTGGACTCGGCTGCCGTTGATGAGGTGGCCAACGACAACGGAGCTGCTGCCAACTTGTTCGCCGAGCTGGCTTTCCTGAAGATTGCTCGCCCTGACATCACCGTCGACGAGGTCTCGCGCCTTGTCCGCGGCACTTCTAGCGACCACGCTGCTGCCCTCAAGGCCAGCGTAGAGTCTCTGGAGGCTGGTGCTCTGCGCAAGATTGACGTTACCGGCGACTGGGCCGTTGGCATCACTGAGGCTGGCCCTGTAGCAGCTCTCAAGACCACTTCCTTTACTCGCGCAGAGAAGCCTGCTGGTGAGCCTGAGCCCCAGCAGGATGGCTGGCAGGCTGCCGCTAAGGGTCTCGTGTTCAAGGAGGCCTATGGTACCGATGCGCAGCTGCGGCCTGATCTGCCGGTCAAGACTATGACTGTGCACGTCAAGGAGAACCGCCGGTTGACTCCTGACAACTATGACCGTAACATCTTCCACATCGAGTTCGACCTCGGCTCCTCCGGCCTCACTTACAACATTGGCGAGGCTCTGGGTGTGCACGCCGACAACGACCCCAAGCTGGTGCAGGACTTCATCGACAGCTACGGACTCGACGCGTCGGCAGTTGTCCAGGTTCCCTCGCGTGAGGATGCCAGCGTCTTCGAGACCCGCACTGTCTTCCAGGCTCTCGTGCAGAACCTCGACCTGCTCGGCAAGGTGCCCAAGCGCTTCTACGAGGCGCTGGCCGAGTTTGCCACCGACGAGGCCGAGAAAACCAAGCTTGCTTCCCTGGGAGGCAAGGCTGGCGTTGCCGAGTTCAAGAAGCGGTCGGAGGTTGACTTCGTCACCTATGCCGATGTGCTGGCCGAGTTCACCTCGGCCCGGCCTACCATTGCCGATCTCGCCCGCTTGATCAGCCCGCTCAAGCGCCGTGAGTACTCCATTGCCTCGGCCCAGGCTGTCACGCCCACCACAGTGGCGCTGATGATTGTGGTCGTCGACTGGGTTGATCCGCGCGGCCGCAAGCGTGTGGGCCACGCCACGCGCTACCTGTGCGACCTGAAGGCCGGCGCCGCTGTGACGGTGTCGGTCAAGCCATCGGTGATGAAGCTGCCGATCCGCGACGACGCGCCGCTGATAATGGCGGGTCTGGGCACGGGCCTGGCGCCGTTCCGCGCATTCGTGCAGTACCGCGCGATGCAGAAGGCGCAGGGCAAGAAGATTGGCAGCATCCTGCTGTACCTGGGCTCGCGCCACCAGCGCGAGGAGTACCTGTACGGCGAGGAGTGGGAGGCGTACCTCGACTCGGGTGTGGTGACGTTGCTGGGTGCGGCGTTCTCGCGCGACCAGCCGCAGAAGATCTACATCCAGGACCGTATGCGGCAGACGCTGCCGCAGATTACGCAGGCGTACCTGCGCGAGGGCGGCTCGTTCTACCTGTGCGGCCCCACGTGGCCGGTTCCCGATGTGACCGCCGTGCTGGAGGAGGCCATTGCGGCCGAGGCCAAGCGCGAGGGCCGCAAGGTTGATACCGAGGTGGAGATTGAGCGCCTCAAGGAGGAGGGCCGCTATGTGCTGGAGGTGTACTAAGGGGAAGGTTTTTGCTTTTTCTTTTCTTTTTTCTTTTTTCTTTTTCTTTCCTTCTTTTTCCTTTCTTATATCTTGTGCTTTTTTCCCTTCCTTTTCTTTATATTTCTTGCATAATTTGTCCTGCATTTAGCTGCATTTCCGGAGGTCCATGTTGGATAAGAACGGGGAGAGATAGTTGTAATTGGGTTGAGATGTTCATAGCAAGTTCGCTTGCATGTTTTCAAAAGTTGGCCATTTAGGAGAGTCTAGTATTACAATTCCGTTTAAACCCCCTCCGAGTCTGGTACATCGTCAGTTTTTTATATATATACAGATGTTGTACAGTTCATATCCTAACATACACCGCAGATACTCGTGTCGTGCCCGTCGATATCTTCACTCTCACTCTTTCCACTGCACCTGGTCAAACGGCACCACCTCACCCACCCACCCCCGCCGGCGCGGCTCGCTCACGTCCGCGGCATTATCCGCCGCCCGGCCCTGTCGGGGTTTTTTGCTGCCGACTTTCTCGGGCTTGATCAGGCCCGCGAGTTGAAGGACCACGGCGCGCGCGCCCGCCATCCCCGCATACGACCCGGCGGGAGGCGCAACCTGAGGCGCAGCGTCCCTGTCTTTGTTCTTCCCGGGTCGCTGCTTGGGCGGCAACATCCCCGCGGCCGTGACGACCACCGCCGTGTCCTCCGCGATACCGGGCGCGGCGGACCCGGCCGGAGCCGCCATGGCCTGTTTGACGGCTGCAGGCACGTCGCGGCGCGGGGCAGCCGTTTTGCGATTACGCGCATGCAGGCGCTGCAGCTCCGCCCAGACCTCCTTTGCGCGCTCGGCGGCCTGTGCGCGCCACGCATCCGGCCCGCCCTGGCACCGGTCCGCCCGGGTCAGCACGACAGCCACGGGCACACGCGACTCGGCCAGCATGCCCAGCACCGCGCGGTCAGTCCGCGTCAGCTTGATCTCGCAGCGCAGGAGCAGCACGGCGCCGGCGAGCGCGGACCGCTGGCGCAGGTACTTCTCGATATGTGTGCCCCACTGGTCGCGGCTGTTGAAGCCGTAGCCGGGCGTATCGACCAGCACGAGGCTGCGCGGCGGCGGGGCAGCAGCGCGGGGCGGGGCCCCGGGTTTTGTCGGTTGGAGCAGCCGCTGCGAGGTCGGGAGTACCGGCCCCACGGCATATGCGTTGAGCGTGCGGGTGAAGCCCGGGGTCGCGGAGCTGCGGGCGAGCGGGACGCCGCCGAGCAGCCCGTTGATGAAGGTCGATTTCCCGGCATTGGAGCAGCCGAGCACGCAGATCTCCGGCGTGTCGATGTTGCGCGGGTGGTCGTAGAAGGTGGATGCGGAGTACAGGAAGGCGGGCGGCGGACCGGAGGCGAAGAAGGATGTCGCGGCTTGGATTGTGGACTCGTTGGCTGGGGAGGTGGTGTCGAGGTCTGAGGTTACCTGTGACGGCGGGGATACGCGGATGTCGCGGTGTAGGTAGATGTTTGGGGTGCGGGTGGGCGGGGTAGCAGGGTCCGGCGCCGGCGCCGGGGTTGGCGGCGGTGGTGTGGCGCGCTCCGGCCGTGCAAGTTTTGTCGACGGCCGTGGCGGGGCCGGCGCGGGTGGTTGTTGTGCAGGAGTACCCGACGGGGATCTGGATCCGCGGCCTGGTGCAGCGTCGATCGGTTCCATCGGCCACTCTTCCAGCACATCCCGTCTCGTCGCGCGTTCCGCGTATCGATCAACTGCCGGCCGGATCTGCCGTCCCCGCGCACGTGGACTGTACCACCGCCGACCAGCTAGAGTCTCCACGGGTTTCGGGTGCCGGGACGTTGCCGATGCCGTCCGGAGCTGGTGTGCGCATCGGGACCAGCCGGTGCGAGCGGCCGAAGACGCCATATTCGGAGAGCGGAGTGGTTATATAGGGAGAGTGAGGTTCGTAAATGAAATGCTTGGCGCAGGTTGGTGTGGAGGTTGAGAGTTCCTCAATGTGTTTGCGTGAAGTGTCGTTGTTCTGAGACAAAAGTCTGCGAACTCGGCACCAAAAGATCTTTTTCGCTGGCACGCTCGTTAGGGTTAGCATTAGGGTTTATAGAGCATAAGGGTTTAGAGAGCCGTAGGGTTTAGAGAGAGCCGTAGGGTTGAAACTTGGGATCCTCCAACTCCTGCGTACACTTAGTTCTTTTGCAACCTTAGGAGAGCATGTTGAAAACCGGAAACGACAGTAAGAAAGAGGTAGTAATATTCCAAGACATAAAGTCCTAACTCTCGCCGGGGTCCCTTAGAACACCCGCTGAAGTGAAAAGTCTCGGGACCAAGGTCCAACCAGTAAGGAAAACAGGACGACGGCATGAGAAATCATCATAAGAAACAGACCGCATAAACCAAGGTGAGAAGAAGGATGCAACAGAGAGAACAACAGACCAAATCGAAAGAACACAATTCAAGAAGACAAACTCCTAGTACGCAATGGTGTGGTGGAAAGAACACACCTGAAGCCAGAAAACGAACGAAAACATACACAGCACACTCTGCAAACACCACCATGTGAAGATCCAAGTACAAAGAAAGAAAACCAAGTCCGTTCGCCTTTACGCAAACCCAAACCCCTGGGCATTCTCCAGCGCCATCGATAATCGCTCCCGGAGGACATCGCGATCGGTGTACTCCGGAAGCAGCAGCGTGCCGTAGCACGTGTACGCCGTCGGCAAGTGTCCGCCTTCCGTCTCCTCGCCGTTCTTCTGCACCACGAACTGCAAGTTCTTCATGCCGCCAACCGGCACGCGGTCGGACGCCGTGACAAACTCGAGCAGCTTGCGCTTCATGCGGTCGTCGTAGCGCTTCACAATCGCCCAGAAGTCTTTCACCGTGTGGTGCGACGCATTCCACCCCACGTACCGAGTGTACCGCCGGAGCTCGGCGACGCTGATCTCTTGCACACCCTCGACCACTGATTGCAGCAGCGGGGGGGTCAGGAGCTGCAGGCTCTTGCTGCGCAGGCACGCGCGGAAGCCGCGCTCAAACGCCTCGTATTGGGGGCGCACCGACACATCGGTGAGGTAGCGCACGTAGTCGCGCACAAAGTCGTCGCGGTTGGCACTCGTCACTATCGGCGCCTCTTCTGGGATGATATGGTTGGGCGGGGGATACGCTGCCTCAGGGGATAATGCCCTGGGCCAGCGCGCATTCGGGTACGACGTCATCTCACGAGAAACCGGGTGTCCAAACATCTCGACTGAGAACTCGTACGTGCGGGCAAACACGTCTTCCACGGTGCCGTCCTGCTCGTCCCAGCCAAGAAGCATGGTGAGACCGCTTGCAAGGGCTGGCCATCCATCGGAGATATGCGCCAGTTGCGACACCTCGTCCCCAAGCAGTTTCCGGTACATGGCCAGGGGGAAGGTGACCGGAAGCGTCAGGCCATTGTACACAGCCAGGGAGAACAACAGCCCAATCATCTCGAACTTCCAGTCCTCGACAACAGATCCAGGGACGAACCACGCCATGCGCGTGCGTGGGTCAACAGTAAAGGCGCCATACTCGGGGTCAAGGCACTGCGCAATGGCCAACCGGAAGAACTCCTGCTGAACACCACCCGAGTCGAACCCCTCCTCACCGCCGTCCTCGCCAAGGTGCACCTTTAGGGGACGGAGCAACTCGCGCTCCTGGCGTCGCCAGAGCTGGTCGAATGCATCCATTGCAGCGTTTTCGCGGCTGACACCTAGGATAATATATTTGGTCGTTGACACCTTCAGCATGTCCTGGAGCACCGTCTTCTGCTGGTCGTTCTGAACCAGGGATCCGTTCACAATAAGCTTGATGCGTTCCTGGAGCGAGCTAGACTCTTCGTAACTGCGGCTCATGCGAGCAAAGTTGATCGCCCGGAAGAATGATACGAGCGACTCGGGCCGGAAGAGAAATGGGTAGTCAAGGAGGTGATGGCGAGTCCTGGTGGGCGTGAATGACATCCACGAGGCCGGGATATCGGCAGTATTAAGGCGATCGGCAAAGTATTCAATGAGGAAATCGGTATCGTCGATGTCAAGTTCAAGGCGTTTCTTGTCTATATACAAGGAGAAGGTTTGTGTTAGTTCGGGGCGCCTCTCTTTCAGACCTGGGGAGAACCTGCGACTTACATATTTCTTCGATGACCATCAAAGCCCCGCCAAACGCGCTGTCGCACGAGAACTCCGGATTCCCGTCCCAATCATTCATCATAACCGTGCGCGCCCAGTCTAGAAGCACGATGGGCATCCGGTAGAAGAGGCCATCGATGCGCGAAGTCCGGCCCAGGCTTTCCAGCTGGTTCCAGAACAAGCTAAGCACATCCGAGTTGGTCGCCGGGGTCGGGGCTGTAGTATCGATGGTATCAGTCATCTCAGCGAAGTACTTGCGGGCAATAACGGCGGAGAATAGACGGCGTGCCAGGCGGAGAGCGAGGTCGTTCGTGAATGCATCGTTGTATTGGACACAGAGCTCAGCTAAGATACGCGGAGTTGTGCTGTTACCAGCAAGGACTATACCTTGCGAACGACGGCGGGACAGATTGAGTAGGGTGCTGTCGCTGCTGAACTCTGGTACCGCCGCCACTAGTGCGTGCAGGCAGATGGCCATAATGTTCCCAGCATCTTCATTCGATAGCGCCTGAGTTGGGTCTCCACGGAATACCTGAGTCGTGGGAGATCGCAGAGACTGAAGCGGCTTCGGGATAGAAAAGAGCGAGGCGGCGGACATCCATAGTGAATGAAGCACAATGCTAGGCATGACGTCGATCATCTTGGCCAACGCCCAGTATAAAGACCGTGAGTCTAAGAGTTGGTCGTCGGAACCTGCAAACGAGCGGAGAAGAGTGTCCCGGTTGCTTAGGGTGTAAAAGGCCGTTTGCTCCCAGAACATCCTCCACTGCAATTTCAGTGCCATTGGGTATTCATCAGACAAGCCACCGTTACCTGGCACGGGGGACGATGATACACGCTGCAGCATGGACTGAACACCGTCGGGGGTAATCAACGACTGTGAGGCCCGAACAAGAGAGAAGACCGGATCTTCAAGCATCGAATCGAGAGCAAAGGTTCGGCTAATGAATTCGATGATCTCAAGGTTTAGTCGTGACAAAGACTGCGGAAGGTATGCCTCGTCGCCATCGTTGGGTTCCGTAGAGGACACAGGATTCGCAGCCGAAGGAGAGTCAGTGTCAAGCGGGGCATCGGAGATTTTGGTCGAGAATTTCGTCTTCGTCTCTTCGTCCTCACGAGCCGCGTTACACTTCGCTTCGTCAACGGTGTCAGAACTGTCAGGAAAACCGGTTGCAGAAGCTGGGTTCTTTGGCAATTCGCCATCGTCGCCTCCAGACTTCACTGTGGGTTTGGCGTTGGCGGTGGAGTTTGCAGCCGTGGCCCACGGCTTCGTATCTAGAGAAACCGTAGTCTTCTGCGGTGATGCGGGAGGGTTATCGAAGAAACCTGGGATAGAGGGGATCTCTGGAATAACCCGTCCATTGACTGGGATGGACTTCGGAGTCCATGCAATCTTGTCGCCATGAATTGCGGTGTTAGCAGCCGTCCTCGGCGACGGGAGAGACTGTGGGAGGTCATCCTTGGGTGGTTGTGAGAAGGAATCGGAAGATATACGACGCTTCTGTTGGGCAATTGACGACGGGCGTACACGGGTGTTGGAGTTGCGGCGGGTGGTGGGCGAGCCGGCGTTAGCAGCAGCAGCCGCAGCTACCGACTTTGACGACTTCGTTGGGTGACCGAATTCCTTCTCGGTGGGTAGTTGGGGAAAATCTGAGACCGAATCGTGCTTGGACTGAGGAGTGACAGGCGTAGCGGGAGTTAGAGATGACGACGGCACAGGCGAAGTTTGCGACTGAGACTGTTGTGACGGAGACGGGACAGTCTCAGTTATAGGTTCTGAACCGAGCCCGGAAGATTCGGGGGATTGCAAAGAAGAAGGCGGTACAGACGGTGGCTGCAGGGTCGATGATGAGGAAGACTGTTGGGTCTCTTCTCTAGACAAGGTCGCAGATGGTCCTGATGGCTGTTGGAGATTTTGACGCTGGGAGCCGGACTCTTGGTGTAGAGAAGCCGCATGATTTGTGAGACCTTCTATTGAGTTTGGCGTTAGCCATTCAACCATCTTGAAGGCGACGGTACTGAACAAATTTGCCGTTAGAGACCGGTGGTCCTTCCTCGGAGGCGATTCGGAGAGAACAGTCTGAGGCCGGGCAGATCTGGAATTTTGGCCATCATCGGGCTGGCCTCTGGGCGGCCGGTGTAATGTCAAGGCGATGGGTTCGGCGGTAAGAGCGGTGCTGGGGGATCGCGAAGAACGGGAGGATTGTTGAGCCTTGGGTGGCACAGAGGAGGACACGACATTCACGGTAGCTTGTGGTGAACGGGTCGAGACATAGAGAGTGTTGATGGCGGCGGACGGTTCGGACGGCGGCTTTAGGCACGGACACAAAGCCTTCTCGGGGTTATCCTGGCTGGCGAGGTATACGGCAAGGGCTCTTGCGCTGGTTGGATTCAAACGGCGAATAGGGGCATTGCCGATCTTGCGTTTGCGGTAGGTGAAGCAGGTTGAGGTGGTACAAGCGGGAGAGTCACACCCATAGCGAAGTTGGCGGACAAACCTATAATCACAGAAACGAGAGGGAGGAGTTAGTTAGTGTTTAATCATACGCATTGCGATATCATGGAAGAGAATACAACATACTTCTCAACGAGGGACTGGATGCTGTGCCGGCGCGAGGCTCGATGGATCGAGTACACATGGCGGGGGTTCTCTAGGCTGATGACAAACTCTCTCAATTCCGGCGGAGTATCTGCAGGAAGACGGGCGAAAGGGGCTTCATCCCAGAGGCCTGCTAGGAGGTCGGCATCGGAGAGATGTCTAATGGCCTTCGCTTGGGCCGGTTGTGATTGAGAGGCTGTACCCGAGGTAGTCGCCGGAGGAGGCTGATGGTGGTGAAGAGGATGCGGTTCCGCACGCCGTCCAGGCACGGGGCGAGACATGTCACGAGTCATGTCATCAGGGGGATTTGGGAAACGAGGGGAGGTTATAGTAGTCTAGAGATAATAACGCGAGTGAGATCGAAAATATATAATCGATACAGCGATATGGATGGAGGACTGGATTGCGGGATTCGCAGTGTAGCGCGCGCTTGGTAATGCAGGCAAAACACCAACTGGTGATGGATGATTAAGATGCTGGACGACGATGAACGAGAGTAAGAGAGAGAATGGAAAAGAAAAAAAGAAAATAGAGAAGAAGGACTGATTCTATGAGTAAGGGAGGCGGCCAAAATGAAAATCGGGCGATATTGATAGACGAAGTGGTGATAGTTGATCAAACAGAAGGAACGGCCGACGTCAAGGCAATTGTGGAGGAAGGAGCCAGTGACGCAAGTTCGCAGGCGCAGTTGCAGGTTTTAAGAGCTGGAATGAGGTAAGCGATATCGGCATGCAAACGCAGGCCAGAAATGACACGAATAGAGGGCGAAAGGATGACGAGATATGGAGGGAGAGAAATCAAATGCGAATAGAGGCAAAAAGACAAAAAGGAGAAGTGAGTCACAGGAAGTTTGTGTGAGACACGTTGGAAGGAGTAGAGATTCAGAAGGAGCGAAAAAAGAGGGAGGCGGCAAGCAGAAACGAAGAGGCGACTGAATGCGGCTGCGATTTGCGGCTGGTGCGAATGAACCTCCGACCGACTGTGACCCAAACCAAACGAGAACGATTAAATAACAATAGGGCGGTTATTGCGAGAGAGTAGGTGAGAAGCAAGGCATCGTATTGACGGCGAAAAAAGAGAGAACAAAGAGGGAAAGGCTGAAGCGTGAAGGATGAGATACGAGAGAGTCGAAACGAAGCTGGGCTGGATTGAGAGGACCAAGTCTTGGGTTCGCCTTTCTGTTGGGTTGTATCGAAGACAGTTTCTTTAGTGTCAGGGTATCCCGGCTGGCTCTTTTCGGTATACTCCGCAAAAGTTTGGGGAGAGAAAAGAGAACTGTAGTGATGAGGATTGTCGTTGGATGTGAGTCTACGAAACTGGTGCCTGAGGCCACGGGTACCAACCATAACGCGGAGGAAGCCAGCAAAGTCGAAGTATACAGGGTCCAATTGGGACCGAAATAGCAAGGCGAAACAACGTGATGGCCACTCACACTGTACGGCCAAACGGCGGGTCTTTGGACTTCAAACGGCGATACAGATTGGTAGGAAGGACAGGAGTGTGTACACAACATACATATCTGGATGTACACAACATACATATCTGGGATTCACGATTGGGCGTTTGTGCTCGTCACTTTGCACCTTTAAGATTACCCATATGCTCACTCTTGAGTTTCTGAAAGAGCAGAGGTAAGTACAGTGCGACACACCAGCCATACACGGTACGAACAGGGTTCAACCCTTAATTTCGTTTTCCTTCGATCCCATTCCACCACTGTCTCCCATCTGGAATTTGGTGGCAATCAGCAGATAGCCAGTCACATTTCCGACTTTTCCCGGAGATATGGTTCAATATCAGTGCACCCGCAGGTCTTGTGCCATCGGCTTCTTCGCATCAGCACGAGAGTCCATCATCGAAGCAGTTGATCCTCGCTCTGTTTGCTGAACAGCTGCCGACACTTGACAGCAGTTGGTGCCACCAGCCAGGCCTAACCTGACGTTCGTCATCGTGACTATTCTGCCCACAATTTGCCGCCAGCCAATGGGATTTCGGCGTTCTTCTGTACCTGTTTTGTTTTGCTGGATTTCTAACACAAAACCGAATTTTCTTTTTGCCGTTACCAAATAATATATTTTGACTGACTCGATTCGACTTCTTTATTTTCTCTTCCCTTCTCATTTCCAAACTTTGCACACACATTATCCATCACCTCGGTCCTATTCAACTTTCATATTTTATCCCGTTCGTTTCCCTTTTCACGAACACTAATTCCTACACTTTGAACTTCACACCTGGATCAAGTCTGTTCCAACCTTTTTCTTATCCTGGCTTATCTACCCCACCAACCCACGATAATTTCACGCTTGTGAATAACTTCAACCCCGCCAAAGAAAAACACAGAAACTTCACCAAAGTTCCAGCAGTCATGGCGTCGCTTGACGTCTCCCATCCGTATACCTGCAACACTTGCCAGGTTGCGTATCGGAATATCAACCTGCAAAAGGGCCACATGAAGAGTGACTGGCAGTAAGTGGTCTTCCCTGGTAACCCTGATGCCTAAACGCTAAAATATCGGTCTTCTCTAACTTCTGTCACAGTCGCTACAACCTCAAACGCCGAGTTGCTTCGCTCCCTCCCGTGACCGCCGAGACCTTCACCGACAAGGTCCTCCAAGCCCGCGCCGTGTCGACCGCCGAAGCCGATAAGGCGTATTTTGAGCGGGCGTGCGACGTTTGCGAACGCACCTACAACAGTGAGAATTCGTACCAGAACCATTTGTCCAGTGCCCGCCACAAGCAGAATGCTGCGCGGGGTGGCCCTAGCCAACGCGACGACGGCGACGAGCTGAGCTCGATGACCGGATCGACCATTTCGTTTGGAGCCCCGCTGAACGACAACGCCAGCCGAGATGATGACGACGAGGACACCGAGAACGGCGGCGTGGACCTGGATGCCGAGAAGGAGTTCTCGCATGTGGTCGAGGGCCTTCGCTACACTTCGTTGTCGGAAGCTCCGCGGCCGTCCCCAGTGAAGCGGCCGGCGAACCCGAAGCCTAGTGGCTCGTCTGCGGCTTCGACTACTGACGCCACTCCCTCGGCCGAGGACAGCGACGATCTGTCCAAGACCCCGATCCCCAACGAGGAGGAATCCGCAGTTTCGCTTACCTCGTGTCTATTCTGCAACTTCAGCTCGCCGACTATCGACCTCAACCTCAGCCACATGGAGCGGTTCCACGGCATGTTCATCCCCGAGAAGCAGTATCTCGTGGACGTCGAGGGCCTCCTAAAGCAGATGCAGGACCGCGTGCACCTGGGCCACCAGTGCCTGTACTGTGCCAAGGTCAAGGCCAACGTGTTTGCCGTCCAAACTCACATGCGTGATGTTGGCCACTGCAAGATCCCCTTTACGACTGAGGAGGAGCAGTTGGACATTGGCGAGTTCTACGATTTCCGGAGCACTTACAGCGATGGTGAAGACGACGAGGAGTGGGAGGATGACGAGGGTGAGACCGATGCCGCCAACAAGAGCAAGGCCCCCAAGTCCAAGAAGCCCACCAAGTCTGGTAGCAGCACTAGCGGTGCTGACGATGGCTGGGAGACCGACAGCTCGGAGTCTTCGGTCAAGACGGCGGAGCTGACGGCGGTATACGCCGACAACTCCCTGGAGCAGAAGGAACGCGCCGAGAAGCTGCGGGCCCAGCAGGCCAGCCAGCCCGAGACGTGGCACGAGCACACGCACAAGTTCACGCGGGCGATCTTTGTCGACGACTACGAAATGCACCTGCCGTCGGGCAAGTCGGTCGGCCACCGCTCGATGAACCGCTACTACCGCCAGAACCTGACCCACTACCCGTCCGGCGGCGAGGAGCGTACCGGACGGATGGCGCTGCAGGGCCGGCGGGCGGCGCGTGACGATGACGAGGAGGATGAGGACGAGGACGAGGAGATGGCGGATGTCGATGAGGAGGAGGGGGCGGGGAACACCAACACCGATGTGATTACTGCAGATGGTGGTAGTCGGACCAGCACAGCTGTGATCCCGCGTGGTACGGAGGGACTGGCGGGCTTGTCGAGTCTGCAGAAGGACAAGTTGCAACGGGATATGGATCATAAGCAGAGACGGCAGCTGAACAAGGCACAGAAGCGGGATCTTGCCTATGGCCAGACTAACAATAACCACAGGGGATACTACTACCGCTACAACGGTGGTGGTTAAACGGATCGCCTACGGGTGTTTGGGTGGAGGAGGAGGGGAAGGTGGAAGAGACAGTGGTGGAGGTGGTCTGCTAGAGGCTGTATGTGGGCTCAAGAGGTTGTTTTCCATACTGAAGGGAATGACTCTCGTTAAGCACACACTGAAAGGGAGGGCATGAAGAAAATAGATGATAGACAAAGGGTTCCCGTACCTTTTGAATGATTACACGGACTCGGCAGCCGGAGATGGCGTGCATTTTACCCTGTTTTTTGTTCGCTCGTTTGTTGCACCTAGAGTTTCCGCATAGCCCCGCCGCGTCTCAAACAATGCGTGTATTCCTTTCCTCCGTGATCATTCCCGTAACTTAAAAAAAAGAAAAAGACTTCTGGTAGACCGGACCCGGGAGAAACAAATACCAAAAGATAAACAGCCGATACAGCACATCTAACAGTCGCAATAGCACATCCGAGGGCCACGGTATTACACACTGCGTGCGCCAGGGATGCTGCGAGGTAGTTTCGGTTCGCTGAGGTGTTGGTAATTACATTGCTGATGCTATCGAGCCATATCAAGCACGGGGGGACGGCACTGTACGTGCAGTCTGTGGAGACGAGGATCCCGTGTACGCATAGTGCGGTGACACGGCAACTGGTAATATACGGCGATAGTGCGGGTGCGTCGCGGGGTGTGCGGGGTGTGTGTGCGGGGTTGGATTGGAAGGAACGGAGCGGGCGGGAGATGTGTTTGTCCGGGGGATAACTCGGGCTGGGACATTTCCACAGGCGTTATACTGGCCGTGGGTGTCGCCGGCCGGCCTCTCGGGAACTATGTTGTGGATCACGCGATCAGCTACGCTCCGGTACCGGGGGGGCGCCGGCGAGAAGCGACGAGAACGTGCTCCGGGAGCCGGGGGGCAATGCTAACCTAGCAGAAAACTGGACTTGAAATCAACGGCGCCCGTCGGGACCGGCCGAGACAAAAACAGCAAAACGAAAACGTAATAAGAGTATCCCGAGCGGGAGACAACAGTCGCCGGCGCCCTTCGGCATGTGTCGGGCTAGCCGAGGGTCCACTTTCGGAGCCGGGTAAAGGGTGGTGTGTCAAATGAGGAAAGTGCGCTATGTGGGCGGGAACCAGCCAAAAACGGAGAAAGAAAACAGTGACATATCGATAATTTTGGACTGACTGGTGACATATCGCGAAAAACTCACCGCTCAGACATTGGTGACATACCATACCGCTAAGCCGATGCAAAAAAAAAAAAA
>LNGL01000018.1:697537-752490 GCA_001510565.1 Knoxdaviesia proteae | reverse complement strand
AAAAAGAAGAAAAAAAGAGAAAAAAAAAAGAAGAAAAAAGGAAAGCCACGCCAGCCTTGGCTAGTGACTTTTTCCCCAGTTAAATAAGAAATCGGAATATCCCAAAGAACCTCGTGATTCCACAGTTCCGGTTGGTTCGCTACACAGACCGGCAGACCACGCACGGAACATTCTGTCGTGTTCTCCGGGGGAGTGTTTGGGTGGCTCGGTGGCTATATTAAGGCGGGTAAACACGCACAAGTCACTCACAACAGACTGACAGTAACTTGAGTACATGGACCTGAAGTCGGTAACCCAAGACCTGGGCAAAGCGTATGTATAGCATGTACTTTGGGAATTACACGGTATAACGTAAAAAGAACGTGCTTGCAAGTTCTGCAAATGATGCAAGAGAGACCTCAGATCTCCGATTAGAAATCGCCCAGAAACAAAAACAAGCAATAGCCGCCCGTATGTTCAAAGAAGAGCAGTATGTCACCATTCGATGGCAGAAACCACGACTAGATGCTTCTTTGCCTGGAGGTATCATCTCGGCTCGGGTGGCGTTGTTCTTCCATCAGAGGCTCATCATCCCTGCAGACGGCTGACAAGAAGAAAAAAAAATAAAAATAAAAAATAAAAGGAAAAATAAGGGGAAAATAAAAGAAGAATATGCATAATACGGAGAACCACAAATAACGTTATCGCGCGAATTGTGCGTCCTTTAGCTTCATTTTCTTCCCTCCGAGGGGAGGAGCGAGGGAGGGTCCCCTCCTTCCCTGGATTCGGGAGGTCGTATATATACCAGATCTCTGCCGCCGGGCGAGATCAATGTGATGAATGCAGGAAAATGTCTGGCATACGATAAAATCCATCCCCAAACATCTTTTGGTTTCCATATTGAAACTTCCATACAAACCGCGAGAACAGCAAGATATCGGCTTTTCCTAGATCCTGTATTTTCCCCAGATCTTCCTCCCGCAAGTTCGGCGGTGAACACCGGTTATATCCGTCTCTCGGCAATATCGCCAGTATCTTCATCCGATCACTCACCTTCCGAAGACTCATCACTCTTTTCTTTCTGCGAGGAGTACCCTTTTCCCAATAGGTAAGTCAGAGACAACCAAAGACAACCGTGAATCCCTTCTTTCTCCCCTTCCCCCTGATACCGCCAGTGCCCGACTCGGCTGGAGGACAATCCTTTCCCCTATCATGAAGCATTGAGTCCTTCACATTCCCCCTTCATCCCCAACTCTTGTTCCTGCAATGGTGTGCTGTGTTGTGCCCAGAGAGGAGATGGTAAAAGGCCCGGACCCGCGACTCCCCCATTCCGAAGCCAAAGGCACTGCCCATCGCACTGCATTCCAGAACCCGGATCTCAGAGACGACAGGAACAACAAGGAGATCAAAGAGAGCCGGTGCTGGAATGTCCGAGAAGAGGCCTAAGTGCCAGGTTGATAGATAGCTCCTTCAACTCGAAAGTCTCACTGGATCCCGGACAAATCGGAGGCCCGACCACTCACACACACACACACACACACACACAACGTGAACGTGCCATGGCCGCCAATCGCCGAGGACAGGCGTTCCGATATGTAGTGACACATCGCTGCAGGGCGATATTGCATGGGTGGATGGAGTGGAAAGCCAGCAGCGAGATGCACTGCACACACACACTCAAAATTTGTGATAGAGTGGTGGTTCCCCAGTTCTCCACCACCACAAAGTGGCCTTTCGTCACGCCCAATCTCGTCCCGCCCGGCAATATAAAATCCTCGTCTCCGGCCCCCTCTCGCACTCCTCTCTCCCTCACCTTCACTGCCAACACCCTCCCCCCAATATATCCAACTCACCCCAGACACCTAATCTCCGCCCTCACAGCGTCCTCCGCTTTTCCCACCGGGAGAACCACTTACCTGCGAACCAGTCCTTACTGACATTGATTGCCTCCTCTCCTTTTCAGCTTTCCCGTATTCTTGTCTTCAATCCCAAGGGCGGTTTTTGTTGTCAAGATCTTCCCGCAATCTCGACTGAATTCCACACTCCCACACCATCAGTCACTCAATACTCACCCCCCTTCTCCCTGGTGTGTGTGTGTGTGTGTGTATCATCTCCCTTCCGAGCCAAGAGCGAACCTCCGTCCCAAACAGGACGACCAATCCCGTAAACACCACCTTACTTCCCCAGAGTAATAAATAAAAGGAGAGTGAGAGCCCCCCCGGTTCTCCGTCTCCCCCTCTTTCTTTCGAGAATGGCCCCCTCATCCACTCCCACTACCGGCCCGTCGCCGCGCCACGCCACAACCAGCATCCTCCTCACCAACCTGCACTGTCCGTCGTGCGTTTCGTCCATCCAGACTGTCGTTGAAGAGTGCTGGGGCAAGGACGCCCTCTGGGTCTCGCCGAATATCGTCACCTCCGTCGTCACCATTGAGCACCTCGACACCACCCGCACCGCCCTCCGCCCCCTCTTGGCCAGTCTCGTCTCTGCTGGCTTCGAGGTGAACTCCGTAACATCGACAGCGTCTGCTAACGGCCCTGCTGCCACCGGCGCCTCCTCCACCATGGCGTATGACTCCGAACATGCCGCCGCGTCGAGCTCCTCGATGGCAGGCCCATCTACCGCTGCTCCCCCCGCCACGGCCTCCGTGTTGCCAGGATGGCTTCAGCTGCCATCGTGGACACGGTCTGCGTCCGCCGCTGCGGCGAACCAACAGCGCAAGGCCCACCTGGACAACTGCGAACAGTGCCGCTCTGGTACCTTGTCCGAGAAAGACGGCCATCGCCGCCAGTCCGGCTTCTCCGATACCATGCCGGCGCCATCCATCTTCAGCACCACCAGTACGCTGATTGCCACCAAGTCATCCGCAGATCCGTTGAAACAAGCCGGCCAGGGACGTAGCGTCGCCGTGGCCGAGCTCGAGAGCGTCTGCGATGCCGCCGCCACCCCCGAACAGAAGTGGCGCGCCACCCTGGCCATCGGCGGCATGACCTGTGCCGCCTGCTCTAACACCATCACCGAGCAGCTCACCGGCCCGGGGTTCCCGTGGCTCACCAGCATCGCCGTGAACTTGGTAACCAACAGCGCTACCGTCGAGTACACGCGCCAGGGCGGTGAGACCGAGATCATTGAGACCATTAACGACATGGGCTACGACGCCACTCTGGACCGTGTTGTGGAAATCACCCCACAGACCGCTGCCACTGGTACTCTACCCGCCGGTGAAGAAGATGCTGAGCCGTTGCAGCGGACTGTCGAGATCAAGATCGACGGCATGTTCTGCGACCACTGCCCCAGCCGGGTGCGCCACGCCCTCGACGGCTTTGGCGACCGTCTGCAAGTCATATCCGAGGCCACAATCACCAACCCCGTAACCCAAGTCACGTACGAGCCGGACGCCCCGGCCTTCACCATCCGCCACATCCTCCGCGCCATCGAGGCATCCGACCCCTCGTTCTCGCCGTCCATCTTCCACCCACCCACGCTGGAAGAGCGGTCGCGGGTGATCCAGGCCAAGCACCGGCGCCAGCTGATTTACCGCATCATCTTCACCACCGTCGTGGCCATCCCCACGCTGGTCCTCGGAATCGTGTACATGAGCCTGGTCCCCGAGTCCAACCACGGCAAGATGTTCTTGATGAAGCCGTGGATGTCCGGTCTGTCGCGGCTGCAGGTCTCGCTCGCGATCCTCGCTACCCCCGTGTACTTTTACGGCGCCGACGTGTTCCACGTGCGTGCCATCAAGGAGGTCCGCGCGCTGTGGCGCCGGTCCAGCCGTACCCCCATCATCCAGCGGTTCTACCGGTTCGGCAGCATGAACATGCTGATGTCGCTGGGAACCACCGTGGCGTATATATCGTCGCTGGGCCAGATGATTGCTGCTGCCGCGGACAAGGAGCACGTGGTGGCCGACTCGCAGTTTTACTTCGATACCGTTGTGTTCTTGACCTTCTTTCTGCTGATGGGACGCCTGATCGAGTCGTACAGCAAGTCCAAGACCGGTGATGCCGTCGAGTTGCTGCGTAACCTGCGCCCCGACACGGCTATTCTCGTCGATCGGTCCGGTGCTGCTGGTGGCAAGCCGGGTGCCGATGCCGGAGCTGATATCGTTATTGCTGCTGACCTCCTCGAGTTTGGCGACCACGTGCGCGTCCCCAACGGCGCCTCGCCGACAGCCGACGGTGTTGTCGTCCAGGGCCAGTCCAGCTTCGACGAGTCCAGCCTGACGGGCGAGTCCCGGTTGATCACCAAAACCGTTAACGACAAGGTGCACGCTGGAACCGTCAACAAAGAGTCACCCGTGGTTGTGCGCATCACCGGCCTTGGCGGCCAGTCTATGCTGGATAACATTGTCGAGATCGTGCGCGAAGGCCAAACCAAGCGTGCGCCCATGGAGCAGATCGCCGACAGCATGACAGCCTACTTCGTTCCGGCCATCGTGCTTGCCGCCATCACCAGCTGGATTGTCTGGATGGCGCTGGGTCTCCGCGGAGTTTTACCCGACCACTACCTCGATACCACCGGTGGCTGGGTTGCGTTTGCGCTGCGCTTCGCGATTGCCGTGTTCGTCGTCGCGTGCCCGTGCGGACTGGCTCTGGCCGCCCCGACTGCCATCTTTGTCGGTGGCGGTATGGCTGCCAAGCAGGGAATCCTGGCCAAGGGCGGCGGCGAGGCCTTCGAGAAGGCCAGCAAGATCAAGTGTGTGGTGTTTGACAAGACCGGGACGCTAACCATGGGCGGCGAACCGCAGATCACGGATTCGGTGTTTGCCGATGATGTGGCCGCGGCCGAGGAAAACAGCCGCCGGTCGCAGGTTCTCAGCATGCTCCGGGCAGTTGAGGAGCACAGTAGCCACCCGATTGCTCGTGCCATTGTGACATTCTGTGCCAAGGAAACCTCTCAGCGCGTGAAGGTTGAAGAGGTCGAGGAAGTCCCGGGCCGTGGTATGAAGGGTTCATATGTGCCCCCGGAAGCTGAGGCTTCGGCTGATACTCCGGCCCTCCCTCCTATGCAGCTGATCGCCGGAAACGAAGCCATGATGCAAGAGCATGGCGTTGTGGTCCCGCCTTCGGCCTTTGAAGCCATCCAGCAATGGAAGCGCGAGGCCAAGTCGGCTGCGCTGATCGCCATCATGTCCCCGGAGTCGGAAAAGGCCGAGTGGAAGTTCGCCACGGCTGTCGCCATCGCCGACCCCATCCGGCCGGAAACGACGGCTGTCATCCGGGTGCTCCACAAGCAAGGCATGCAAGTGTGGATGCTCTCGGGAGATAACGTGGTAACCGCGCGGGCGGTGGCGTCGCGCGTCGGCATCAACCCCGAGCACGTGCTCGCCGAAGTCCTACCCGGCCAGAAGGCCGACAAGATCACATACCTGCAGACGATCCTCGGCGAAGATGAGGGCCAGACGCAGCGCTGGTGGCAACGCAAGAACCGGGATCGGCGCGCGCAGGTGGCGATGGTCGGCGACGGCATCAACGACTCGCCGGCCCTCACCAAAGCGGATGTTGGCATCGCCATCGGCAGTGGTAGCGACATTGCCATCTCTAGCGCGGACTTTGTGCTAGTGACGTCAGATCTTCGCGGCATCACCTCGCTGCTGGGCCTCAGCCGGGCGATTCTGCGGCGCATCAAGGTCAATTTCGGCTGGGCAGTCATCTTCAACACGGTGGCGGTGCCGGTGGCGGCCGGTGTGCTGTATCCCCTCACGCCTGGCGGCAAGCATATCCAGCTCGACCCGGTGTGGGCGTCGCTGGCGATGGCCCTAAGCAGTATCAGTGTTGTTACTTCCAGCCTGCTTCTGCGGAGCGGCGTGCCGATTGTCGGCTTCCGGGGAAGAAAGATTGAGATTGATGTGGAGGATTCCTGATGGAATAGGGTTAGGGTCACTGTAAACCAGAAGATGATAACGAACCACTACCATTGGTTTCATACCTGTACATATAGACTTTCAAGTTCTGCATAATCGGGTGCAAGATTTACCCACGGCTGATATTAATTCACACTTTTTGAATTTGCGTCCCAGGTTGATTCATGTGTTTGCGTTTGTGTGACGAGTGTAGCCAGTGGATCGCATTGTCGAATAGAGTGCATGCGGGGAAGCAGATCTCCGGCCCGCAGATTCTGTCGTGGATTTCCGGGGATCGTCGGTGCTCCGAGCGGTTAGCGGGTGATTTGAAGGCCCTTTATTGAGGAAGACGGCTGCGGCTCCGGCTCCGGCTCCGGCTCCGAAGCATAGGATCGTTGAGTGATGATATGCGATTCGGTTAAGGTGGCAAGAAGGACAGGGGCTATGTATATTCGGAATCCATTTGGAATTTGTATTCGTGATGCTTGAACGAGGATGTAAATAAATGAACTGCCTGTGAAATCAAGTTGAGAATGCTTTACTTGGAGAGAAATTGCAATTTGTAGTGTAGAGTTGTGCGTTTTGCTGTGAGCAAGTTTGAGCAAGTTTTCGCCCACCCGATATCTACGATTTTGACTTATCTTGACAGTATCTTATCGATAACGACATTGGGATCGCGACTTCCCACTTACACGTTCAAACTTCTGAAGAGCGAATGATGTCTATATAATTGTGGTTGAGTTTGAAGAAATGAAGCAAATGCGGCATTATAATTGTGCGTTCTCTAATTGTCGCAATGAAATACGGATAATCCGTCACAATAGATCAATCTTGAGCCACCCACAGACTTTCAAGGAAATATGTTGCTCAACAGAGGTCAACCCCTCGGAACGTCGATAGCTTTCTTCAATATCTTCCAAGATTCTTCCAAGATTCTTTCAAGATTCCTTCAAGGTACCAGGACGCCCCAGATAGATTTACTATGTAGCATATGGAGCGATGGACAGCAACGAGGCCAGCCGACGGCGGCTCAACGGTAGGGGTTGCGGCGTGAAACAGCGACCGGGTTACTGGAAGGGCAAAGCTAGGTAGCATGATTTTGGCAATAAGTTCTGATCTGGTAGGTATGCGGAGGGGTGTTGGAGTTTGTGGTATCCCCCGGCTCAAATTAGACCAAAAAGGAATCAAAGTCGCGATGCACTCCCGCAGTGAGAGTGGTGGCATGCACAGGGGTGTCGACAGTCGACTCTATCGACGAGGCAGTTTCGGCATCCAGCATATTCAAGATGTGTGCGGCAGCTCTCCTGCCCAAGATCTGGGCCCCAGACAGGTAGGTGTAGAATATGGCGTATAGCTCGGTGGATAGCCAGCAGCCTGGGAGATGGGGGGTCGATATTCGGTGTAGGTGTCAGTAGCAATGTTCTAGTGACAGGGAGCGTGGCATCGACAATGAGGAAGGCTGGGCGTAACGAGCGCACATGGTAGGTGTGCGGAGGGGCGTCTTCGATCGATTCGAAAAAAAACCCCCCGTAAATGAGTCAAACTGACGGTGCAGTCTCTGGGTAAGACATAATGCATTGGGCGGGCGGTCGAAGTTGGATTCCTCGAGGAGGGGAGCAACTCCGGTATCAAACATGTTGAGTATCAAAATTGCTGTCTTCTTACTCTGGGTCTTCGTGATGTTAGCGATGGTACAAACATCCCGGGCGGTGGTGTAATCAGGAATGGACCAGAGTCAAGTCCTTCCCGTTTGCATCAAGGAACGAAAAAGAATATGCGCAACTTCTAGATATCCAAGCTGTGTGTTAGTGATTTGGCCATTATCATCGTCCCTGGCATTTTCACCGAGGTCTGTGAAGCGATCGATTGCTTCCGTCCCATCATCAAACCGGCGGGTGACGACACATCGATGGCGATCTCTTATCAGACATAGCTTGGAGGCTTGAGAGCCGTTCCGGGGTGCCGGCTCCCTCCCCTGGGCCAATTGGGACTGAAGAACAGACACTGATGTGTGATGAGAAGAGTTGGGGTGGGTAGCTTGAGGGGTCCTCCCCCTGCTTGCCTTGACTTGAAAGAGACACAGTACGTATCAGCACAATGCGTTTAGGTACCGCCCAGGGCCTTCAACAGGGAGTTGCACAGCGTTGAAAACCCGGCGGAGAATATCCTTGGAGGCTTGGGAGAGTGGGAAATCGTGCATCAGTTGGACGAGAACAAACGGGTTGTATGACGTGACATGTAGAGAGTAATTGACGATTTGGTTGAAGCTCACGGTTCCAGCATCTCGTGCTTCATCGGAGAGAGCGGTATGTGATGAAGAAAAGTCAATCACGCCTTCAAGAGACGATTGGTGGCGCATAAAAGGGACGGAGGTCGTTGGAGCGGCGAACCGCAGCAGAATCAGGATCGGGAGACTGCATGGTGCTCGAAGACGAATTGTTGCAAGTAACGAAAGGACGACAGTCAACAAAACAGGGCGGCGATGCACCTGTTCACATGCATGTAAGAGGAAGAACAGGCGACTGGGATGCGATGCGGGACGTATGTATGTGGCGATGGGTGAGACGACCTGCGCCACATCAAACTCCAGCCACACAAGAAACTCCACCAAGCCACATGTTTCCCGCCCACCAAAATCTGCCGCCGTCAAACTGGGGAAATTTTGGACCCCGGTTGTGGGCATTTCCCCGGATTTCGTTCAGAACCTCGGCAGGCGGGTTCAGCACCGAGATATCTCGAGCTTCATCCTCTCTCTTTTTTTCTCTTTTTTTCTCTTTTTTTTTTTTCTTTTTGCTTGGTTCCTGTTGAGGATGATCGCGATCGCATTCACCGAAGCCGGAACGTGAGACCACTCACACTCAAACGACTCTCCGCGCTTTGTTGCACGTAAAAGTCCTCCTCTTCGCATGTCCCAAGAAACACCGTCATGGCCAGCTTCATCGTCCGCGACCACGTCGTCGCCGGCCAGCACATCCGCGAATTCCCCCGCGCCACCGCCCACACCGAGGAAGACGTGCTGAAGCTGGCGGTCAAGCAGTACATTCCGCGCGACAACCAAGATCCGCAGCCAGGAGATGTGACGTTGATAGCTGCCCACGCCTGTGGCTTCCCAAAGGTACGGTTGTGTTTGCTGTTTGGGGTTNGGGGGGGGGGGGGGGGGGGGGGGTGGTGGTCGTACATGTGCTGGCTCAACAGTAGAAGGTCCTAACCCTAACATACACAGGAACTCTACGAACCGTTGTGGGATGACCTCCTCGCCGACGCTGCTACCCAGGGCTTCCGGATCCGCGCCATCTGGATCGCCGACTGTGCCTGGCAGGGCCAGAGTGGCGTGCTGAACGAAGACACCCTCGGCAACGACCGTAAGTCCGCGTCGCCCTGTCTCCTCCTTGCTCTTCTCGTCTAACCCTGCTACAGCCTCCTGGTTCGACCACTCGCGCGACCTACTCGCCATGATCAACCATTTCCGCGCCGACATGCCCGCCCCCCTCGCCGGCATCGGCCACTCCTTCGGCGCCTCGATCCTCGTCAATCTCGCCCTCATGCACCCGCGCCTGCTCTCCACGCTCGTGCTGATCGACCCGGTCATCGCGCTCTTCGCCTCGACTCCTGAGGGCCTGCCGACCTCGCCCGCCGCCCAGAGCCTGTACCGCCGCGACCACTGGCCGTCGCGCGCCGCTGCTGCCGCCTCCTTCCGCAAGTCGCCGTTCTATGGCGCCTGGGACCCGCGTGTGCTGGACGCCTGGGTCGCCCATGGCCTGCGCGACGCGGCCCCCGCAACCCCCGAGACCCCGGAGCCGCCCGTAGTGCTGACGACGACGAAGGATCAAGAGCTGTTTACCTTTTTGCGGCCCAGCTGGGACGCCTACGACCCTACGGGCACTGCGCTGCTGCACCGCGAGCTCGTGCCGGACCTCGACCCCACGCTGAACGCCACCGGAATCTCCACGTGGCCGGTGTACCGTGCCGAGGGCGGCTCCGTGCTCGTCCGCCTCCCGTTTCTACGACCCTCGGTCCTCTACATCATCGGCGGCGCCAGCCCAACCTCCCCGAAAGACCTCCGCGAGCTGCGACTGAAAATCACCGGGTCCGGCCCGGGCGGCAGTGGCGGCGTGGAACGCTCGCGGGTCCGCGAAATGGCCTTTGAGAACCACGGCCACCTCATCCCCATGGAGATCCCCCGCGCCGTTGCCCGGGTTGCGGGCGCGTGGCTGGCGGACGAGATGGCCATCTGGCGGAAACAGCGCGCCGAGTTCGATGCGTGGGCGGCCAAGCCGATGCAGGAGAAGAGCAAGCTGGCGAAAGAGTGGACAGTGCGGATTCCTAAAATCGCGAAGCCGGATAAGAAGAGCAAGCTATAGCTACTGGATATAGGCTCTCGTGTGGTGTATGTGTACATAGTCGGGATACAAATATACATATTGGTCAGTATATATCAATGTCCATTCAGCAACAGTCCATGCCCCCGTTATCCAAACCTCTTTTATGTAGTACAAGTGTGTGTATCCGCGTATTTCATCGCTCGTCTAAGAAATCCCGTTTATCAAGATGACTATTCATCTGTCTCCTCCGTATTCTCGCTCTCCGCCTCCGTTCCGCTTTCTTCCTCTTCTATCACCTCCGCCGAAACCGGCGGCACCCACACTAACACGCCCGGAACGCCCTTCTCCGGCGCCCGGAGTCCCGTAGTCGGGATCACTCTCAGCACTTTCTGATAGTACGTGTCCCGCACCGTCACCACCGGCCGGATCCATGTTCCGGGGGCCACGAGCGGCAGGAGCCGGTACGCCACCGTGTGGCGGGAGACTGGCGGCACCCTGACGGTTGTTGATTTCGCTCCGCTGAATGCCATCTGGTGGCTGGGCTCCAAGGTGACGGCGAACGTCAGGAAATGTGAGGACGCGTTCTCGATTGTCACCGCGAAGCCGACCAGGCCCTGTGCGCGCGCTTCCGGGGAGGTGATGGGTGTGGGAGTGGCTAGCGCCCGCGGCTCGGTGCCGAGGACCACGTAACGCGGGACAAGCATCGTCGTGGTGTTGATGGAGAACGGTTCGGGGATGCCGGGGGCGGAGGAGGTTCGCCGCCACTGGATCTCAAAGGCCAGATCGACGGCCGCGGCGTTGCGGTCCTCCAGGGCTATTTTCTGTGCGTCTAGGATGAACTCTGCGTCATCCATGCCACCCGGAGTGATCACGATACCAGTGTCTGGGATCTCTGGCTTATCAGTAGGTGTACAGACCGCGTTGGTGGTTGATGCCAGCACCCGCAGATTCATGTCAACCACCACTACATTCTCCGCCGCAAACGACACGTAGTGACACTGGAGAGCCCATTTCTGTTTGAGTCCGCGCGGCGTGTCGTCCTCAAGACTTGGTTCTGCAGCTTCTGGCGTCGGTGACTCCGGCTTGGCACCGTCCTTCGGGACTGCCGGCGGAGTTGGCCACGGGTCTGCATGGAACTGGGGAACGAAGTTGTAGTTGGCTTCGAACGGCCCCACTGTAGTGATCTGGAACTGGAGAACTTGCACAACAATGGTAGCGGTGTCCGAGGCCAGATGGTAGATGGCCTTAAGCGTGACATCGTACGTTCCCGGAAGCTCAAAAGGTTGGAGCTTGACGTCGACGTTCTTGTCTCCACCAGTGACCATGGATCCCAGATCAACGGCGGCGATACGAGTCTCCTCTCCGCCGTCACTGACTGCCGAAGTCCACGTCTTGCCGTCCGCAGTCTCCACCGACGCCACTGGTGCCTGAGTGCCGTGCACGAGGACGTCTAGCTTCACCACGGCGTCCGCATCTTCGGCATTCTTCAGCACTGCCGAGAACTCAAGTGGTTCATTGATATAGTACTGCTTCAACATCTGAGAAGCGAGATCTAGTTTCAGCTTGGGCGCGCGGGGCTGCACCTTGATGGTATGCGAGTGTGCCCGGGTGATGGTTTTCGCGGGCCGACCGCTGCTGTACCATAAGTCGGCAGTGCGGCTTGCTTGCAGGTTAATGGCGTACTTGAAGGTAAACTCTTCGCTCTCAATCACCGCGGTAACTTTGACCGCCACAGCCTTGCCGGGTTCGTGGAGGGGAATCGACACTTCATACACGTTGGTCTGGCCTGGCGTCACTGTTAAATCTGCATCTCCTTGCAGTCGTCGCTGAGCCGCCGAAACCGCCTCCGTGTCCTGTGTCTGAAGAGGAACATCCGAATCGTGTAGAGACACTTTACTCAGCATCACTGTGTTGCCCCGGTGCACCGACTTCTCGGCTGTCGTTTCAGTAGAGTGGCCGAGGTCGATGCCGTGTATACATCCGGTAAGCTCAACTTTCAACTGTGAGAGCTGCATAGGCTTTGTCGCCGGAAATGCATCGGACGACACCGATATCTGCGCGAGCACCTGCTCGCCAGCCTTGGCGGCATCGTGACGGAACACAAAGGCGGCGGAGAGAAACGATGACACTCGGTCGTCTGAGGCTTCAACGTCCAGCTTGGAGGGCAGTTCAACATCTTTGAGAGACTCGAAAATATCATAAGGCCACTTCGGGCGCATGGAGAACTCTATCGAGAAGACGGGGTTAGATATGCAATCGCAAGAACAGTACGGTAGACGAAGAATGGACTTACTCCGGCTCATCAATTCCCAATCAATCATCAAGACCAAATCGCCTCTGCCAGACTTCGCCGCCGCGGTGCGCAAAGTCCACAGGAAATCCTCGACAACCTCCAACCAGGCTTCGCGACGAAACACAAGATCTTCCCAGAGCGGCTGCAAGATCTCCACCGCAGCATCCCAGAGTCCCTGCTTGACGAGTTCCTTTCCACACTCCAGCGTGATGCTAGCACACATGCGCAGTTGTTTCCGGTGGTCGAACTCGCCGATGCCAAGCTGCAATGTCTTGATGATCAAAGCGGAGTGGTCGACGCCGGTGCCTTCTAACGGAAGCTCTTGTGACGGTTCGGGGCATAGGTATGTGTCGTAGGCATAAGCGTCACCCGTGCGCTCCTTGTGTGCCGCCAACGGATCGGCTGCGACCCGGTCTTCTTTGGGGATGGCATATGCCAGTGTTCGGCGTCTCGCCGTGTGTCGCGCCGCTTCTAAGTACCAGTAGCCAGGATGGTGCAGTTGTTCCCACGGATACGTACGGTCAGCCAGAACCGCCTTCTCAGGCGTCATGTAAATAGTGAGAGACGGCGACGCCAGGTCCGCAAGATTCGCCTGCTTTATCAGTTCGGCCATGACCTGGCACCAGGTGGCCAGCCATGCCTGCCAGCCGTAATTATTCGTTCCGTGGCCGCGAGAATCGACAAAGTCGCGGATGTTATCTCGGTGAGCCTGCCACCTCCGCACAGCTGTGGTCGTTTGGCGGCTCCACAACAGACACCGGACCATGCGGATTGCAATCGTGTCGGCGAGGAGGCGGGCCTCATTCCACCGCGGACTCCAGCTCGGGATGGTGTCCCAGACCTCGGCGCTGAGCAGTCCCTCGTACACCTGGTCAAGGTACCGTAACGACACGTCCATCTCGTGGCGGAACTCGGCAAACACGGCCATTTTGAAATCGTACCGCACGTTCCACCCTATCAGGGACAGCGTTTGCGACGTGCCGGAAGTGGGTGGAACTGTTGGTGGCGGGACCACTCCACGGCCGCGCTTCTTTCGAGCATGGCGGCCCTGCTCGCGATAGTACTCAATAGCCTGGGCGTACAGCGCCGTCAGCATGCGCTGGACAGACTGTTCCAGCTCGGCGGGCGAGTCTTTGGGAGGGAGGTAGAAAATGCACTTCGTATCGATCGGGCCGGCTTTTCGGATATTTTCTAGGCGCTCCAGCACGCCATCCGTCGGTGCAACTGCTGAAGATGTCGCATCACTGACTAGCACCACAGCCAAACGGGTTCGGTAGCCAGATCCGGCCAGGGCGTTTCGGATGTTGGCAAGGTCGGTCTTGATCTGGTTGTCGTGTAGAGAGGAGAGCGTGGGGTCGCTTGTGATGGTATAGCAACAGAGCACCACACTGGGAACCAGCGAGTGGTATTTGTTCAACCAGTTGGTGTTGATGATGCCGTCGGGGTATAAAGACGACGTCGACGTCAGGGGAGAGAATGGCGAGTGGAGTATCGGGCCGGGATCAGGAGTCTCGACGTTGGCAGGGAGCGGGGCTAGGCGCGGAGGGAGGACGATATTCTAGACAACGAAGCATTAGAACCAGCACAAAGCACCACAGATTTAAGCAACCACAGAGCATGTAAATACTCACCCGCCCAACAATCCTCGTTTGAAACCGGAACGGCCGTTCGGCGTTTGCGGTTTCGGCGGTCCAGTTCGCCGCTACGAAGAACTTGGCCAGGTCGCGCGAGACCTGGGAGTCAATATGGGGCACTTCGGCCCTGATCAAGATGCCCTGTTCGTTGACCTCGGGACTGAACGGAAGTACATTTTGCGGTGTATTCGACAGGCCAGTCACGAAGAGCAGCGGCGTGCTGTGTTCGACGCTGCCGGGAGGGTAGACCTCCATGCTGTCGGCTGTGTAAGGGCTGGAGGTCAACTGTAATCGCAGTGGCTCTACGTTAGCTTAGGGTGAGAGATAGAGATGTTGGGGTTCCAACAAGTGAGCGGCACACTCTAGAGACGGGGCGATGAGAAGAGGAGGAAGAAGCTTGGGACCGGCGTCAAGCACATCTCGATCACAAAGAAAGACTAGAACTCGGCGAATTCATATTCCAGAGCAAAGGTAAACATCAAAACACAGTTTCGAATACAAAGGGACTGAACTGTATTGCTGGTAGAAGCTCAACTGGATAGATGTCCGAAGTTATGTCAACCAAAAGAAGTTCGTGATGATCCCCTCAAAAAAGCTTCTACAAGGACGCGGGACAGTTTGTCGGGCTAAATTCACACAGTACACCTTTCCAGCCACAGCGTTCCCGAGTCGCGCGTCTTCAGCCACAACTGTTATCGATAAGCTAGCTCGTCAGCCACATCTAGTTCAATGTGCGAATCATGCTCCGAGCGCTTCTTTTTCGTTCTCTCTTCCGATCTCTCTTCTCGTTTATCTAAACTTCCATCTTGCAGTTATTCTCATACTAGTTTTATTTTACTATTTCCGTGTATCCTAATATACGGGGTTTTTGACTATCCACCTCATTTCGATTTTCCTTTTCTAATCTTCTGGACACTTCAGATCGTTTCATGCCTCATTGCTCTTCGTCTCGGTCTTAATCGTGTCGGTCTCGTTGTACGCGCCTCTTTTCCATCTTCATTCAGTACATCGAATCCCACGAACGTTCACTTCCTCTCTACTGTTCCATACGCCTGTTTAGTTTTAGGGAGCCATTATGGCGTCTCAGCAGGTTCTGTTTGCCGAAACCGTGGCGGCGATGAAGAAGGCCTTGAAGCGACGAGCCTACGGTTAGTAGTTCCCCCAGTCTACTGTGGACGAGACAGACGCAATGAAATGAGACAAGCATTCTCACGCACACCTTCGCTTGTATCTTTCACAGAGTCGGATTCGGACGATGACGTCGGCTTCAACAACAATCGAGGCACGAAATTGAAGAAACGCGCGAGATTTGTTCGGCAAGGCCACTTGGCGCCGCCATCGGGGCCCGAGGTGTATAAAGAGGTACGGCAAAACACTGAGAAGTTTCGGTGGGCACACGAAGAGGCGGAGCCGGCGATCTCTTTTAAACCCGGCAAGCGTGCTAACGCTATCTTTTCAGACTGTCACATATTCCGGAGCTACTCGTAGCATTCTCAGCCGAAATCCCCCACTGATCGATGACGACGGCTATGAGGTCGATAGCGAAGACGACGAAGACCGTGTTCAAGATGCCCTGGCGAATGCTGCCGCCGAGAATCCATACTCTGAAGTCTTTCTCGAAAGTGAGTCTTCCATCTCTTTCTCTCTCTCTGCCGACGCAGCATTCAGAAATCTAACGTTCCCCGCTTCAACCCTAGACATCCTCGCCCCCCTGACCTCAATCACCGACCTTCCCACCCACGAAACCCTTTCGCGTCCATTCACCTCGAAACCTCTCTCCGATCTCGTCGAACATGCGGGCGAAATCATGCGCCGCGAGAACCGCGCTCTGTGGAAGGTGCGCCATCTTCTCACCGGGCTGTCTGGCGACTACGACTGGGTTCCCTGCGGCGTCATGCTCGGCGAAAACGATGGCAACATGTATACCGACAACTTCGTCGCCGACATTATCGCCCACATGCGGACAGCTGAGACCGCAGCCACGACCGGCAGCGCGAAACCTGCGAAGATTACGAATGGCAGCTCGACGGGGGCTGAACCGAAGAACCACCGTGGAACCTCGCACCACAAAGCCAATCATCACGGCAAAGACCAGGCCGCACCCTCTGTAGATACGGAAATGCAGGACTCCTCCACGCTCGTCCCCATACCCTCTGCCGATGACCCCAGCTCCAGCCCATCGCGCTCCAGCAGCGACTGCTTTGTACACCCGTACTTCCAAGCCCCCAGCTGGGCGCGGCCCGACCGAAACATCGGGCTCCCCGAAGCCGAGGCCCAGGATATCCGCCGGCTGATATCGCTGTATGTGCAAAAACAGGAGGAGGTGTGTCGCGGGGCCAAGCGTCTGCATGAGGGTCTATTGCGGGCTGATCGGCTGCGCAAGACTGTTTTGAGCTGGTCTAAGGCCGAGGCTCACTCCGGGGCACAGCGCGATATGTCGGACGGCGAGGACTGGTACGATAAGGAGGAGTGGGGGCTAGACGCGGATCTGAAGAAGGGCCAGGACGAGGAAGAGGAGGACACGACTACCACAACGAAGAAGACGCGGAATCGGAAGTAGTCTCAGCGCCTGATGGCCGCATTTTTTCGTTGATATTTACGACGTTACGCCTTTCTTTTCTCTTGGTTGTTGGCTTCTTACTCGCGGTTCTCAAGCCACCTGTCCTGTGAATAGGATACTCTTGGGGACAGGAGGAACATGATGAGGAGGGGGAGTATGGTGGCTCGGGACCCGTTCTCATTTTTGCGGGTGTATATACATTTATTCTACGCTTCAGGGATACGAAGCTGATATTACTGTTTTGCTCGGGAACCTCTTTTGCTTTCGTTTTCGTTCATCCAATGGTGCCGATCTACGGATCCGCAAGCTGCAAAATTCATGTTCTATTATATTCCTGCAGCCTCCTTCGTGACCGTCGTAGGTATCATTATCGTTCATCGTCATCACCGGAAGCAACAGAGTTCTAATAACAACCACCACAGTATGTCCCACCCATGTGTTCACCCCCTGTTTTAAAAGATACAGATCTCCGTATTCGGTGGCTCTCGTCACGGGAATATGCTGAACTGTTGTACAATATCACTCAACCGGAACTGGTCGTCAAAGCCTTCACATACCCAGAACCCACAGCCTGGGTGTCCAATAGTCGATTCGGGGAAGGCCTTCGTCTCGGTTTCGGCATCACCATCTGACGACGAACTACTTGTCGCAGAGGGATCTTCAGGCGGTACCGAGTGCCAGAACCGGCTCACCAGCGGGGGATCGCTGCCCGAGTCGGCGCGCGGAGAAGGCCAGCGCAGGGCATCCGGCACGTCAGCCAACAGCGCGTGGAACGGCGTCGAGTTGATGAACACCTCGACTTCGCGCAGACTCGGGCCAAAACGCCGGACCAGTTCAGCCACGGGGTCCAGCACCACGGGGGTCCAGAAGTCCGGGCGTCGGAGGAGGTAGCCGTGAGCGAAGTACTTCGCTTGTGCGCATACGCAGAGCTTGGAGAGTCGGGGTGTCGCCTCGGGCCCTAGGACGGCGAGTGCAGCGGCTAGCCACGATGGCCGCGCGCCGAGAATCGCAGAAGGTGTCTGCGTCGGTGTGGTGTTGGTAACGGGGGAGGTAGAGGGAACGGCAGGCGGTGGCGAGGACGGCGATGCAGATACTGGTGCGGTGGAGGCGGCAGCGGCAGCGGCGGCGGCAGCGGCAGCAGTCGCGGTGGCGGACAGCGGTGTTGCGGCGGAGAGTACCTGGGCCGGCACTTCGACAGTGGTCATGAAAGAAAACACAAGCTCCAGGGAGCGGATCTGCGCGAGCCGTTGGGGGAGGAGTAGCGTGGGCAGGTTCGTCATCAGCGGGACACGCGAGATGTGGAAAGTGTTTGTCTGGTACAGCACGTGGATTCCCTCCGCATAGCTATTCATAGATCCTAGAGTCAGCACAAGCACAAGCAGCAGTCCAAACGCAAACTTCGCACGTGAAACATAGGACACTACTGACGCGCGTCGACATGAAGTCAGCCACCCGAGAGCCCCGACAGAGCACTTATCAGGCATCTGACCAGGCCAGTAGTCGCACGCCTGGCGCGGCCCGACAAGGCAGTCGTCGCGCCACGGACCCAGCGGCGCGGGGCCCTCCCGGAGCCGCCCCGCCCGGTGGTCCGCAAAGAACGAGATGCCCGGCCGTCGCATTGCGGCTTCGGGCGACCGGTGGCACACACACGAGAACCAGTGCCAGGCACACGGCATGCGTTTGTCGAGATGCGGCATCACGCGCGAATAGCAGTCGCCCTGGCCGCGCAGCCCGCAATGGCGCAGGCCGCCGCCGTCAGCCTCGACGGCGGCCTCGGCGGCGGCAGGCAGGCGCGACAGCAGCGGGTAGCCGAAGCGCAGGTCCATGTGCAGGCACCGGTCGCCGAAGGCGTCCAGCAGGATGTGGTGGCGCAGCTCGGCGGGGAGGTGCGAGAAGAGCGGCGAGGCGGGCTGCGGGTCCGGGTCGGACATGGGGGTGGCCGCCCCCGCGGCCGATGCCGACTCTGGCGCTGGCGACGCGGGCGGATCGGGTGTGAGAGGCCGGCGCGGGAGGAAGTCAATGCGCAGCCGCGGGATCGTGGTGCGGGATGCAACGTCTCCGGCCGGTTCGGAGATGATCTGCGACGACATTCTTTAGCGTCGGTCCGTCGCCCACAAGGACGGAGGTTCCAAACGGGATCGTCGGAGCGGAGGGCGGGCCGATAAGGCCGGAAAGCCGGGCATTCCCACGGAATGGACAACGCCAAATCAGGGGATCGGCACGCGGATGCGGGGCTTGGGGTGGGAAGGCGGTGGAAGGCCGGCTTTTCGAGACTGTGAGGGGAGGAATGGAGCGTGGAGACAAACGGAAATGTCGAAACAACGTGTGATTTGGAATTTGGGAACTCGATGAGGGGGCTCCGGGTCTAGACCCTACATCTTAGGGTACGTAGAGAGATTAGGGTTGCGGGTATAACCCTAACTGTCTTCACCGCCCGCCTCTCTTCAACTGTGGGCTTTGAATGGGAGGAAATCCTCAAGGTGGCCAACAAGGAAGCATAGACGAGTGCAGACCGCTCTCTTGGGTTTAGAGATAGATCATTTCGCAGGTCCCTCTGCTCAATAGTTCCTTTTTTGGTGCTCTCTCCCCCCCACCATCGACAAATCAGATCTCAAGAACGCCCTCGTTGAACCAAGATTAGCCTACGCGCCGAGTTCGCCCCAGTCACTGCAGCCAAGGTGAACATCCCCGCCATGCATGCGGATTGGTCAATTCGGCATTTAATCACGACGACCGGGGTTCGGTTCCAGACGTCTCAGAAACCAACATCCGGGCCACATTCTGGGGCGTCTTGGCCGGAGCCCGGGATTGGGCGTCGGAGCGGCGAATGCTCCTGGAGTGTGCTTTGAAGAAGGCTATGGTGGAGTGTGGGTGACACGGGTAGAGGCGAGGGCGTGGTGGATGATATCGAGAGATGTGATTCGGTGGACAGGGGACTAGGTGGTCACATATTCAGGGTCTTGCTGTCACAGGTGTTATGTGTGAGCATTCTACAGTATAGTCGACGATACGCGGTCTGGACCTGCATATCAGTATGTTAGAGATGGCTGTAGTATATATCTCCTGGAGATCCAGATTCATCCGCGATGGAAGATCTGATCTGAACATCCACGAAATCTGGAAGTTCCTCCGTCTATCCAGTGGCCTCTACCGACTCGGAGCCGGTCTCTTCGGCTTGTCATTCTCTCGTTGTCTTACTGCTAGGCCAGTCCTTCCCTCATTTTCCTTTGAATTATATTCCTGTGTTCTTGATATCTTCCACTCTTTCTGTTTCTTTCCAATCAACACTACCACAGCTTTCGTGATGCTCCTCCTCACTCTCTTTCTCGCCACCTGGGCTCTACCAACCGGGTTTGCAGCTCCGGCAAAAAAGCAGACAGCTACCGAATTGCCAATAGTGCATCTTCCATACGGATCGTTCCGGGCCTCCAAGTACGATTCCAGTGGCGACATGTAAGGAACCCTCCCACCCAGAGCCAGCACACTAACACCAACCCGAAGAAACCCTAGCGGAACTGCATTCTCGGGTTATCCGAAATGTAAAATCAAACGACGGTTTTTTTTATGAAGAGGGAAGCGAAGTCAGGCTAATGGTATTATTTAGATACACTTTCAAAAATATCCCGTTTGCGGCTCCGCCACTCGGCCCGCTGCGCTGGGCCAAACCGGCCCCGCCTTTGAATACCTCCGGCACCGTAAGCGATGGGAGCCACGGGTTTACGTGCCGGCAGGCGGCACTGCATGGAATGAACTTTGTTGGGCCGGCGAACCAGAGTCCAGTTGGTGCAGCAATCAATAAACTGTGAGCTTACAAGCTTCACCGAGACATCTGCTCGCACACTCTCCACTAAGCTAACCAACCTTCCTCTCGACAGACTCGCCGGAATCCCCATACCAGGTCTCAACGACGACTCAAAAACGAGCGAAGACTGTCTCTATCTCGACGTCTACATCCCCGGGTCCACAATCCGGGCCCGTGTCCAGGTATCCCAACCACCGCCCGCCACCCTCCCCGTGATAGTTTACCTATACGGCGGCGGCTGGGTAACAGGCTCCAAAGACGCCCTACAGCCAGACCTCCCGTTCTACGACGGCACCGGCCTCCTCGACCGTGCCCAGAGCAGCAGCGGCCCCCTCATGGTGGTCGTACCGAACTACCGACTCGGTGCCTTCGGCTGGCTTGCCGGATCCACGATGGAACGCGACGGGCTCCCGAACGCGGGACTGTGGGACCAGCGAGCAGCCTTCGAGTGGGTGGCGGCACACGCAGCAGCCTTTGGCGGGGATGCCGGCCAAGTCACCGCAGTCGGCGAGTCAGCGGGTGCTGCATCCCTCCTACACCACCTCGTCGCACGCGGGGGGACCCTTGCGCCGCTGTTCCGCCGCGCCGTGCTGCTCTCGCCGGCATTCCAGCCGCTGTGGGACCGTGCTGGCACCGTGCAGGACGTATTCAGCCAGTTCGAGGCGCTGGCGGGGTGTGCGGGCCGCGGTGTTGCGTGTCTGCGGGATGCGGACGCAGCTGCTCTCGACACCGCCAACCGCGCGCTCATGGACCAGCACCTGGCCGGGTCGTTTGCGGTTGGGCCCACGCCGGACGGGGACTTGATCCGCCAGCTCCCCGTGCTGGAACTTGCTCTGGGAAAAGTCTGGCCGATAGAATCTCTCGTGCTCTCGCATTGCGCCAATGAAGCTACGCTGTTCGTCAACGGTGCAGTGGCCACCGACGCGGATTTCGACACATTCCTGCGCGGAATCTTCCCCGGGAATGTCGTCGAAACCGGGCTGAAAGATGCCGTCACCGCCTTCTACCCGCCCCTATCCGGTCCAGTCCCGGGGCCTTTCACGGCGCAATTTGCCAGCCGCCCACGGTTTAAAAGCCAGTCAGCGCGCATGGAGGCCTTACTACGGGATAGCTCGATGACTTGCAATATCAAGTACCTTGCAGACGCACTCGGCAACGACCGCGTGTACAACATGCAGTACAGCGTGACGCCGGGCTGGCACGGCACCGACCTGTTCGCGTTATTCTACAACGGGCGCATCATCGGAGGCTCCTGGGCACAGGTGGCCGCAGCCATTGCAGGCCTAGCTATTGGAATGGTGTTTCCCGGTATCGCGGCGGGCGTGCAGAGCTACATCGTGTCGTATGCGGCCACCGGCGATCCCAACCGCCACCGCGTCGTGTGGAACATCCCGCCCACCGTCGAGTGGAAGCACCCGCGGAGTACAGCTTCCGGTATATCCAGTGTGGTCAATGTCGGCAACTGGGCGTTCTCGACCACCACCGACACGCAGGTTGACGATGCTGCGTGTGGGTTTTGGCGGCAGTTTTCTGCAGCAGCTACCGAGGTTGGCGGGTACCGGCCGGCCGGGGTTGAGTCGGTTCCTCAGGCGCTGGTGAATATCACGAGCAAGGACTAGTTACGTCACCCATGATGATACGTGTTGCGTTGCATCGTATGTGTGGTGGAGTCGTGGCAACGGAGGGATACCTATCAAACGGGCGAAGCATGACTTGGAATTGCAGCCACGGACCACAAATGACGCTGATATCGATTTTCAATGGTGTGCTCGTATGGGATCACAATCACCTGTAAACAGTCTCACACTGGCAGCACAAAATTGACAGGTGCCACGCTGCGCCGTATTCATCGGGATTCCCGAACGGGTTTTGTAAATTCAACTTGAACTTACAATTTCTGGCAGGGACCCACTATCTCGGGAAAAAGTGGAGACCTCGGAGCCAGGCGGCCGGAGGTCCGGATCTGACGTCTCCAAGATCTTATTTTGCACGGTTTCAAACCTGCACCAAGGAACACAGTTATATTTAGTAGTACAATCATTTTTCAAGTGTGATAGAGAATGTACTCCCGACTAGTTTCATATCTCGCGAGAGAAAACCCCGATACAATCTGCTAGTGCCACCACACTGCATAACATAAAAGGACCGGAAAAAAAAAGAGAGGGGATAAAATAATGCTATAGAAAGGACGAAAAGAAACTGAGGTTAATCATAGGGAATGGAAGCTAGTGGGAAACAAATCATAGGACGATATTTGGAAGCAGAGAGGGAAGGGCTAAATTCGACGGGAGACCGGAGAATGGTTACCGGGCAGAAGATGGTGATGCACATCCGGGGCAATAAGTATATACAAGAATAAGTAGAGAACCCGAGTAGTAAAATTAAGGAGCATCTGTTGGCCAAACTTCCGTCAGATCAGATGCAAACAGTTATCCACGAACATATACAAATACGCTATATACCCGGGTGGTGCGTCACTGCATGGATGCGAGAAACGTAGTTAACTAGAAAGGATGGAAAGGTCTTTGGTTAATTGTCATGTCGGAAGAACCCAGGGAGGGGACAGAAGAAATCAAGCCAGCACATACCATATTGGAAAACGTATAAGGTTCAGTCCAGCTGGGTGGGACGGATCAGGAGCCGCCCAGTGGACGTGTCCAGGTGAGTCCAAGCAGACTTCTCCTCATTCCAGGTCCAGAAGTCAGACGGAAAGGACGAGGGAACAGGACGAGCGGGGGTAAAACGGCTATCAGGTCTCCGTGCAACACGGGAGCCTGTGGAGTTAGGTGACAGAGGCAGGCGTGCCAGCACGGCCGGCGTAAAGCGGGGCCGGTCAGGGCCGGGCGCGCGCGCCAAAGACGGCCCGAGATCACGGCGCAGGCTGGAGGGGCCGGCCTGCAGGATCTTGGTAGCCGTGGGAACGCTGAGCATCAGGTCAACGTCCGGGATCATATGGTGATCGGGCGCCGCGATGGCGACGAACTCGATGGCCTGGCCACCAAGGACACCCACGCGCAGGACGATCATCGGGTTCTGCTCGGTGTAGTGGCCTTGGCAGCGGGCGGTTGTGTTGGCCACCTTGGTGGTGTTGCAACACGTGCAATTTGCCGGCCGGGGTCCCGGAGCGTCCGATGTGGGGGCTCTCGGTCCGGCTGGGATTGCGGGTGCATAACGTATAACAGGGGGTGGAGAGGGGGTTGCCCTCGAGGGGCCGGCCGCCGTGTCCACCGTGGAAGCGGAAGGTCTGATGGCCAGCTTTGAGGTGCCAGACGGGACGAGGAGTTGCCAGCCAGAACCCGGTGTCGGAGAGTGCCGGGCGTCGCCAGACTGGCGGCTGTCAACAGTGACGGAGCTCAGAACACTCTCGCCACTCTCGCTGGAGGTCGGAGTGCCGGGCTCAGTCTCTCGGCCGTCATCGGATCCAGGGGGGGGAGAAGCTGGTTCGGCCGCGGGGAAGAAATCGCAGTGGCTGCAGTGCACCAGCGGGCCAGATGTCGGAACCAGATTGATGACCTTGCTCGCCCGGACAACGGATATTCGGACCTGTCTCCGAATAAGAGCCGACAACTGACACACAGGACGACTGAACTTCGGCTCCGGCCGCGGCTGCCCAAAGGCAGTCTCGGCATAGCTGGCAACGCCAGTCGCCACGGTTTTGAACAGATATGCTTTCGGTGGGGCCTTCGGTGTCGGTGTCGCTGGCTCGGCCATCGTTGAGTCGGGGGGTCCGCGGAATCCTGTTTCTGTTCGGTGAGGTTCCTTGATACTCGTTTATAATCGTGCAGGTCTCTGTGGCCTATGACCCCTTCTCGCAGGACAATCCATGAGTATCTGATGTCAGGAAGATCTTGCTTGGATGAATGGGAATGCCTAAAGAGAGTAAGGTCTGGCAATGTGCTTTTGCTGAAGAGAGAGAAGAACATGAAGTTGCGATGATGATGATACACTGTCAACAGGAAAGAAACAAACCTTATACATCTATAAAGAATGGCCATTTTCAGGCCAGTGTCAGTCAGCTATGTGGGGAATTGGAATTTTGCATACAGCCCCGAGCTTGAAAAAGAAAAGCAAAATGTCAAAGTGTGGACTGATTCAATTGGCTGTTTGAAATTACAAATATAAATTGTCATTTCACGAGATGAACCGCATTCCCCATTGCAAAATCACGCAAAACCCTGATATACATTTCCATGTATGCCGGTTGTGTCACGACTGTTGTGATGCCCCTTGATTGTTGCTTCCGCTCAATCAAATCGCGCCGGCCGGCCCCGGTCTCCGCTCTCCGCACCCCGGCCCCGGCCCCGGTCCGACAGGCCACCTCGACTTCCGCACAACAGGCCGGGACCCGCCGAACACAGAGTCCGATGCTGAGATACAAAAATGACAATTCTTCATCTTTCTCCCCGAAAAAGCAAACAGGCACGCCGCTGAGCCGTCCAAGAAAACAAACTATCAACCCCCAAAAAAAACCACATTTCGGCTGCCACGTCGGTTTTGTCAAATCAACCGAAGTTGGCATCCATCGTACCGTTTCACTGGCCAATGTGTAAATGTAATATGCTGACCTACCTACAAAAAGGGTATGCCGTCCTGATCATGCAGCAAGAATGCTACTAAACAATGCAGTACACATGTCGCGCATGTACAAATAAACAGTCCTTTCCTCCTCATTGAAGGAACGCAAGCCCTTCCAGGATAAACATATCTCCGGCGCAACTGAGAAGTCCTACGCAGCCCGCAGGGTGATTGTTGCATTGCTTGGTCAACCGACATAAAAGCACGTGCGTATCACCCTATTCTTGAAGCCACTAGAGAACAGAGACAGGCATGGCGTTTGTGTTAGAATACGGTACAACGCCCGAGACGCCGCAGCATCCAGCCACTCGCGATCACACACGGGGATGGCTGCCAGGAAAAGGAAGCCGGAGGGTAAGATTGTAAATTAGAGGGCGGTTCGGGTACTGACAGTGTCTCTCAAATTCGTAATCTCGTCAAAGGCTTGTTGAGCATCAAATCCCATCGCGAGAAAGCTGTCCAAGCTCTCTTCCACAACCTAGATGGGTAATTCGAAAGCGTCAGTATTAATGAAGAGAGGTACACAGAGAGCGCCCCTCTAGACGGGACGCAAAACACCAGCAAAAGGCCGATGATACGCGCTCAACCGAAGTCAGCCAGCCAAGCTGCAAGAGAGGAAAAATCGGCGGCATGGAGGACATCAAGAGCGGGCAAGGCGGAGAAGGCACACCGAAATATAGGGCTTTGCAATGATTCCTTATCTTAGCCTTGCGGGCGCAACAACTGTTCACAGCGACCAGCTAGGCGACGACGCTGTTGCACGGCGGGCAAGCTCGAGCCGGTCCTCCCGCTCAGTGAATCAACGCCGGTGCGGCTGGGCCATTTGTTGAAACAACGGCCAGTTGTTCATGTTGTTGACAGGCAGTTTTCAAATCCCTGCCTGTAGGGCTGGCTGAATGTGCATTGGGAGGGCGGTCGCTCGGAAGTGCACCCCAACCAAAAAGAAAAAGGATGAAATCGAAAAAAACATGGATAAAAACGAAAACTCACCCAGTTGAATACAGCTCGCCCAGCTCGATACGACTTGATCTGCCGCGCCCCCATAAGAGCCAGCCCCTGGAGCACCAGGGTCGACTGCGTACAGCCAGACAACACAACCGGCACCAGAATACCCCCAACCTCTTCACCATTGGCAGCGGTGTGCATACCGCCATTTCCACCGTAACCTGCACTGCTGGCAGTCGGCGACCATGTTGTCTTGAGTGCTGGCACGAACTTCTCTAGCACAGAACCCGGCCGGCAGATAATCACCGTACCCAGAAGTTGTGGCTGGCCTTCACTCGCTGTCGCATTCTGGGCGCCGTTCGGACCCCCTAGAATGCTGTTGTTGCTGTTGTTGCTGCTGTTTCCGCTGACCTTTTCGGGGCTGTTTTTGGTATTCGAAAGACCATTAGGCATGCCTGCGTCAGCTGTAGCCCCACCACCAGTATTCGGTCCTCCACGAGAGTTCAAACCGTCAGACAACGAACTAGATACCCCAGAAAGAGCACCGGGTGCTATAGAGCCCTGCACGGCAATAGCGGGGCTAACAGAGAGGGTGCCCACCCGTCCTTTGACACGTACAATGCCGCATCCCTTTGTATCATCCAGCGCAATGCGGTACATTTCCAGGACATCCGGTGAGCTGTGGGCTGCAACGAGGCTCAAAACCGACTCTGCATTGTCCATTCCGTGGATCAAATCAAAGCTCAGTTTCGCTCGCTGGATCGTTTGCAGCAGCCCCTCCGGCGCCGTCCAGCTGGCCAGCTTCGGGATCGTCAGGCTAACGAGTCGTCGCGGGAACTGCGTATCCCAGCCTGCGTGGGCAAACCAGTCGCGTAGAGCGCTGATTGCTGTCGTCGTTCCTGATGATGAGGCAGAGCCTGCTGTGCCTGATGCTGTGGACGACACGGTAATAGCCGTTGGGGCTTGCAAGGTGCTGCTGCCTGCCCCGGGCACCGACGACGCCGCCGCCGCCGACGCCCCGGGCTTAGGCGGCTCAGTGACGGGAATGCCCGGAAAGACGCCAGGAAAGGAAGTCCCGAGCTGGACCTTCTTGACTGCGGCATTCCCAACGAGGCCACGCATAGCCCGTCGGTGCAGAGAGCGGCCAATCGACACATTTCGCTTCGCCGGATCAACCAGGATAGCCCCGACCACGCCGAGCGAGCCGAGCACGTATGTGGCGACAAACCCATAGAGCGCGCCGGTGCTGCTGTTCCGCACCACAAAGTGCGCCTCGGCGATGGCCGGGTTGTGCAGCTGGAAGGAGGCGGCGCGCGAGTTCTCGAGGTCGGGGGTGTCCAGCACGCTGGACCGCGCCACCGCCTTGATCAGCTCATCAAGCCCGCGCTCATCTCGCCTGTGGTCGTATTCCTCGACAAGCCAGGGTTGTCGCGACTTGATGCCCTTTTTGCTCTTCCGGAGAGTTCCGGGCAGGGTGCCCGTGGGCCGGACTTCACCGAACAGCACGCGCACGAGTGACTGCATAGCCGTTTCTGTAAAATCAAAAGTGCAGATATAAGTATCGATCGACTTGTCCATGGCGAAGTCCCACGGAGAGCTGACGGCGATGACCATTAACGACTTCTTCTGCCCGCGGCTGCTGCGCAGCATGGAGCACATCATGTCAACATGTTTGGTAAAGCCCGACTGGTATTTATTGCGGTTGGCATCTGCAGTAACGACGATAACGCAAGAGGCACGGTTGATGAGGTTTTCGTGGACTGTAAGGTACGGTTAGTAGATATAGAAGCATGACACCTCGGCGTAAAAGTCAAAGATGGAGATATGAGATATTAATAGGGGTTAGGGGATGGAAAAAATAGAAGAGAGAGAAAAGAAAACCCCCTCTCCCAAAACCCAACCGACAAAGAACAAGTATGGCCGTAATGCGAAGGGGGGGTAACGGGGATGGAGTGGCAAAAATGTTTAAAAGTGACCTAAAATCTTACCTGGTCGCACTCCGTTGGCTGTGTAGCTTGTATGGAGCAACTTGCCGTGACGAGTGCGTGCAATCGCCCGCCCTAGGCCACGGAACACTTCCTCGCCACTCATTATGGGGCCCTTATCTCGGTGAACCCATTTATCATGTGGCGTCGACACAGAGCCCAACAAGTTCTTCCGCTCCAGCATGGTGCGGGTCAGCGCCGACGCCGGCAGCGGCTTGACCAGCGGCGTGAGCAGCAGGATCTCCTCGTTTGGCTCGAGCGACGCCGACAGCGGGATCAGCTTTTCCTTGTCCTTGACCACGGTGATCGACGAGTCGTAGGCGCGCAGCGACAGGGCGCGGTGGATCGGGTGCAGCTTGGCCAGCAGCGAGATGCCGGGCGGGTTGAGAGCCTTTGCCCACGACGTGCACGAGGCTTTCAGGCGGAGCACGCGCCGAAGCGAGCGGAACACACGCTCCTTGGTGATGATGCCGTTGTCGACGCCGAGCTTGATGCCCTTGATGCCCTCCAGCTGGATGTCGTACGACCGGCACAGTAGCGTCAGGTCGCAGCCGGCCTCGATGGCCATGACCACGCCGTTCTGCACACCCATCTCGTGACTCAGGGCCTCCATCTCCAAGCACTCAGAGATAGCCACGCCGGAGAATCCCAGCTCGTTTCGCAGGAGATCGTCGACGACTTGGTCGGACAGGCACGCGTGCTGCACATTCATCGACGGGTTAGAGATGCCGCAGCCGCCGACGAACATGGCGTCGAGGTTTCCGGTAGCGATGGCGTTCCGGAACGGCACAAGGGCGCTGAGACTGAGCTCTTCGAGGGTTTGGGTGATGATGGGAATATCGAGGTTGGAGCCGGCAAAGTCGAGGTTGCCGTACGACGGGAAATGTTTGCCACAGCATGCGATGCCGGCGTCTTTGATACCCCTCATGGCAGCAATACCGTACTGCGTCACCTCCTGGGGGTCGTCGGACGTGGCACGGACTCCCAACGGCTGATAGCGAGCGTTGGACAGAACATCCAGGACAGGACCCAGCATGAGGTTGATGCCACATGCGGCCACTTCGGTGGCAGTAGCTTTGCTGATCTCGTAGGCAAGGTCGGCACGACCAGCAGCAGCAACACCCATGGCACTGGGAAATTGGCAGACGTAGGCCTCGTCGAATAGACTGTTGACGCCGCCATTCTCCTGGTCAAAGGCAATAAGCAGAGGATATGGGTGGCCGGACTGTTTAGCGATGGTTTGAAGTTCTTGGACCAGACTCGCGGCCTGCTCTGCAGCTGTAATACGGGGACAGATAGAACCGAGAAATAAGGATAAGCCTGTGTACACAATAAACACACAAGCAGGGAAGAAAGAAATTAACGCACAGTTAAGATTCTTTGCCGTCAGCAGGATCGAGCCCAGGTGGTGATCAGAAATCAAGCTTCGGATCTGGGGAGTCACCACAGTCCCATCCCAGCCCATGATCAGCATCTGGCCGGTGGCCCTATTGTGGCAGTACAGGTTAGAGGCGGGAACATGGAAGCAAGGACACGATGGGAATATCTCACCAGCTCAAATCCTGCCATAGAGGGTCCAGATCACGATCTAGGGCTGGAGGCATGACGATAGTAGTGAAGCTGTCATAGGCGACAGCGGGGGCATAGGCGAGATTCGGACACAGAGAGAGAGAGAGAGATAGAGCACAGACGGACAGAGACGGAGACACGGATAGAGATGGATATAGATAAGACAAAACTGGAACTGGAACGGGGGATCAGTGACGATTGGGGGGGGAGGGTATCACAACTAGCAGGCTGATAAGATAAGATATGGCAAACAGATGGAACGGAAATGGGAGCGGAAGTGGATGATCTTGATTGCTGAGAGTCGGCCTTTGCAAGAGACGGAGAAGAAGAGTGAAGTTGTCGTTTGTCGCACTTCGATTTCGCCCGTGAGAAGAAAAGGGCCGGGTCACGTGAGTTCGTGCAACCCGCGCAAGACGACGGTTCGGAAGGAGCGATGCAGATCACGTTGATTGGCTATGAAACGCGATTGGAAGCGGAGAAAGCCAGATTTGACATTTCGTGATCAGGTGAGAGACAGAAGCTTCTAGGGTTTACCCTCGACGTGATGGATTAGCAGGTCAATTGAAGATGATCTGGAAATTCAGTAGATTGGAACTGTAAATCCACAACCCTAACCCTAAACCGACAAGCTTGTTCCAGCCTCCATGTCGATGCTGTTGCCCGCGCTCACACACGCCGGGGCTTGTTTGAACCGGCCAAGCTCGTCTGAAAGTCGATGAGTACCACTCGTACATGCAGCTGTACAGTACATGCATACAGCTACAGCTACCGAACTCACAGCATGTTCCCCTTCAACGAGCCGTAGCAAACGTGGTGATACAGCTACAGTGCGTTGGAACAGTGGGCGCCCGAAGCCAAACACTGTCTCCACATCCTTTTACCTCCCATGGCACGTTACATGGTCTCCTTGCACGATCACATCCCATCCGCAAGTCTATGCTTCCATCCATTGATATTTGCCACCAGCATCATCCCCAACTAATAGGCATTTGGGGCCCCCGTCCCGATAATCCATGCTTAGCTCTCTGGTGCTATGTGCCTCCGAATTGCCCGCAATCTCGGCGGGCTTCTGCGTGTGTCCTGGCATTACGCCCGCCGTTTCCGCTCGAATGCACCAAACCGCTGTCGTCTCGGAGGTTTCGGGGGCTTCTACTGGGGTCGTGGCCGCTGAGCGGAAACTCTAATGGGCGATGGGGTGCTGTTTCTTATAGCTTATCGCGGTCTAGGGCCGAGATTGCAGCGCAACCACCACGTTTCGGCGGGAATGCGACTGTGCATCGGCTAGCATTGAAAAGGTATGGTCTGGCCCATATACAACCATGAGATTGGTGGTGGTTGGTGCGTCCAGCGACTATCGCCTGCAACCTTTGAGGTCTTGCATTACCTAGATTCCAGGGCCTGAATCCAACCGCTGTCCCCGGGGGGATGGACTGACCTGGACGTCCCGGCTCCAGCTGGGATAATAGTTCAGAGGACACATTCCCTTCCAGCCCACTAAATAAACTGCCGGGGAACATGATTGCGTCCATTCAGTACCGTCGATCCGGCCACGCTGAGGCATTCGTGATCGTGACAGGAGATGCGGTATCTTAGGGGGACGATGCTGATGTGTCAGAACAATGCGACGGGCTATCTTAGAGTTAAGTAGACTGCATGACTGATGCAACTTGCTATACATGAGGTGTGTCCGTTTTGAGAGTATTGGGATATACAGTACTTTAACCCCTCCATGGCCCCTCCAGGACTTGGCTTCCGAAGTTGGAAGTGTGCCCTAACACCCCAATACTCAAAAACTTTTTGACAGCTCTCTACATATTACTACTACCACTACAACAACTACTACTACTATATACCTGTTCCAGTTCCCCCGCGGTTCTAGAACATCATTGATACTTCAGTATCACATTGGACATCGCATAACCTCCCCCATAACCATGCCGGCAGCCATCTCCAGCGCGCCGAAATCCGGCATCACCAAGTTCACCAACTGCCGTCTGGCACTGGGCGACTTCCTGGTGCAGCAGGATCTGTGGGTGAGCTCGGAGTCGGGCAAGATTGTGGCCAGCCAGGCGTCGTTCTATGATGACCAGGCCGTGCCCGACCGCATCATCGACCTCGCGGGCCGCATCGTGGCGCCGGGGCTCATTGACGTGCAGCTGAACGGCGCGTTCGGGTTCAACTTCTCGACCTTCACGCCGACGGCGGCGCAGTATGCCAAGCAGGTTGGCGAGCTGAACCGCAAGCTGGTGGCCACGGGCGTGACGTCGTACGTGCCGACCTTGACCAGCCAGAAGCCCGAGTTGTACCAGCAGGCATGTATACTCCCAGTCTTCATGTCTCTCAATGCTGCTACGGGCGATGCAATTCACTGACACCGTTCCAGGCCATCCCGCTCCTGGCCCCGACCGACATCCGCTCCGCTGCCGATGGCGCCGAGTCCCTCGGGTCGCACGTCGAGGGCCCGTTCCTCAGCCCGACCAAGAACGGCATCCACAACGTCGACGTGCTCCAGCAAGCCGAGACCATCGAGGACATAGAGCGGTGCTACGGCGCCGCCAACATGCAACCTCCCGCCACGCCGACCAGCCGCCCGCCGCCCATCCGCATGATCACCGCGGCGCCGGAACGCGGCCGCATGACCGAACTCATCCCCGAGCTGCGGCGCCGCGGCATCGTGGTGTCGATCGGCCACACCGAGGCAACGTACGAGGAGGCGCGCGCAGCGGTCGCGGCCGGCGCCACCATGATCACCCACCTGTTCAACGCGATGCGGCCGCTGCACCACCGCAACCCGGGCGTCTACGGCGTGCTGGCCGGCGGAAGTGGGACGGGGCGGCCCAGCACGGCCGGCAGCAACGGGAGCAGCAGCAGCACCACGCAGTCCAAGCCTTACTTTGGCGTGATTGCCGATGGCGTGCACCTGCACCCGACGACCGTCAGTATTGCATTCAACACGTCGCCGAGCGGGTTTATCCTGGTGACGGACGCCATGCACATGGTCGGGCTGCCGGACGGTGCGTACGAGTGGACGAACGGCGAGGACAAAAGCCGGATCGTGAAGGTTGGGTACAAGCTGCTTCTGGAGGGCTCCGACAAGATTGCTGGCAGGTGAGGGAACACCCCGTATTCCGGACCCGTTCCATGGGATATTTCCTAACATATGCCTTGCGTTTGCTTTTCCTCCTAGCTCGATTACCCTCATCGAGTGCGTCAACAACTTCCTCGCGTGGACCGGCGCCAGCATCGCACAGGCCCTCAAAGCCGTGACGGCCACACCGGCGACCATGCTCGGCTGCGCGTCGACGAAGGGCGTGCTGCATGCCGGCGCCGACGCCGACCTCGTGATCCTCTCGGAGGAGGAAGCGCCGGACGGCAGCGGCGCGCCGCGGCTGGTGGTTGACGAGGTGTGGAAGTTTGGCGTGCGTGTGTCGCAGCGGGCCGCCGGTGAGGGACTTTAAAATGGATGACGGCTCGTCGTTTGCTCGTCGTTTGTTCTGGTAAGAGATTGGATCTCCCGCGGTGTAAGTGCATATGCCGCACGCTAAAGTTAGTCAGCGTTGATTTGTATTGTTCCAACGTTTTACAGATAGGATTTGGTAATGATGTACATGATAAGCCATAAACTGCATAGATATCAATAGACGTATGTTTTCTCTGGCGTGGTAGTGTGTTGTGTGTGTGCATATGTGTGTGGTCGATATCACCATTCGCTTCCCACAAGTTGATCCATAACAACCGACAGACCCTCCCATCTTGGGATATCAGTTCATGATCCTCCGTAACGTCCAGAGCTCTAGAGATAACACATGCAACAAACACCAGCAGCCCCCGATAGCGCTACCACGCCAACCTCCGCCCAATGCAACTCAAGACTCTCGCCAGCCCAGAACTGACAGGCGACAAAGACTCCAACAGGCAAGCAGAAAATCCCTGAACGGCGCTCTATGTAACCTACCCACACCCTGGACGCATACAATGATACAAATAATCGGGGGTGGGTGCACCCTAAAATGGGGGTGGCGCAAAGAGCACGCTTTGTTAGCGGCTGGATACAGAGCAGGCCCGCCGAAGCGAGGGTATTTCGGGGGAGATGATTTGGAGAATGGGGGTTTCCTGGTGAGAGGAGATCCCCTGAGCCGAGAAGAGTGGCCGTCGTATGTGCTTGAAGATAGACGGATGTCATATGTTCCAGAGTGAACGAAGGATAGAGAGACAGAGACAGCCTTCGCGATCACCACTGAGAGATGCGATTAAATGACTTGGAAGAGGTGGCCCCTGCTTTTTGGCTTATCGGGCGCATTTAGCACCTGCCCTCACTGTAACAGGCCCCTCCAGCGCACCTTCCCCCTATTCTCGTCCCGAGCCCTATATCCGCCTGTAATATTGGCCTGGCCGCCGTCCCGGTGTTCTAACGTGCTTCTAGCCAGGCTTCCATCCACCCCCCTCCCAATCCAATGAAATCTCCCTATCAAACTTCGATGTCTTTCGCTTGGAATCCAAAGTTCCCGGCATTCATTCACCCGCTTGTTCTTTCCCCGTCCAATTCCAAGGTGTCCCTTCCTCTTCTATTGTGTATGTATTGTACATGTTGTTTGTACTGTTTCGTGCTGTGATTATCATCTTGCTGCTCTAATTGGGCCTCCGCTTGTGTCTGTCTCCAGGGCCGCTCTGTGACTCTTCGGGTAGCGTTCACTGGCTGGCTCTCACGCACACACCTGTTCGCATCTGATCTGAGCTGTCTGCTGCTGCTGTTCCTTCTCTCCCCACCTCGTTGACTGCACTGCCCATGTCCTGACTTCTCGTTGTCTCGCCTTCGAGCTGTCATATCGCCCTTACCCGCAAGACACACACACCCACACACAACTGGACGCTGCAGTCAGCCACACACTCACGGCACCTCCACCGTCGTTCGCTTAGATCATCCCGTGCACCGCCGGCATCGGTTCTCTTCGGCATCGACTCCTCTCCTCGCATCTTTGTTTCCATTGCATCTCCGCGCCGGCCTATCTTCGCCCCAATACTTTTGGGTCGTCTCTTTCCCACCTCCTTCCCACGCCGCCTCGGACGGTCGTGCCTTCCTACAACCCCATTGCCACAATCTCCTCGTCTCTCTTATCCGGCCAATCACAGCACCGAACTCTTGTCTCAAGGCCGCCTTTCTCTGCTGCCTTAGTCATCCACTGTAACCTCCTCTGAAATTTGTAGATCGCCGCCTCTCCCTCCTCCTGTTTCCTTTGCGTTTGCCTTATCACCACTTCCGTGATCAATCGCGTTGCCTTTGTTGAATCTGTGCCGTGCTGGTCCGTCTTGCTATTGCCGGTCTGTGGTCTCTGTGTTTCCGTTTCCCGATCCGGCGTGCCGTCTGATTTCTCGGCCTATCTTACTCCGGTCTCCGGGCGATCTCCTTCGATCTCTAACCTCAATTTACCTCGCCAAGTCTTGGTGTCTACTCTCCTTGCTTCGATTTGTCCCCTCGATCCAATTTCACCCCTCTCTTCCGCGTTGTTGCCTGGCCGCTCGTGCCCTCGTGGCATTGCCATGTGATGGCTACCTTCAACTCTCTCTCCGCCTTGCACGCAGGCGGTGCCGCCGTTGTTTCCGCAGACGATGCTCATTCGCTAGGAATGGCGGGCCCTGCCGGACCCGGGATTCTCGACTTCGATCCCGATCTTAGCTTCGACGACTTTCCATTGTATGTGCTGAATTCCTGCGGCTGATGATATGCCTTGCTGTTGCGTTGGCTGCTATGTGCAGAGCAAACACTGACTGACAACAGAGATCGCAACCTCACTGGCCTTCCGTCATACACACCACCGCCATATGGCTTCGAATCCATATCCTCGTCCACCTTCGACGACCCCTTTAACTACCCGTCGCGCCCGTTTGAACCTCACACCGACATTACCGTCTTCAATGAGGAGTCGCCACCCCAGGGTCTCGACAACAAACTCCTCAGCTTTTCACCCACCATGCTCAACACCACCCCGCTGGACGAATCTGGACAGTTCAGCGATCTGACCATGCTTGCCGAGCTCAACGGCATGTTCTTCGTCGCCGAGGACGTGTTCGCCGGCGAAAGCTCCGGCCGCCCGCTAGAACTCACGTGCTACCGCCGCAATCTGTGGCAGTGCTCCGGCCAGGTTGTCCTGCCACGCCACATGCAAACCATAATTGACAAACAGGGCCGCCACGTGCGCGTGACCGACATCTCGGCCTCGATCTCCGCGCGCGAGTCGATCGACGGCAAGCCGACCGAAATCATCTCGATTCCCTGGAAGAGCTCCAACCCGGCCGTGGCGCAGTCAGAGGAGATGCGTGTGGTCGGCCCTCCGCCAAACCTGGCGCTCGATGTCACCAGCGGCGAAGATGTTGACGGTGTGCGTGTGGCCCTCCCGCTCCTGTGGCGCCGGCTGCAGTTCAAGCACGCTACCGCGAACAACGGCCGTCGCAAAGGCACCCAGCAGCACTACGTCGTGCATATCACGTTGACGGCCAAGACCGAGAACGGTGAGGTGGTCCAGATCGCCGAGATCACCTCGGGTCCTGTTATTGTGCGCGGGCGCAGTCCGCGCAACTTTGATAACAAGAAAGACGTGCCGTTGACGACCAACGATAAGCGCGGAAGCGGTTCGGGATCGACTAGCGGCGCTCCGGACCGGAAAGGGTCTGGTCCGGAGCTGGCGGTGGCAACGGGGCAGAATGTTCAGCCCCGGTACTCAGCAATAGGGCCTCTTCAGGTAAGGATACTCTTTTCATCTGCCGTATATAGAGAGTCAAATGCTAACCCAACGCCTTGTGCTAGACCAACGAGTGGTCGTCAACAACTCCGATCCAATCATACTCGCAACTGCCGCCACAGTCACATCCCGCCAAAAAGATGGCCCTCACATCGCCAACTGCAAGCCGGCCACCAATTCCCACCTGGTCCAGCGACCTAACAGCGAACTCAGTCTCCTCATCCGGAGGCAACTCGTCAACAGCCACCACAACTCTGCACCACCACCACCACCACCACCACCAACAACAACAACAACAGCAAAGTAGCAGCAATGGCAGCGGCATATCGGCCACGCCCGGCCGCACCGGACCGATCAACCTTTCCCTCTCGGAAGACGAGCGGAGTCCCAACCGGTCCGGCTCGGACGTGCAGAGCCCGCAGTTCGCCAAGTCGGGACTGGCGGGCGGGCCGGGCGCGCAGAACGCCAGCGGGAGAGCCGGCGCACAAGCGGAGGACGACGACCTGCTGTACGAGTACTTCCCGCTGAGCGTGGACGACTGGATGCCACCGGTCGATGCGATTTACCGGCCGCATGTGGTGCATCACACACTGGTGCCGCCGGAGGTGCGGGCGCAGCAGATCCAGAACCGGTCGAAACGGTACTTTGTTGCGGAGTGAAAGTGCCCCTCCCACGTGTGCGTGTATCCGCTGTGTTGTTTCTTTTCCCTGCATCGGGGCGCTCTTTTTGTTTCGGTCTAGGCAAGACTGCGTTTCCTTTCGATTTTCTTTTTTCTCAGATACCCACCCTTTCGGACTGGCTGTTTTGTCGCTTCTCCTCTTCACCTCTTTCTCTCTCTCTCGCCCACCATTCACAACACGCCTAACACCGCCATATATCTTCATCTTCTCTTTTCTTATCTGTCATTTTCTTACCGCGCCGGTCAAGCTTATCTGTTCACCTTCTCCGGCCATTGATGACCCGCCCACGATTTTTGAAAATTTCTTGTCCTTCTGGCTCTTCTTTTCTTTTCTTCTCTTTTCTGATCGACATGGGGCCTTGGTTCTGTGCAGGACAACTGGTGGGGGATGGGGGAACACACCCTGGGGGTTTTTTCTTGGAGTGTACGTCATTGGATTGAATCTCTGTGTTCGTTTCCGGAGTTATTTTGCTTTGTATTTCTCTTTTCTCTCCTGTTCTGGGGCCTGTTCTCTCTATCTCTATCTACTCCCCCGCACGTCCGGCATGTTTGGCCGTACACCGGTTTACGCAAGATCTTGGTAGCCTCTCGCCCTCAGTAATTGATCCATTTACATGTCCAACCTCCAACCCGACTGCCCTGCTTGAACAGGCATTGTCACTTCGGTCGGCAGTGGGTACCTATCATGCCGCCCTTAACGACACAGCGCGACCCGTGAAAAGCCATCGTCGAAGTGTGAAAGTGGTCCCATAGTCTCTGCGGTTTCCGGGCGCCGTGACACCACCATCCACACGAAAGAACAGCCGCCGCCACGGCCAGCGCAGCGAGAGTTTTGTTGGAGCACGTAGTGTCATTCGGGGGAGTGGCCGGGTGACCCTGCGTGTTGACGCCCGTTTCGTCAGAGGGTCCGGGCCGACGGGAGCGCCGCGGGTGAGCGTGCCGTTTGCAACCGTTTCCTTGAGGTTGGTGCTGGGCACCCCGGGCGGGGCGACCCAGGAACAGATTGCCCGGCGCGGGCTGGGAGTATGGAGAGCGTGGCGAAGCTATGGTCCTGTGTGTGTTGAGCAAAAGGAGCGACAGTCCTGTGACGCTTCGAACTTCAAACCCTCCTTGGGGAAAGTCATATAATCCAGTGTCTCTTGATAGCGGGGTGAGGTCAGCAAGGGTCGGGGGACCACCCGTTGGTTCCGTGGGATCTCGAACTCCGGCCCCGCCCCGCTCCGCCAGGTGGAGCTCCGCAAGGGAACGAATGCCGGTGGGTCCCCCGGCGGGCGGGGCGACGTATCTGGGCTAGCCTGTGCGGATACGGCGATCTATTCCCGTGTAGCCACAGCGGGAGTTTGTGTGGACGGCCTGAACCACCGCAGGTGGGTGCCAGAGCAAACCGGCTTTTCTTTTCTAGTTGTAGGTCTGGCGTGCCACCAAAGCGGTTCCGGATGTATATGCGTCACCCCATTCTGGGAAGAGAAGCCCGCAACAGATACGGGTCCGGTCTGAATTCAATGGTTTTCCGGTCCAGTAAATGAAGCATAAGTTGGTGCCGATTTGGGTAGAGCACGTCCATGAGATGTTCGGCGTGAGCATCTTATGTAGGGGCAAGTAGCCTGGCACACATGTTCCGGTGGATATAACAGAGGCGGCCACTGAGTGTGTTCCATCTTTGGAGGCGGCACACCACCCCCGAGCCTTCGAAGTCACAAGATGCGTGTATGCCGATGGCTAAGATTCCATGTAACGGGCAGTCTATAACCTCCGGACACGAACCAAACCCTCTAACTCGTTTCGGCGGTCCGGGCAGGCAGACGACATGAGATCCAAGAGACTCCATAGCCGGTAAATGTGCTGCTTAGGGTTTCTCCTTTGGTGGTGGTCCACGGCGGGGAGGGCCGATGTGCCAAGTCAAGTGAGCGAAACTCTGGAGCCGGTCGCGACCTGTTGAACTGCCGTGATCGCTGAGGTTCTAGGATTTGGGGCTCGTCGGAAAGCGGAACGAGAAGGATGAAGAGGGGTCAGAGTGAGGCTGCGTTTTAGGTGTTTATGTAGAGTGTTCAAGTTGAGTGGAAAGATGGAAATGGAAGTGACTCAGTGAGGGGACAGACGGATATTTATAGAGGAACTCTCGGGCTTGGAAGACTCTTGAAGAAGAAACAATGAATCATAGAAAATATATCATGGCGGTATCTGAAAGCAATGTGAATCAGGCAAATCATGGATTACAATCGGTGGGTGGGTGATTCCCGAAATTCTCTAAACATGAATCACATCGGGTTCGGCCAATCTGGTGAATATATTTTGTATCGAAAAGCTAAGAAAAAAAAAGTCGAAGAAGAAATCAAGGTTGTATACAACAGTCCGAATAACCTGGAAGGACAACACACATGGCAATCTGGAGAAAGTAGTAGATTCAAACGACAGCAACCCAGCAGGAAGAAAAACTCCGAAAATGCAAGCAGAAAGCATCGATACCCTAAGTCATCAAGATCATGCACCGACAGCGTTGATCCGCGAGATCATCTGCTTCTCAGGCTGCGGCGTCAACCGCCGTGCAATGCCAGCGGCATCGGGGATGCGCGTGCCCATGCGGTCGGGCGTGAAATCCGGCGACGGCGAGCGCGAGAGCCCGCGGCCCGCGGACGTGAGGTTCGGGATCAGGCTGGAGTTGCTGCTGGGCGCGCGCACCAGCGCGGGCGCCTTGACGGCGGTCGGCGCGGGCATTTCCGGGAAGGTGGCGTGGGCGGTTGCCGGGCTGTCGGAGACCGGCGAGCTGGGCTGCACGACGATCGACTGCGGGATGGTGCGTGTCGGGGAGGTTGGGATGTGCGGGTTCAGCGGCGGCACGGCGGTGTGGTCCAGCAGGCCCTGCTCGCGCGCCACCTGCTCGATGCTCTTGAAGTAGCGCACCGTCTTCACGCGCAGCTCCAGCGTGGCGTCCTCGTCGGCCACGATCATCGAGTGCTGGTGCAGGTGCAGGCTGGACAGAGTCCACATGTGGTTGACGCCCTCCTCAATGCACTTCTGTAGCGCCAGCGCCTTGCGGGACCCGAGGGCTACCGCTACGACCTCCCGTGCGTCCAGCACCGTGGCCACGCCGACCGTCAGGGCCATGCGCGGCACGGCCGAGATGTCTCCGTCGAAGAAGCGCGAGTTGGCCACAATGGTGTCGTAGGCCAGCGTCTTGACACGGGTGCGGGATGCCAGGCTGGACCCGGGCTCGTTGAAGGCAATATGGCCGTCTTCGCCAATACCGGCCAGGAACAGGTCGATGCCGCCGACAGCCGCAATGGCAGATTCATAGGCCATACACTCGGCGTGTAGATCTGGGGCATTTCCATTCAGGATGTGCACGTTCTCGGGCCGGATATCGATGTGCGAGAAGAGGTTTGTCCACATGAATGAGTGGTAACTCTCGGGGTGGTCGCGAGGAAGCCCGATGTACTCATCCTGGACAGACAAGGCCGTGTTAGTCACTGGACACTACTGGACTCAGCATGAAGAGACGTTGTGAACATACCATGTTAAAGGTAATGACATTCTCAAACGAGATCTCGCCGGCCTTGTGGCTCTCCACTAGCTTCTTGTAGATTAATAGCGGGGTCGAGCCGGTAGGCAAGCCGAGAACGAACGGCCGTGAAGCCGACGGCTTGAAGGTATTGATGCGGGCAATGACATATTTGGCCACATAATCGCTGGCCTCAAAGGCGTCGTCTCGGATGATGAGTCTCATGGTGAGGGATATAAAGGGGGATAGTGGGATATATATGGCTTTCGTGGGAGGGGTAGTGTAAGTGAAGGCGAGAGGAGAGATTGGTGAATAGCAATATAGAGGGGGTAAACGAATACTGATTATCAAGGTTGATAGTGGCCAGAGTGGTTGTTGGTTGAAGTGAAGATGAATAAAGATGGAAAGGACAGTTGAGACTGGATTCCAAGGGCTTGAAGCCGTGTATAAGAGGGGAAAGCCGCCCAGTATTGTTACCTGCACTCAGTCAGGACGAGTAACAGAACACCGAAGAATCCCAGATTTACCGACATCCCAGTTCACCACCCATTATTCACAGTTGGGTCGCTGATAGTCCACGCAACATCTCCCATAGCTTGGTCCAGCACGCGGGGAGGATAACGCCGCTCATAGGAGCAAACGCCGACACTCGACACTGGCCCATGGTGGTGGCCATCATACCAGCCAGTGGTGACAGCCACCACTGTATCACACCAAGGCCACTCAGGTATGGGTTGGCCCAGAAGGGAATGGAATTCTGAAGCTTAATGCTGGATGAGGGCATGTAGCATGGCGATATGTAGCAGTTCTCGTCATCACTATCGGGCCTTGCTGCTTTAGCACCAGGTGTCAGTATCAGGTGTGGATTGGTCCGTCCGGCATTAGCCAGTGGGGATTCCGGGTTATTAGCCACCACTGTGTGTATGAAAGCCTCTGAGCACATGGTCGATACACGTCGTGGGCCCACGGCCAGCGCGGTGCGGATGGTGACAACGCCGGGGAGGGTGGCCTTCACATGATACCTGCTGGACACTCTGATGGTGGTGGTTAGCAGCGGGCTTAGACTTCTAAAAGTTTTACAACCTTTCCCATGGAAGTGTTATAGAGCCTATAAAAGCCCATCCACACTCTCACGCATGGCCAGTGCTGCATGGTCTCCGGGATAGGGCCGGTACGAAGCCGACGGAGAGAAAAAAGCACGCATACCTTTCTGGAACGGGGAAATTGGGCATACCCTGAAGTCAACCCTTGAGGGCCAACAGAGTGGGAATCCTCCGCAAAATCTTGAACCAACAGGCTATTTTTGTTCTCCCAGGCCATCATACCATCTGGTGGAAAAAGAAGATGGAACGTTGACGCAGCGGCATGACGGTGCCCAGTCCGACCCACTGTTTCCCGGAACCGGCAACAACATGGGAAAACTCCAATGTTGGTATTTGAAGAAAGTTTTTATTCGCGTTGATTCCGTTTGGTGGTCATCGGTTGCCGATAATCGCTTTTGGCGTTTGCCAGCCATCCTTGACGGCCCGCGATAAGGATCACAACATCGCCGTGTTGTCGTCACACTCGATAACTAACACGGACAACTTAGATGTCCAGAGCTAAAGATACGGATATCCGAGTAAGCTTTTGCGGTTCCGCTGAAAGAAACGAGGATTCACTCTTGCCGTTGATCGTGATGTGATGTGTTAACGATCGGGGGAGGTCATCGCGAACCGCGCACCACCGTCGGCCTGAGATCGACAGCTTCAAAAAATCACTTAGCACACGGAATCACCACTCATCTCTCCAGCTATCAATCACTCACTTTCAGAGGGGATGGTCCACGTTCCAGGCCCAAATTTGGTCAGCCAGAGGATGCCAGGGGTTCTTGGGTAACGTTGAAGCTCACCGCCACCACTTTTGAGGCGAGTCTTTGAATAACCCCCCCCCTCTCTTCCTTTTTTTCTCGGGATTACCGTGGATTGTATCTGCTCTGGATTGGCCTGGTGATCTTTTCGCGACATGTCATTAACTTCCACTGATAAACTGGTTGAAGCCGTTATGAAGGAGCTGCTGCCAACGGAATGACATGGTGATGATAGCAAAAAAGAAGATCATGTCCGTTAGGGCAATAGATTCAAAACTTTAGAGGTGTGGACTAGTCTTTGATAGATGCATATAATCACTTATGCACATAACCAGTCTAACAGCAGCCGCTGTCTGTCTCCAGGTACTTGCGCAGAGTATTGTCCGTCACAGCGTAACTCGGTGTACTTGGTACATCGCGTTATAAGAATATCCTTTGTTCGCAAATCTCATCGAAAAGTCAAATGTCATGATGAGAAATCCGAGCGCGCGAGAGAAAGAGCCACCCTGAACCAGCAATTGGCTCCTTCCCCGGCGCTGGACTTGGCTGGCTAACCACAGAAGATTTGCGGGTTGCGGCTTCCTGTTGCAACGTTGGGCTGGGAAAGAGGGCCAGGCCATATATGTGCATACGTATTGCTGCTGTGTATTTCGAACAGCATTTGGAGCAAGCATGACTCCTTCTCTCCGACGGCGAAGTTCAAGCGTGAGGGTATGTCGGCTTTTCAGATGCCTATGGCTAATGCAATGGATTTCAGGTTGTGCTATGTGAAAGTATAATTGAGTATCTGAGCCTGATAGCGATGGTATCGATTATATCGCCCGTTCTTCACCAGGACATCGCATCCTGCCGAATCGGAGTTTAGTATGGGGAAGTACAGTACATGTGCCAAAGTCGGTGGGTGACTGGGTGTTACCACTTTCCGGGCTGCTCTTTCCTTTCTGGATTGAGTTGAGACACGATTATCCCAAAGGGAGGAATCAATGCATCCTTCCAGATAAAGCTACAGGAACGATATCAGATATGTGCGTTAGAGAGATCGTCACATGAACTGGATATGCATCAAAGCGATCTTTCCGGATCTTGTTGGTCGCAACTGACGATATCATCCTGTCGATATTTGAATACATATGTTGAAGGCTTTGCCCTAATGGGTTCACACACAAACTTAAACTTTACATATCTCATAATCATGGTCTTAATCATGATTTCCGGTATTCTCAAAAATTCCTGCCACCATCGACTTATCACAAGATTTTGCAGTCATTTGAAAATATGAGTGAGACCAAGATCCCAGACAGACGCTCTTTGTTCCACAAAAAGTGATCCTCACCCTATTTTTCGGAGCTGCTTCAGAGCGCACTCATGACCAGGAATGGTATAAAAAAAAAGAAGAAGAAGAAAAAGAAAACGTCCGCAAAACCAGCATTTGATACTGACAATCCGTGGCCAGACCTGGTCTTGCATAACCGCACAGAAAACGCAAAGGGAAATAAAACTGGAACGCTTTCGCTCCCGTTGGTTGGTTCGCGCCGCCAGCGAGAACAGAGAATCGCACCGCCGCTCTGTTTTTGCCCGCCTCCCCCCAGAGGAATTTCAACCAAGCGCAACGTTACAATTCCAAAGTGCACATGGCTATCAGTCGTGTGTAGCCACAACCACGCCTACAGCAGGCCGTTGTCGACCTCCCAACGCAATTTCACAGCACAAAGCACCCTCGTTTCATTGGTCTTCACGCCATAACACGCTTCTCACCTTCGCGGAGGCGACCGGTCGGAATTGACAAGTCATGGATTGATTGGTTCCATTCCCGTGCACAGAGGTCCGTCAGGTCAGATCCTTAATCGGGGGTTGAATTGCCCTTGGCTGGCTGGTGCATGGCTAACTGTATTGCAGGCCTGAATCAGATGTATTTGAAATTTGAAGCCACGAATCTAGGTGGTTTTAGGAGACACAGGCGTTTTGACAGACCTGTCAGTCTCCATCACCACTGTAAGCCACCCGCTTTGGCCAGCCAAATGCATGCCTCAGAGGCTCAGACCAGAACTGGAGCCGTGGTTTTGCCTGTGCAGTTAACCACCAGGCCACCAGCTATGAGGACCCTGATCTTCGGATATTTGCTAACCGCCCATGGACCGTCCTAGGCCATTCCATCCCGACACCACTGGTAGCTAACTAGCTATATCTACTTCGAGACTCACCGACCTCGGTGGAGGACAGCTTCGACAGCCCTGTGAATGCAACGTCTGTAGGCACCTCAGACAGTTTCCGGAGGAAGTAATTATAGCACAGTCTTTCCTGTCTCCCTCAGGTTGGTCTCACTCTCCCTGTGCAGCTCGTGTTTGGCTCTGAATAATCTACTAGCACTGGCCATTGCCCTGATCTTCCCCCCTTTTCTTCCTCACTGGCGTGACGATCCGCGTTGTCACCAGCTACAGATATCACGAGTCCCGAAGTAGAGCCTCTCGCGATCTTGTCACCTTCCCTTCCGATTATACTACATCGTCTGGCTATTTCAAAGGCTCTCGATACACCGGACGGACACCGTATTCGTGGTCGATATCACTACCGCTGACCAGATATTGCCCCGAAATCTGGGTCGATTTACATACCGATTGCGATGACCAAACCTTCGTGATTCCAGACTTTTCACCTACGTTATACAGCGCGCCCATTCATTTCAGCCCACCCCACCACATCTCGACAGCCTGGGCTAAAAACACTCGCCCGGAAACTATTACACACACAATACACTTTGGTGGTCCAGTCCAAGCTTCTCCACAGAACCAGATCTGGATAGCGAAAGCAATATCTAATATCGTGCACACCTCTTACAGAACGGTAGAGGGGTCACTTTATCCCGTCGTCCTCAGCCTTTTTAACCTTTTGCGCTTCTCCGTTTCCCCCGGCTTTGCCACCAGAACGGCAGGTAACGAGACCTCGCACCAAATCCGTTATCCGTCCATCCATCCAGAAAAGGCACAGGCCACCAAGATCCATAGTCCCAACATCTGGACCCGCCAAGAACGTCTCCCTACTGCTGCCATCTTCCCTCGCTTTTCTTTCTTTCACGTTACCTTTGCTGGATTGAGTTTATATCATTCCGGCCCTATTTCTCCCCCACCTTCGTGGTCTGCACTCTACAGCGCAGTAAGCACAGCCGTTTACGAGCCAGCCTGAGGCGGTCTGGTTAGCTGACTGACTTCCCTCCTTCGTCTCTTTTTCCCGTCCGTCCACCTTGGATGGACAAGGGCCCTGATTTTCCGCGTTTCTTGCCAGCCAGCCAATTAATGTTTCGTTGCTGCACTACTATTGTAGTCAACCTCCCACCGTTCAGCCAGACAGCCAGCTAGCCTCCATTTGGTCTTTATATTCTTCGGCGGAGCAGCTGGTCGGAGTCTGTCATCGGAATATTGCCATTTACAGCTCAGCTACATTACGTCCTCTCAAACGCGGTAAGGCTACGGGCCTTGTCTGTGGCTGGCCTTGTTTTCTAGCTGAGGCCGCTTGCGCGCTGTGATTGGCCTGCTCCTGCGCTATCTTCACCGGCGGTGGTTGAAATCATCTCTTTGCAACTCCGACACCACTTCACACATCCATCTAGTATATTCGCCATACAACCAGCACCTGTTTGTTCGGTCGCCATCCTCCGTCTCGCTCTACGCCGCCTCGCGTCTTGGGCTATTCTTCTGACCGTTCCGCATTTCGACTTATCACGTCTTAATTACTCAATTGCCGTCGGTGTGCGGTACCAACTCCCTACTCCCTGATTTCCCTTCTTTGCGGCAACATCGAGCAGGCGTGTGGGTTTGTTCCATCACGGCGTTTGAGAAGAGTGTATCGTATCCACCCCGACGCTCTAACCTCATCCTTTTTTGTTTTATTTTTTTGTTTTGTTTGCTCTTCTACAAAGGGTAGTCCCGTTACCTATAGCTCACGAGCTCCTGTGCCTATACGGGCCGGTCGTTTTCCCACGCTGTGTCTGTCTCGCTCTCCTGCTGGCTGGTTCCATCTCGTGTTCGTCCCCAGTCCCTGGGCGTTAGGCCCGACCCGACCTCACAACTTCCCAGGTTCAACGCCCAGGCTTGTTCGTCGACTGTTTCCTGCTCCAGGTTACTTTGCCTTACTATATCTGAATCTCGCCGTCTTTCCCCAGTTCTTTTTTCAATCCTACTCAGCTTGTGTCGTGCTGCGTCCACCATACCGATCTTTCTTTTCTCTCCGAGTTACCACCCATATTGTCGTCCTACCCCTTGACGTGCTATATTATCGCCCCAGCCGTCTGTTATCATTCATTATATATACTCCCCTCTCCGGTTTTATCTTATTTCAACGGACCGGTCACACTCTCGCTTTATGTCCTCTTGTCGTGACACTGCCTGTGTATGTAGCCACCGTTGTTTGGCTAGCACGGTTCTCGGCCTCCTGACAAGCAAGTCTCTTTGTTCCCTCTCGCCTCTTCGGCACCCGCCTATTTCGTGTTTAGCTACGGTGCTGGTCCCGATATTGTATCTTTGGCGGCTACTCCCTTAGACTTTCGTGTCTCTCTTCAGAAGGGGAAACATATTACTTCACTTCAGCGTAGGTTACTCCGTCAAGCTGTTCCGCCCGGGCCTGCGTTTATCGTATGGTTCTGTTGCATCTCCCCCTCTTCCATTCACTTCTCTTTCCCTACCTGCATACCTGGGCTCTCCCCTTTCTCTATTCTGCACGGCATATGTTGCTCTCGTAACTGCCCCAATCATACTGTCATTTCCTTTTCCAGTTGGAGGTCTTTTGGTTCTCTTTCCATCACTCAGCTATACGAGCAGCCCTTCAGACGTTCCACTGCCTCTGTGTTCTTTCTAATACTTCTGTTCCCCTTCCCCTCCACCATCCCTTCCCATCCTATATCTATATCTTGTTGCCAGTGTCCTACACTATGAAGACCAGTATCTAATTCTGGTGTTTCTGATACCATGTTGTACGTTCTATTGCTCTCCATTTATATCCTCCTCGCTGTGTTTTCCCAAATATCTTCCGCCTTTCATTCATCCACGGGCACACACACCATCTCCTCCACACATGCTCACAGCGTATTGATCCCTTCTTGTGTCCCTTTCTTTGTATCACTTCAATTAACTCACTACTCGGCGCATCCGTAGTCGAAAACGTCTTGTCCTCTTCTCTCTCTCTCTCCTCGCTCAATCTCTCTTCCCCCCCACGGGTCACTGTTGGCCTGTATCCCACCCTATCTCCATAGCCATTAACGTGGTCCCTCGGAAATTTCAGCCCAAATTTATATGCACAAAAAACCCGTTCCACTATCAAGCATTCCAACTTTTCGTCACTATCATCATCGGTCGTCGCTCGACATACCTTCGTGTGCAACCTGAACTGACTTTGATACCATACAGGCATAGACCAATAGACTGAGAGTGTGTTGGGTAGAGGTTGTATCCATTTATAGCAGCCTCTCCTCTGAGCATCAACCTTTTGAGAAAGGCTGTTTGTTTTTTTACGGCTTTCGTCGTGTTGTGTCAACTTTCAATATCGTCTTGTTGACGTTTGACTCATTGTTCTTTTGTGGCAGTCATTACTCGTCATTGAAACCACGCCTATATATTTTGCTCTCCTGGCACCCTGCCACTTCTCTTCTTCTTTTCTCTCCCCTTCACGTCACACTTTGCTATCATCTCTATGAAGCAACAACACTCGGAGATGACGAGCTTTCGAAAAGCCCTGATCGACGCCGTCGTTCAATCCCTACGGCGGGGAAAGTCGTTTTTCCGTGCCGTTCTTCATTTTATCTTCTCGCCTACTCCTCCGCCGCCTAACTGGACCACTCCGTCAGCTAAGGGCTCGACGTCAGAATCCACTCAGTCGGCGCTGCAAGTACGCAGCATTGAGGATTTTCTGAAGGAGGTTGAAGATGTGTTCCTATCGCCGATAGACACAAGCGGCCTACTGGCCTTTTGTGCAGCTCTCAAGGCCCAGTTCCTCGAGGGCCTTGCCAGCAGCGAAGCCAGCATGCTTCCCTCCTACAGCTACCAACTTCCCCGCGGTACAGAACGGGGGCGGTACCTTGCCCTGGATGTGGGAGGCACAAACCTTAGGGTTGCCATGATTGATCTTGAGACAGACCCGAAGAATCCCGACGTGGCAACTACCAGAGTATTCAGCATGAAGAACTTCCGGATAGATAGCTCGGTGAAGGACCTTGTCGGCGTTGCATTCTTCGAATGGATGGCCGACCGGATACAGGAGACTCTGGACGATATTGACGATTTACCCAAAACCACCAAGCCCTTGCCAATGTCGTTAGCATGGAGCTTTCCTATTGAGTGAGTCTTCGTGAAACTTCCTCGCTTTGAGCCTCTGCTCTGTTTACTAACCAGGTGATTCCATTAGGCAAACCTCACTACATGGAGGTCTCATTCACGTCATGGGCAAAGGGCTACAAGCATCCGAGGGCCTCACCGGGCAAGATCTTGGTGATGTTATCAATAAGACGTGTCAATCGAAGAACGTCAACGTTGAGCTACAAGTCATTCTTAATGATTCAACAGCGTGCCTCATGTCCCAGTCATACTCGCACCTATCGACTCGGTTAGGCCTGATTCTTGGCACTGGAACCAACATTGCCATCTTTGTGCCCGTCTCGATGATCGGCCGCTCCAAGTTTGGCAAGCGACCCGATTCGTGGTGGTCGGCGGCTACCCAAGTGGCTGTGAATACCGAGCTTGGAATGTACGGAAAGGGCATTCTGCCTCGTACACGCTGGGACGACCAGCTCCGCGCCGGCCATCCGCAGCCTGACTTCCAGCCGCTGGAACAGATGGTGAGCGGCATGTACCTCAGCGAGATCTGCCGGTTTGTTCTCATTGAGGCTATCGAGACTACGGGCATTTTCGGTGGTGTGGTGCCCGAGTCTCTCCTTACGCCCTACAGTCTCGATACCGAAACCATGGCTATTGCGGTAGAGTGAGTTTCACCTGTGCCTCATTTTACAGTTTTCCGCCCCTGTTACAGAGAACCTTGCTAACGCGGTCATCGGCTTTAGGGACATGTCTCCGTCGCTACATATTGCAGTGAACACATTTGCTTCGCGCCACCCTTCACCGGTGCGGCCGACGGCTGCTGACATGGCGGCGTTCCAGACAATCTCGCAACACATCGCGCAACGTTCCAGCGCAATCATTGCCTCTTGCGTGTACACGCTGTGGCAGACGCGCAGCGAAGGGGCGGCCGACCGAGCGAAGGCTCCGGGAGTGAGCGCAGCCGAGCGGGCGGAAATGGAAGCCGAGGCACGGATGCCCAGCACCACGGTGTCCTTCAACGGGTCGGTGTTGGAGAAGTTTCCCGGGTACCTGGAGAGCTGCCGCGGGTACCTGGACATGCTCCTTGCGGCGTCCGGGTCATCACGAAAGGTGGACCTGGTCCTGGCAAGGGACAGTTCGTTGGTTGGTGCGGCGGTTTCTCTTGCATGCATTGGTAACGACAGTTCTTGATGGCATTTCTGATTTTACGGTTTAGCTTGGGTTCCTGCTTTTATTCCTTTCTTCATAACGGGTATTTAATTCACGGGTGTGTTTTCGTCCTTTTTTTTTCCTCATCTAGGATTCATTTCATCAGTCACATACTCTGGTGTCATATCCGCTGGAGTACACCAAACGCGTTGATATCCACCCTGTGCCTCCGTCTCGTGGGTGTGTATCTATGTATGGCAGCAAGTGACTTTCGGTGGTGTAAGACAGGGGGAAACTGCTTGCCCCCTGCCCTATCACAAGAATTCCGGTGGTTTGCCGAGTGTTTTCCCATCGGATCGCGGGCACGGCTGTAATGCGGCGATTCCGATGCGCCAAACTTTCTTTAGTTCATCTGTTCGTGGGATCTTCTTGCGCCCGCTGGAGCGGACCAATTCCCGGGCATGCAAACTTACGCCTATATCACTTACATTGCCCGGTTGCAATCTCGCATATGCGTCGTGGTCTCTTTGCTTGTGATGTCATACCAACGGTCCCGCCACATACTCACATGCACCGACAAGCAACGCCCGGAAATGAAGACAACGAGCATCGCATTTCGTCGATTGCACCTAATCACACACAGGGTACATGCACAAGACGGACAAAATTTGGATGAGTAGAGAGGGGAAAAAACAACGTAGCAGTAACATGCGGGTGTATCTCGCCGAGAGTTGAGGATTGTTAACGAACTTATGAAAGAAGCATGTGATGATCATGGATCGCAGAAAGCGCGCAGACAAAAAGCACAAAACGACAGATGGACAGCGATGAAACGAGCGAAACGGGTTCAGAAAAGTGAGAAGAAAAAACAGCTGCTACTGGTATAAAGAAATAGGAAACGCGGAAAGGGGATACAAAGAGAGCAAGAAAATTCGTCAAAACGAGCAGACAGAACGGCAAAAAAACGCAACGAAAAGCAGAACAGAAACAAGACACAATCAGATCATAGGGCAAGGTGTTGACTCTTACCCCCTTCCATATTCATTACTCTCCGCATCGTCTCTCCTCACATCTTCAGGTGCCTATCATGGCCAGACTAGACATATCACGACCGGGAAAGAGAAACCAACAGGGGGATGTGTGCAACAGCCGCTCGACGCGCTTAGGCGGCGGTGGTGGTCGGCGCAGGAGTGGCGGCCGGGGCGGGAGTGGGCTCGTCGACGACCTTGGTGGCCTCGGGGGCGGGCGCGGCGGTGGTGGCGGGGGCCGGGGTCGGCTCGACTAGGGTGGTCTCCTTGGCGAGCTCGGGGACGGCAGCTAGAGGTTGAGGAGAAGGTTCACGGTTAGTATCAGGGCTTGTGAGTGTTTGGCCCGACGTGATACGCCAGCTATGGTGTCTGCTCAGACAACAGCTACTAGACAGATCACATCAACAGCGCAGCAGTGTCTAGATTTATCAAGTCATACCAGGAGCAGCCGGGGCCGGGGTGGGCTCGATGGCAGCGGCGACGGGCTCGGGAGTGGGATCAGGCTCGGCGGCGACGGGCGCGGGAGCAGTGACGGGCTCGGGGGCGGGGGTGGCGGCAGCAGCAGGCTCGGGAACCGGAGCAGCAGTGGTCTCGGCTGGATTTCACGTATTTCAAGCAAATGGTCAGCGTCCATATAGTCCTCGTCATTGTAGTGGAGCTAGGTAGATTCTCGTCTTACCAGGAACCTCAACGGGCGCGGGAGCGGCCACAGGAGCAGGGGTCTCGATGGTGGTCTCAGCAACGGGGGCAGCGACAGTAGTCTCAGGAGCCGGAGCGGCAACGGTGGTCTCAGGAGCCGGGGCGGCAACGGTGGTCTCGGGGACGGCAGGAGTCTCGACGGCGGGCGCCTCGACGGGGGGGTCCACCGAGGTCTCGACAGACGGGTCCACGGGAGTCTCGACGGCGGGGACGGTGGGAGTCTCGACGGCGGTCTTGGCGGACTCGGTGAGCTGCTCCTCCAGGTCCTTGACCTTCTTCTTGAAGACGGCCTTGAACTTGGCCTTCAAGTTAAGGAGCGCGTTGGGGGCTAGAGCAGAGGAGAACACACAAACGGGTGACTGTTAGTATGCAAGGAAGTCCAGCAGCCGGTACCGGCGAAGTGCCGACGGCACAATCAAAACATGCTGATGACGGCAAGCTTCACAGAAATGGCATGATATCGGCCAAGCCATTTCAGCGTGGCAAGCTGATAGACGAAGGGATCAGGTGCGGTGAGACAGGGCGCAGACCGAGCTGCATGTCGCAGGGCTAGATAAGCATGTCTCTGGCCAGTCTTTTTCCTCACTGAGGCGGGGGGAGATAACAAGATATGACGGCACACGAGGTCGGAAGAGATTCCGAGCAGCTAATCTTAGATAGCTATTCCCCCAAAAGAGCAAGATCACGAGGGTTCAAGAGCAGAGAGTACAGATATAGACATATGCAAAAGGAAGGGGAGTGATGCTATAGCTTTGGCATGTGTGTGCATATATCAATCAGGCCCGGGTCCCTTCGTTGCCCACAGATGATAGACAAGATAGACATGATAAAGAGCCTGCCTGTAAAGCAAGCAGGCCACCCAGAAGAAGAGGGTGTCTGGGGACTCTAGAAAAGAGGCTGTGATATCAAGGAATCAGGAGAAAGCAAACTTACGAACACCAGGCATTGTGACAATGAGGACGAGGTGAAGAGGGAGAGATAAGAGGTAAAAAGAAAACAGGGTGTAGAGTTCCGAAGGAGGGATAGTCGAAGGGGAGATAGCAAGAGGAAAACGGAAATCCGGGGGAAACAAGAGGGTGCGTAGAAGAGGGAAAAGGAAGAGGGAAAAAAAACAAAGGGAGAGAAAATGAAAATAAAGAAGAGAAGGAAAATGAGATGAAGCACGGAAGAAAATAGGGGTCGTTGGTTATCAGAGAAATAGAAAAGGATATGGGCATTTTAGAATATGGGCCCTCCAAAACAAGCTTTTTTTTTTGTATCTTTAGGCGCGCGTAATTTAGGGTTAAGCCCGCCATCTTCAGCCCTCCGCCAAAAAGATATCAGTGAAGACATAACATGAGCAAACAAAACTGGCGAAAAGCCACGCAAATTCAGATAGCAGCCAGCCCCTCTCCAAATACGAACGAACCCAGCCCAGCCCCTTCGTTTTCCTGCCCCGTTGCCTGAAATTACAGCCGGCTTTCGGTGGTTCGAAAAGAGAGACACCGCAACGAGCGTCTACTGGAAACGGTTAAGCGAGCGGCGTGATCGTCGCCGAACCGGGATATGGCCTGTCTGTTTTGTGGTGTTTGTTTGTGCAAATTGGTGCTCCGTTCCAGTTTTTATACACCACAGTACCGACAGGGACGTAATTTCATGGGTATAAAGGTATTTCCCAGGGTCCGCCGTCCTCGCCTCTTGTTCCTGGCTTTTGCACAAAACGTGCCCGCTAGAGAGCACTAAGCGCGCCCCGGCGGAATTGTGCACGTGCACAAAATAGTTTGCGCGTGTTAGGGTTGGTTAGGGTCGGAGCATTCAGGACCACCGTATTGAGCGGGCGGGAAAGTCTCCAAAGCAAGCAATGCCACCGCCCTCTTCCGCCGAGGTCCTCCTCAATTTGCCCTATTTAGCAACCCACTTTTTCACTTTCAGGGCTGACAAAACCTCTTACGTGAACTGTAGATACGCGGACACCCACAATCACACGTGTATTCCAAACGTGATGGCGGTCATTGAGGCAGTGCTAGATTGCGACAGTGCTGCAGCGCTGACAGGGTGACCGGGCGCTTTCGAGATCGGGAAATCAGAGGACAGTGACGGCATGTGAGGTAAGCGTAACCGGAAGGGTGTGATAAAGTACATAAAATATGAAGGTGTATGCACAGTGGTACTTCTGAGCTCCAGTACCTCAGACAGTCCACACACATTTGCTCTCTCAAGAACTCATGGTCCCTTGCTCGCTCTCTCAAGAACTCACGGTCCCTTGCTCCACGGCGCCCGCGTCACGGCGCCCGGCTCTTGAGACCCCGGGGGTCCCCGCGCAGCCGCCGGCCCACCACCTGCTGCCCAGGGCGCACGCATCGACGGCGCTCCCCCAGCACCACCGCCCGCGCCAGGTCCACCGCCCGCCATATACGTAGGCCGGGCCCACGGCGCGCCTGTAGCACCCGGCACAGACGACGGAGGCGCGCGTGCTCCCGCGGTTGAGGCGGCCGGTACCGGTGGGGGCGGTGCGCCGGACAGCCCGGAGGGCGGCTGGTTGGCCATGTGGACGGTGGCGGCGTGGGCGCGGGCGTCCGGATCGGGTGTCCAGGCGAAGAGCGAGCCGAAGGGGAAGTGCTGGACGACCGGGAACTTGCCGAGCACTTCGGCGTCGAACATCTTAATCATACCCTAGACAGACACAAGCAAAAGTTAGCACATGCAGGCATCACCCTGGAACACACAGAGAAGGGACTAAGAAAGGTCGAGGAGAAAATGAGAGGAACCCACCTTGTTGATTTTTCCCCAGCCGTCCTTCACGCCCGAGATGTCAAACAACGTCGGGCTATGTTCCCAAAACGGCCCTGTCTTGACATCGTAGATGAAGCCAATGGCCGAGAAGTACATGTTGTTCAGCTGCTCACGCCGCACAACATCAAGCTGCACTAGAGACCCCGTGGCCGGCGCCCCCGCCACCGAGCCCTCCAGCGGCATCGGCTCCCACGAGCCGTCGGGCTCGTCAGCGTGGATCGGCCGTGTCAGCTGCCCTGAACCAAAGATGTAGGGCACGAAGAAGTGGTCGTCCAGGCCCCAGACGCCGTGTGAGCCGGCGGGCTCCAGTGTGTAGATTGTGATCAGTTTGCGGACGACGACCAGGTACCTGCGCAGTCCCCCAAGAAAAAAAAGAGAACAGGAAACGTCAGTTGGATGTACCAGGACAAGAGACAGAAAGGCCTCGACGTGAACTTACCGCTCAATAACCCCCAGAACAATCTCCCGCTCAATAGGCCCGCCCTGCTCTGCACTGGCAAACGCCCCCAGCTTCCACAAGCACCCCAGGAACGCAATGAAGCTGAGCTCGTGGCCCGTCCCGAAATCCAGCCGCTGCTCGCTGCCGAACGACCCGAGGAAGTACGCCACCAGCTCGTCCAGCGCCGACACTTGCTGCCGCCCAGCGCCCTCGCCACCGTCACCACCACGCGCATCTGCGGACGTCGCAGCGGCGGGGAAACTGAGGACGTCCGGCGCAACGTACTCGGCGACG
>LNGL01000018.1:570198-688482 GCA_001510565.1 Knoxdaviesia proteae | reverse complement strand
CATATAGCGCAAGCACGGCCACCAAGTGCGCAGCATGCGCAACGGCCACCGCCGCCAGACTGACGGCGTAGCTATCGTCCGGGACCGGCACGCCCACGGCGCGCACGCCAGCGAGCAGGCCGCGCACTGCAAACGGCATCCCGGCGTTGAACGCCCATTCCTGCTCAAAGGCGTACCCGCGCCGCGCGATCTGCACGAAGTAGATTGCGTCCCACCGCACCAGGCGGTGCACCAGCACAGCGACCGCCGCTGAAACGGAGAGTTCCAGCGGCTGCGAGGCGGGCGACAGCAGTGCTGGTGCCGGTGTGGAGGACGCGGCGGCGGTGAGTGACAGCGAGGTTGAGGTGTCGTAGGACGGCGTGAGGGCACTGCCGGCGGCTATGGCGAGGAGGAAGGCTTTCCAGCACACAAAGGCCGTGATCAGACTTGTCCGGGATGGTGGTGGGCTGGACTCGGCTGTGCTAGGCCGGTCTGGCCGTGTGGGTTTCGGGGCCTCGGTGGTCCGGGCCATCGTTGATGCAGTGGTGAAGATGATTTCAATTGCAATCTGACTTTCTTCCTTTGATGTTTTCTAGTTAAGGTCGTGTCCAGAAGCCAAGTCGATACTGTCCAACGTGTTCGTAGTTGATATTGATAAAGAAAGCAAACTTCAGACGTGGTTGAATTGACGGGCTAAGCCAGATCAGGGAATCAGCTCAATTTGGCGCCCACTTTAGCAACCCTAAATTCACATGCCGACCGTTAGGGTTAGGGTTGTTGCGATATCCTGACACCAACCGCCCACCAACCGCTCTCATTAGAGGAAGCCTAGGGGAAATCGCAAGCTGTAGCTCAATAAAAATGTATGGCCACGTCATGGTTCAGTTGAAAGCCTCCTGTTTAGCATTGCTACGGCTGAAGGGGAAAGTCTGCTGTTGCACTACTTGAGCATTTCACGGCATGCCAGTATCAGGTTATGCAGCAGGGAATCAGTTGCTTCACCATGCAACGGATCTAAAAGCGCCCCAGCCCAGACTCATCACTACCTGTTAAAATATACATAATAGCTTTGATAAATGATAGTTTGAATGCATCCATGAACCTCCCTATTCATTGGAAACTTTCTGTGGCCACAATATGAGCATGATACATGGACCAAGGCTACTGAAAGGCTGAAAGGCGTTCTGTTCTGGTCTGCTCGTGGGACCTTTCTATTGCTGTATCCCAAACTGATATGAGCAACTGCACCTGAAGAATGTGGGAATAAAAGGTCTGTACCAATAGTGTCTAATCCTGTTGCTATGCGTCTTGCTGAATGTTCCATCTGGATAACCCACCGACATCAAGGAATATTACCCAGTGCTATATAAGCCAGACCTTCAAGCTAATGACGTCTCTGTTCTGGCAAATATTATCAAGATCGGCTCCGCTACGCTTGATTATCGCGGACTTCTATGCCACCGCGCATCGTGCTCCTCGTCCGGAACCGACCAGATGCATCTCAGAGGATGGGAGTGTGCCACGGACCTTCGATAGAGCATCGAGCATGCCATTAGCAGCCGGATCAGCTCTAGATATGTAAGAGTCGGGATTCTTAGCTGCTCCTGTAGCCGGCTGTGAACTTACGTGGCGTGGCGCAGCCGGCCGCCAGCTCGCATACCGCATACCGGCCACTGCCCCGGCGGTTGCGATCCTGAATAGGCATCCGGCCCGCAGTTCGCAGTCCTCCGACAATTGCTGTTGCTATCTGATGGTTGGTAAATACAGCCAAACAGATCAGCCATCGCGAGTGCATGAGTCGCAGTGCATCTGGATGCCCTTAAGGTGTCGCATCACCGCCGTTGGAAGAGGAGCACTTCCAGACAGATTGGCTCGCCTGGACCATCTGCCCGAACAGGCACGTAAAACAGAGCTCATCAAACTGCTTATTACGAGTGGGCGAGCTGGTCTGCCCCTACCCACGGCGTTTGTCAGTGTTCTTCTGTCAAAGCATGCCAGCGTAGTTCGGTTGAGAAAGAGTCAGGCCACCGGAACTCGGCATGATAATTCTTGAGAATATCATGCTGGTAGTGCCAATACCAGACGACAGTAGCGAGCAAACGCCGCGACAAAAGTCGTAGGCCCCGTGTGTTGCTCGACTGACACGGCTACGCGTTTGCGCTGCTCTGTTGGCCATGCCATGGCTCAAGCTTCAGCTTCAGCGAGCTTGCGGCAGTATTTCAACGTCGCCAAACATGGACATTATGGGGCCCTGGACTTCAATATTGCCGCTCTGCACATTCTTGTAGGTAGCTGGCCTCGAGATATCTGACACTGTCCACGGCCGCAATGCATCTGCAGCTGGCCGGTCTAAGGAAGAGATGCGACATGGTTGACAGTGAGAACTCTAAAGGAGGCTGTGAAGCTAGGCATCTAACGAAGTCAAGTCGCCATACCGCTTTTTGACTTAGCAACCACGGCGGATCATCAGAGGATTGCACTGGGCACCCTCTCATATATCTGGCGATGAGATCCGACGGTTAGGGTTATGCCCTGACCTACCCAAGATTATTCTGCCGTCGCCAGCAGCTCGTACACCTCGTACAAATAGCGAAGCGAAGCTCATCGATTTGCAACACCAACTAGTCCGGTTCTGGCGGGAAAGACCGAGGTCGACGAGCCTCTTCGCCTCATGAAGCCATGACACAAAAATAGAAAAAAGAGAAGAATGACTTAGACTCGCATCATGTGCGCAGATGGGATATTAGACGCTCCCACCCACCCCCCCGCGATATGCAAGAACACCGCGTCTTCACCTGTACGAGATTTCCGTCCGCTATATGAGAGGAAACAGTCGGGATAAGATTTCAGTGCGTTGAGAGAAACGGGGTCTTTCGCTAAACGGGAAAGGACCCCTAATCATGGCCCCCGGGAACCCCCGAGTTCACAGCCAGTTTCTGGAATGTGCAGGTAGTTTGAGAGTTCCAGGACATGTGGTCATGGGCACGCTCGGGGTCCTGCATCAAGTTCTTTCGTTTACCACCCGTCGAGGACATTCTCACGGTGATGATTAGACAAGGAGCCCCGGACACCGGGGCCACACGCGGAGTCCGAAATTACAGGAAGACTCCTCCGATACCCTTCTCAAAGAGCCCAGACTTAGCAACCGAAGCAGAGACAACGCACAGCTGATACTAGAGGCCTGGGGGCACCCCTGACCTTCTTTGCTGACGACCAAACCGTTTTTGCAAGACACCATAGCCGGGCGAAAAGCCCATTGCAATGTGCCAAGTGTTACGGGTTACCTATGACCCCCTCTAGCAGTTCGCGGCCTCGGGCTTTCTCATCTCGGTAGCCTGTGGACATACCGTAACAGTCGAGAGGCACACTAATAGCACCAAAATTGACCGCCGCTGAAGTGTGGATGGTGGATATGCGGCTAACTCGTCTGGCACACCATAGGGCAGAATTGCTCCCATTGCACCACCCACTCTATACTTATAAAGACCGTCTTGGACTGGCGGTGAAGGAGACGGACAACTGAACTCTCGTTCTGCAAAATTCTGCACCCTGTCGGCGGTAAGGCCAGCACGCGGGTCTGCAAAAAGGATTTGTGCGTATCCTGTGGTGATGTGTTTTGGGATCTCTAGGGGTCTAGCAACGGGTCGGAAAAAGAGACAAACAGAACTATAAAAACGAGGCTTGTCACGAACGGAAAGCTAATTAGATCTTGGCAAAGTCCCAGTGCCGAACGACTTTATTTTGTGTGTGCAGGTGCCTCGGGGTGCGGATGTGTGTGCGTGCGGGCCACGGGATAATTAGCTGAGCTGACTCCGACGGCACTTTTCTTTTCCGTGAGCCGATGTCCGCGCCCAGGACAGTCTCTGTCGCTCACATCATTGCCTGGGGGGTTTAAACCCCGTTCTCGGTCATCGGGCTGTACGACAAAAGCAGAAATCCTTACGACAAAGAAAAGAAAGACTGACTCGGTGATGTGGCTGTTTATACGCATCGCTAATCTGGTCGGTGTCAGCAACGGCCGCGGGGGACTTTAAATACCACTCATACATCTTCCATAGCGAGAATTATATGCTCGCTGACACAGGATCAATAATCTTCGGATGGGCACTTCTTGGGCTGATATTACATGCCAGCTCGCAAATCAGGCCTCTCACTCTACGTGGAGGTGTTGGTGGTCTGCGGCCGTCTGCAATAAGCTGATGGGTGCTGATCAAGTTTTGGGTCTTTACGGGCTGGCAGCTAATTCTCACTCAATCTCCGTCTGCTCCGAGCCATGCTGTCTGTGTTGGCGTGGTCAACCATGGATGCACGTCCTATGAACTGCCATAGTGGTGCATATCCTGCTACCTGATGCAAAGTGGTGGTATGGAGTTTACGGGTATATCGAAATGTGTAAATCCCGTCCTTCCTTCCATGTGTCTACACTACATAGAGGAGGGTGCAGGGAAATGTCGGAGCTCACCCGGCACACTCTTGTTTGAAGTATACGAGTCCCGTACGTGGTCCAGATGCCCACGATGACGAATAGACAGGGACGAAAGAAGCTGCCTGGACGGACCGGACGGACCCTGTGTAACCGCTGATTCCTCATGCCAGCGAAACACCGTTCTGGACAGCCGGAAAACATAACAGGGCCGACATTTGCCTCAAACAGGCACAAAACTAGGACAAACAAGAAAGCCCAACTTCCCATTTGCCTGGAATAAGAAATCCGCGCAGCAGGGCCAGTTTGAAGTTGTCGATACAAGGCGGAGTTGACTTTAGGACAGGCCCGATTACCGAGATGCAGAGAGAGTGGAAGACACCTCACCGAAAGCGCCGCGCGCGCGTGAAGTGAGCACCGGGAGATACCGTCGTAGTTACGAACAGCCAGGCAGACACCAAATTACTATGTACGAGGACGGAGTACCACTATGTGCGAGGAAGAGAAAGCAACGGGCGTCGATCTCCTCCATAATTCAAAAATGTGCATAACAAATTTTTTTTCTCCGATGTAAGCGGCGCCAGACTTTTCTTGTCTGGTTCCATCCGCTTGAGTTGCATGCTCCGGAAGCATTTGACAAATAAATTTTGGGACTGGAATGGTCTTCGTGAAGACAAGAGAAAAGGAGGACAAGGAGACCCACATGTAGGTGGTCAAAGCCCCGCTGTAATCGTGGCAGGATGCGGGCGGTAAACAGTAGACAAGCTCAGCCGGCAGCCAGATGCCGGGGATAGGTGTTGGAGTCCGAGGAAGTAGGTAAGTTCATCGCGAAGTAGCCAGGTTGGAGAGGGGATTGGTGAAAATGCAGCATGATGAGGCTCTGCGTCGGGGTCCGCTCTCCGAGGATGGAGGGGCGGAGAAGAGGAGGAAACACTGGCCGACGGCGGCACTTTGGCTGCACTCTGCACCGACAGGGGGGAATTTGAGCGGAGCCACCACGGAACGGTGCGGAAGCAGGGTGAAATGACGGACGGCGTGGTGCGAAGCTATGAAGCGAGGCAGAGCATGAGCAAACCGAGGCCTACAGGGAACAAGACATGTCCTCGGCCGGCCTTTATGGGTCTATCGTCTTCAAGTGTTGCTTTCGGTGCTCGTGTAGCATGTGCTAGACAGTTGATAGATTGGATGACGACTGAAGACTAAACTATGTTTCTAGGGGCACAGGCGATTAACAGTCTGCCATCTCAAACATCATTGTAATCCATCTGCGAGGACAAGCAGAGATCACCGCTTGATTTGTCACCCGAAGAGACGGAGGGATATGTCCGGTGAGACATTACATGGAGAGATGCAGGAAGTCCACCCGGCCGTCACTATACGGTGGACGAATGAGAGGCGAGCCCGCGGATCGAGTATACATGAAAAACAGCACATTGTTTCCGTATCGTCCGCACACCACTACCTGAAGAGCGTGTGAATGTGATCTCTCCGGATTCGCGGTACCGCTGTTTCAAAACCGCTTAGATCGGCACAACCTCTCCAGGCTATACCTGGAGGGCCAGACCTTCTAAAAATGCGTGCGTGCCAGACAAGGGACTTCTGCTGGCATTACAGTACAGTATTTATGTAGTAGTGGCTGACAGCGGAGAAAAGAAAAGAAAAAAAGCTCAACCAGAGATAGGAACGTCGATCGGCGTGAGACTTTGCTGGGACGGATCAGAAGCCACTTACAGCTCACGCCTCCGCGCCCTAAACCATCAAATAATTTCAAAGAAAAATCACAGGAAACCGAGGACCACGGTGGAGACGACTTCGGTACAGTCAGTAGTCAAAGCTTCTCGAACCTTTTGTGTAAGTGACTGGGTTCGTTAGTCACTCACCAGCGCATCGGACAAGGCCGCGGGACGCCAGCGAGTCGAGCAAGATCCAGAGGAAACCAACGGGCAAAGCCACAAAAGCAGTAAGAACCAGCTGTCCATAGACTGACATACAGTCCTACTAGCAATGGCGGCGAAGATGGAGCCCGAAGCCTCGGCTGAGCCAAGACGAGAGAGAGAAAAATTTGGCCAGTGGATCGGCGATAGTGGGGATGTGCTGGACTGGAATTTTTTTCACGATCCACAGCAGCACGCACGATCCGAGCGATCGGGAAGCGCTCACTGGGCGTTTAAGCTGAGAAGAGCGAATGCAATGAGAGTTTGAAGCATCTCCAGAAAGAGAAAAGTTGGAAAAGAGAGATGAGGTTGCAGAGATTAGCACCCGATAAGATAAGAGCCCGCGATAACGAATCCGGGACACACGAGAATGGCAGTTGCACGGCTTGGCTGACGAGTCTGAGGTCAGTCGCTCCTGCTCTAGGTAATAGGCCGGACAAAACGTGGCGTTGCCGTCACTGGGCCGCTGAACATGCCACCGAAGAAGGAGCAACTGACGATCGATATCGGCTGCCTTCTTCTCTCGGCCAGGCCCAAGCACACCGAAAACGTCCAGAGAATTTCGGCCGAGAGAAACCGTATTAGTACTTCTGGAACTTTGAGGCTGAGGCATGGAGTTTCTGATTAAGATCAGCGAGTTCTGGTTATGTGGGAATCGGCAACACAGGTTTTGTGCCATATAAGGCATCTCTTTGAGGGTAGATACGCCACCGTCTCCATCTTGACGGGCGTTTTTGCGATTGGCTGGTGAGTGATCTGAAAAAGGAACGATATCGGCCCTTAGATTGGGATGTCAGATATAGCACTGGCAGAGGGGAAAGCTATGGGGAATAGGAAATATGGAGGCGATCTCCCAGGACTCGGCAGATTTAACGTGGGTGGGATGCTGCTCCCGCTTAGGGATTTCTCCAACTGTCGAGAGAGAGCGCCGGGACGTTTATAGCAGGATTGGGGGTTCATTACATGGCTCTATGCCCCACTGTGGGATTATGTTCGGGGACGGTGAATGTCTGTCGATGCAAGAATATCACGGCAGTCTTATACGTGCCATGGAAAGAACAGAGGGACCCTCGGGCACAATAGGGGTAAACCACCGTCATCCTCATCCGGAACTTTCATGCAGTTCCGTGATTCCGCTCGTTGGCTCGGCCGGTCTCTCATTCTGGCTCTTGCAGTGTGGACGATCCTCGATGCACACGGGGTTACATTGAAGCTGGGGGTTGGCTGATTTTTATCTGGGGGAAACGGGATGTGATGACCATTTTCAAGCGCGGGCGGAGAAAAAAAAAGTTGAGGTGTGTAAGTCTTGACAGGGGATACCTATGGCCATAGGTTTGTGCGGTAAGAGTGCTCTGTTCCAGCGTTGTGTTGTGTGTTACATCCAGCCCGTCCCACAGACTCACAAAGGCCAGTAAGCAGGACGGCGACCACTGTACGAGCCCCAAACTTTCAGACCCGGCGTCACGTTTCCTCCGGGTTTCTGTGGCCTGCACCGAACCGGGCATGGAGTAACACAAGAACTGTGGCGGAGCAACTCTCTTTCCTCGCGTTTGTTACATTTCTCCCACTTTATTTGCCCTCTTTTCCCTTGTTCGACCGGGCCTCAAGGTCGCGGTCTTGGCCTGCAGTCTTCCTCGCAGTGCCAAGTGCCAAAGAGGAGAGAAAGAAAACGAGACAATCGGATACGGAGTTTGCAAACGCACACGAGCATGGCAGAATTCCGGCGGTCTTCTTTCTCCTCTGATATACGCATAAAGAGCACAATTGATAACGAAGAGAGCAACACCCACGTTCACATGGCGCTTGTAACCTTACAGACCGACAGAAATAAACTCTCTGGTGGAGTTCGTTCTGCAGGTCGAGGCCGCCGCCGTGATCACCTCACTGTTAAGACGCCAGAAAAGGGCCGGCTCCTGATCTGTCACGCGCCTGGTGTGCGTAGTATTCGATCCGGGGCGGACGGGGCGGACGCTACCCTGAGTGTTGCTTTTTGGTGTTGGAGACGGAGATAAGAAAAAAACTAGAAAAAAATGGACGTTATGTTAGAATTAGGGGTCCAACTTGACGGGGTTCTGAGTTGTTGATGATGCCTTTCTTAAACTGGCAGTCTTGAGTGAAGAGAGGTTTTGTCTCGTGTAGTTTCGTTGCCCACACAGGCTGTCTTTGACCCGGCTTGGCCTGGACCGAACGGAAGAGATAGATATAGTTGATGAATGCATTATTGAAGCCAACCTTTGTTTTTTTGGTCCACACCATTACAGAACGACAGGCAACAACTTGCGGTTGCCAAGAAGCCACCGCGTGCGGAGTTGGATGGTGGTGGCGGAGAAGGATTGCGGATTGATTGAGAGAGCCCTGCCAGAATTGAGACATTTTTGTTCACGAAGAGGCCAAGAGTCGCCGTCCACCGAACCTGGCCAAGTTGGGTTGTTCCTTTTCTCTCTCTCTTCTTTTCGTGTCCGAAAAGATCGACAGGGGCACAGAGAGAAAAAAAGGAAACAAATAGGAGTGAAGAGCACTGCCTCTGGAATAGGGTCGACAGGCCAAGCCGATCCGATGCGATTGGACCCTGCTTGGGTATACATGGTTTTACTTGGATACAGCGTTCATGCGTCTCTGTTCTGGATGCTGGGAAAAGGAACTGACTGGACTGGATGCATTAACCGATCGTGCTGGGGCTCTTCATCAGCGTGGATAGGGGGCAAGTTGAGTGACGAGAAGCCCGCAGTTCCGGCCCGATCTGCTCAGCCCCAACAAGACGTGCCCATTGCCGTAACAGGAACAAAGCACCTTACATCGTGAATTGAGGTGTGGACAAGAATCATAGAATAGAAGAAAGGCCATGGCTCGGCCTGGTGTCTCGATTGGAGAATCCAGATTCATTGAACATTTCCACGTTCACACTGGACTGAACTGGTGGTGGTGATCCTCGTCCGACCAACCACAGTCACCTGTCGACCACAATCGAACAGACGATGACCTCACCGGATGGCTCAGACCACCAAGTGTCAACGAGAAGTCGACAGAGAGATGCATATAGCGCCAGTGCCCGAGCTCTGAGGGAACCTGTTGCCACCCACCCGTCGTCATACAGGGCTCACTTGTCGCGTGGTATGCACATAATTGGTCTTTAATGACAGTCCGTTGAACAATAGACAAAAGAGAACGAGGTTCCGGCTTGCTCTTCTGATGTGCCCGTGTTCCTCTCTTGGTCGTTCCCTCGGCATAGCCAACCCCAACCCACCTGAAAAGAACCAAATGGAACAAAGTAAGAGCCGAAAAGGGGGGTTGGCCCGCGTCCTCTAGGGGCTCTCGGCTCGCGAAATAAACCCACAAAAGAAGGCAGGCAGACCAGGGACAAGGCAGTAGAAACACTTGCCTGCATTGGAACGGAGTACTCCGACTCAGAGGGATTGACAAAACACGACCGCTGAAAGGGGCTGGGGGGGTTTTTTTCTTTTTTTCTTTTTTTTTTTGGAGAGGGAGAGAGAGAGGGGATCCCTAAGGTGTTCAAGCGGGTTTCGGTGCCCTGTGAGCCATTGCTGGTCCTCCATGTCCCGTTTTGAAGGCTCTTGGCGACATCGTGTGCGGTTCTTTTTGGTCGTCGTTGAAGAGAGTTGAACAAAGGGTCAGCTTCAACGACTACATGTGCCGGAGCCGGTACAAATCGGCGACGATCGAGACGCGGCGCACGGCGCTGAACGCGGTGCAGTTCCTGTTCGTGCTGCTGACGATGGAGGTGATGCTGCACTTCAACCCTGTGTGCGCGGTTGTCGAGTCGAGCCCGGACTGTGAGAGAGTGAGAGTCTCTGGGTGTGTGCTGTGCGTGCCGCCCAGTCTGTTCCGAGCGAGCTATACGAACCCGCACTAAGACGAAATCCCAAGCAGAATCGAAATCCCACAGGTATAGCTTGGCCCCACGACGATCATCGGGACGACGGACTGTTGTACTAGGCCGTGGGAGCAGAGACGTTTGTGTCCCCACTTTCCAATGGGTTGACTCGCTGAAGAATTGCTGAAGACGATTCGGGTCACTGTCTAGTTGTGCCCCCCGGGGTCAAAGAACGTATTCGTATTAGTGCTGTGCGAACCCGAGTTCTGTGTGATGCTCTGGACTACACGTGTAGGTGAACGCAAAGTGAGTGTGATACTTAAGAGACACTACCAGGTGGCGGATGACAAGATGCCTTTACATATTACAGCTTCCCTTTTTCTGAGCGTATCCGTACTCGTCAACGTGTGCAATTGGACCATATATGTTGCTGGTGGCATGTATCACCGGTGCTGTAAGCTCTACGACATTGTGTCGCACTGATATCTTCCGAATGCAGACCTCTGGATCACTTTGGCCTTCTTTATATGTCGACCCCAGACATCAGCAGAAACCCAACGACGCGAGAGAAACCACATGTCTGCCCACCGAATCTACGAGACTCAATCTTTTTGTCCTGCTTTTTCTCTCCTTACCCCCCACAGTGGTGATGATGCGGCACTACCTAGTCACCAGAACTAGAAGAAAGAAAGACAAACCCTAGCCGACAGAAAAAGAAAGCCCCGTTCACCACGGCCCTGTAGCAGGTCTGGGTTCTGACCCGTCCTTCGATGTGAGCACTGTTTCCCATGACCACTGAGCATTTGTGTGTCCCCAAGTAATTAAATCACGTTCCCCGGTCTCTGACTTGTTGGTTACATGCTCCCTCTTCGTCCAAACCGCTTCTTGCTCGTTCAACACTGTCTAGGCCTCACCTCACCCTCACTGTCAGTCTTACTTCCTGACCTTCAAGTCTTACGCACGCCCAGTCTTTTTTGACCTCAGGTACTTTCTATTCCCCTCGGGATCTTCTGCTTCTCTCCCTCTCTCCTTCGTATCTTCCCGGCGAGGCGAACTGCAGAGAGAGAAAAAAAAACCTTCCTCATCGGACATAATCGCACCGCGATTTGTCACTGACGGCTTGTCAAGTTTTGGCCACAAGCAGATTCGTCTGACTTTGCTTTTGCTTTCTCTTACTCGATGGACACTAAAATATAGCCCTTTCTCCAGTGGAGATTCTGTTCCCTGTCTTGTATGGTTGGCTGGTCCTCATCTGATGGTATTTTCTTATTCTGAGTTTTCTTGGGTCCCGCCACCAAGAAACACAACCCCCCCCCCCTTTTTTTTTTTCTCCTTGCGTGGCTTCATTGTCTCAGTCCATGTATAATTAATTCTCTTTACCCTCTTTTCTGCTATTTCCGAGTCCAACTGTACCAGCTCCGCGTCTCTTTAGATCAACTTATCTTTCCCTATCTCCGTCATTTCTTTCTAGACTTGCTAGCTTCCCGCTTGGCTGGCCTTGCTTTTCATACTTAAGTGCTTTTCTTCATTCACCGACCCCTCCGGGCTCCGGACTTTCCATTTCTTCTTTTGTTTTCCCACCCACTTTTCGCTTGTGGTTATTGGAGGTTGATTTGCTTGATTCTCGGTCGTCTTTGTCTGCTGGCTGCTCAATACTACACTCTGGAGTCCCTTGCTGCTTATACACTTCAACCGCGCGGCTGGTTAAAACGCAACAACTTGCTGGTGTCCTATTCTCGTTAGAAGCGTTTATAGCTCGAACACGCATAAGTCCGGCACTTCCAACATTCCAGTCTGCCCTTTTCGTCACTTCCACGACCTCGCCCGAGCTGGCTGTCGCTGCTGTTGGCATTCAATTCCTGACGTCGTTTGGCATTCCAGAGCTCCCACCCAGATTTGTCGTGCCGTGCTTCCGGGCCCTCGCTGGGATATATCATCCAACCTCTCTTGTCTTCTGGACGTCTGTGTCTCCCTTCGCTGTTTCGCTGAACTTACCGGCCTTTTTCATTCAGAGACATCACAGCGCAGCACATACTCGGTTCTCCGAATCCCCTTTCTCTCATGGGTGGCTACCCTTTTTTACGCTTGACTGGATCAACTTTTACTCTTCGCTTCTTTCTCCTTCAGCCTTCGGCACTCCGGCCTTGTCCCCAAATCAGGATCCGTGATTCCTTGTGCCAAGTTCGCAGCACATCTCAGTTTCTGGTTCTCAGGATTCCTCCACGCCACCATCCTTGCCAAAATTAGGCCACCGAATAACTTCCGAGACAACATTTCTCTCTGTCTCCCCTCTCTTGTGAATGAACCGATGCAGTGCCGCTTTTTGCGAGCTTCACATGGCGATACAGCTCTTAACCAGCAGCACCTTTTGATCACCAACACCCAACGTCTAAACCCTAACCGTCAACCCAGAAGGTGCTGGGTCGGCCGTTCTTTCCGCTTCATTCCTCGACTTCATTCCTGATCATTCTTTCTCCTTCTCTCTTTCGATTGGGGCTTAACATGGACTGACAAGGTGTGTATAATTCGTTCTTTTCTTTCCTGTTCGTCGTCTTTTTCATCTTGAACCTTTTCTTCCTCTGTTTTCTCCACCTGTCTCTTCCATCGTGCGCCTATAATTCCCGATTTATCCAATTCATACCCTCTTAAAACACAACGACATTTCCTCACCTCCTCTGCTCTCTTTTTGATCATTCGCACTCGCTCTCGTTTACTCTCGTACCCGCTCCGACCTATCCCTCTCTATTCTCCACTCCCCTCCTGCAAGAAAATCTGCTGTGCCTGTCATTCGGCTGTCCAAGGCTTTCCCCACCCCTCGCACGCCCCCCCATCGTGACATTCTGGTGAATACTTCTTGTGTTGGTAACTCCCTACCAGGGTAAACTATTCGCGTCTGGCAAATCCCTGGTCTGGCCCTGTTCCTTTCCCTTCCGGCTTCGATACTGGGCTTGCACCGTTCGACGTGTGCTTCCACACTCTTCTGTGCTCGGCGATCTCGCTACCACCGCGGTCACTCACCGCAGTCTTTCTTTTCTTTTCCCTCTTTCCCTCGATCTGCTTCTCTTCATATCCAGTATTACACTTGCCAACACATGCTGGGTTGGGCCATCTTTTTGAGCACATAGTGATACTTTTATGCCCTGCTGTGCCCTTTGACCGATAAAGTGTGTGTGTCTTACTCTGTCTCTTCTTATATGGTTGACTCGTTCATCAGCCATCTACTTTCTCATTTTGGTCCAGTGTCATTCAGCACACTCCCTTAAGCACACACCCCTCTTTAAACACCCTTAACAGACGCTGGAGAACAAACACACTGCACTTTAAAATCTCCCATCTCCGCTGTCTCCCTCTCTCTGCTTAATACAATAGCGAATTCCTTGCCACGGCATTTTAACTCTAGTTCTCTCCCTTCCTTCTTCCCTCCTCCATATTTATCTTCTTCAACCCCCCCCCCATTCTCTTCCCTCTCCAGTTCTCTCCGGTGGCCTGAACCGCCATGTTTATACATGCCGGAGCAAGTCTCCATGGTCACGAATATACACCTCCCGACTCTCCCGCTCAAACCATTTCCACTACTCGCCGCTTTGTCCAGTACTGTTCGTCATGGCTACAGTTTCCTGACCGAGAACTTGCCACTACTAGATCCGTTTCAACCTCCGTTCTTACTGACACAACAACAACGACGACAACTGCAGAGACTTTAACTCGCGCAACCTCAGAAAGCAACACTCCTGTCCAATCTGTTGGCAACCCTTTAGCTGTAGCTCCGTCCTCGCCGTCTTACCCGCACATGCCCCCGCGGAACCCGGCTTCCGCCTCTTCCCACCAGATGGGATCCTCTATATTGGCCGAATCATCTTTACTTTCACCCTACTCGCAGTTCCTCGCCTCGAAGTTTGGCACTGCCTCGCCAAATTCTTCAGTCCCTCCGTCTCCATCGCGGTCGCCGTTCTCCTCTGCACCACAGCTTCCGCCGTCGTCTCTCCAGAATCCGGAGAACTCGTCGAGGTCGCCTCGCATAACCGCCCACTCTCCGCGCCGCGACCACGTGGTGCGGTTTTCTGAACCGGACTCCGAGTACACGTATTCCCCTTCTAGATCTCCGACTCCCGTTCAACGCTTATCACATTCGCCGGTTCCTCGCCACCAACCTTCCCAAGACACCGCATCCCATTCCATAGCGCACCTCACTCTTCCTTCGGCCATGTCGAGATTATATCACGATCACGGCCGCTCGCAGCTCTCGGATAACGACGTTGAGGAGGACGGTAGCATATCCGATGGTAGCGAGCAAAGTTCCAACCCTGCCTCGGCTTCTGGTCGTAGCAGTAGCCAGGGTGTTGGCCGTCGCCGCCGCACCGCTCGAGACGGCACCAAGTTTATCCTCGCCCAGCCTGCATCCCGCGTGGTGAAGCGTCCTCGCCGCTTCATTCAACTTCGACCCAAACTGATCTTGCAACTGCAGCAAGTGTCAGACACACGGCCGCGGCCACTGTACGACGTGCTACCGTCGAGTGCTCTACTCGGTTCAGTGCTAGCTGCAACCCGGCTGTCCCGGCGCTTTCCGAGACTGTTCCTCCGCCGTGGTCACCTGGGACCTAACGACCTTGTCTTGGCCCAGAGTGAACGATATGACTCCCCCGCTGACGGATCGACCGACGAAGATGACGACGAACGCCGCGAGCGCCGTGAACTGGTAGCTGTGTTCAGCCCGACAGCGGAGCTGCTTCCCGATGGCTCTGAGGCAACGGACATTGTGTTGGAGGACGGTACAGTTTGGACTGCCCACCTGATGTCGAGCGGATCGTATGAGTTTACCCGCACCTGCAACGACGGCCGAGAAGAAGTTGCGCGATGGGTTCGGCGCCGCAACGTTGCCCCGGATGCCCCGTATAAGTACACGTTCAGCCTACTGAATCCCTCGACTCGACGACACCCGATTCTGGCGACGCTCACGCCCGATTCGCTGGAGATCCTTAACACCTACTGCGCCATCGCTCCAGTTACGCCGCCTTCGGTCCCGGAAGGCAGCACGTCCTCGCCCACGAGCGACCAGAAGACGACGATCGCTGTGGACGAAAAGATCAAGACGTTTATTGCGGTTTCGTCAGTCTGGATCTCTCTTCAACTTCTGGGCATCACACCCCCTCCGGCAGTGGCTGGTGGACAGGGAGCATGCAGCCCGGCGAAGCAGAAGGCTGCCACGACTACCCTGTCCTCCTCTCCCACCGCCTCGGCTGCTATTGCGGAGGACCAACCTTCGCCGCTCCCCGTGCGTGTTGGATCGCCTGCTCTTGGAACTGCTGATGCTGCTGGCAATGGCAACATCGGCAGCCGACTGTCGGCATCTAAGAAGGCCGCACGACGACGCAGCGCCCCCGTGTTCTCATCGACTGTGCCTAGCAGCCCGTCGACTCCTACTACTGCTTCCCAAACTCTAGCTCCGTCGCTCACTGGGTCGGTGAAGGAGCGGCGGCAGTTGTCGTCGGGTGCATCGTACATGCAGAAGCGCCGCTCCGCTATACTGGCCTCCTCGGATGAGGCTAACGGCGCCGGTAGTGCCCTAGCAGCTGCGTCGGGCGTCCCCGCGTCTTCTTTGCAGCGCGTGGTTGCAGACCCTGCGGCGAAGAACGTCAGCGTGGCGACGGCCGCGCCTGTTGCGGGTTCCACGCGAGGTCTTGCGCCATTCGCTGCTGCTCCCACCGCCCCGCCAGCCGAGGAGAAGCAGTCTGGCATGTTTGCGTCGCTGAAGCGGGTGTTCCGGTCGAAGAGCATCAAGGGGCGCAAGTAATCCCGTTTCTTTCTTCAGTTTCTTTTCTCCTCTCTTCTTAGTTTGGCCTACCTTCTCCTTACAGGGGGACGGGGCGTGGACTCTGGTCATCAGCCCGCCGTTCCTCGATGTATTCAATGAATGAAGTGCTCATTTTCAACGGATTTCATTTTGTCTGCTTTTGCTGTCAGTTTCTTTTCACATTCGCAGCTGTTAGATTCGGCCACCACTTTTTCTTTTTCTTCTTTTTGCATGGCACAGCTGGTTAGATATACCCTGTATGAAATGAAACGACACTTTTTCTTTTTTAAAAAAAGGCTTTTCCTTGCTGAATTTTTGGTTGATCCTGTGATGTCTCCCGTTCAATTTGTCAGTGAATCCTTGGGATGGCGGGTGTCAACTTTGACTGGCCATCAACTGCGAGCATATTTGACTCATGAACTTGTACGAGGACAGACTCGGTGGAATGAGGTTGTATTTATCAGTGGCCTCCCAGAGACCCTCCTCAGTGTGCCCATGCTGGCGAGGCTAGATTCTGTCTCTCAGCTGGGTTCGGTCCGAGCGGGACTTGGACAGAGACTATCGAAAGGGGGCACGGAGCGCTTGGTGGGATATGAGTTGACAGGGGAGACTTTCTGTGCTGCTTTTTGGAATTGGTGTTGCACTCTGGCAGTGAGGGGAAGAGCGTGGGAAAGGGAGGCGAAGTGACGAGAGAAGTGAGAAAAGAAAAGGCCCTCTTGCGCCAACTTGCTTGTGTTTGCTTGTTTGTTAGGAGATGATCGATGTTGGACAAACGGAGAAGCAAACGGAGGAGGGAGTCTGGGCCGGCAGAAACCCCTCACCGCCCGGAGTCCCCCGATTCTACCCGCAGCTGTTCAATCGAGTGTTGGCTGAACTCACCGCCTTATGCATGAGTTCCTTCCTCAAGCGGTAAGCGACGACAATCGGTGGAAAGGCTGGCTTCTTGAAATATCTTGGGCAGGAACACACTGGTGGAACGAAGTTGGATGTAGCCAAGAACGGTGGTGTGAAGGGACCGTAAACTACAGTGTGCATTGACTCTCACGACTGTGCCCACTAGCTCCGGTCTGGGCAGAAACGAGCAGAGTTCAGGTGAAAAAGTCGAGGTGAACACAGTGTGGAAACCCCCTGGACCATTTCCTCGTTTCCTTTTTTTTTCTCTTCTTTTTTTCAGTTCAGCCTCCAGCTCTGTGGCAGAGGTTGTGGCGCTGCTGAAACAGGAGGAAGGAACGAAGGATAGGTGGTGGTGGACTGGTGGTTTAGGAAAGAGCCTCTCTTTGTACTTACTGTTCGATATGCAATTAACGAGGATGAGTAAAAAGGAACAAGAATGAGCTTGTGCCTGACTTCTTCTCTTGATGGCCTTTTTTCTTTTTCTTTTCTTCATCTTCTCTTGGGTACCATCATCATCAATCAGTGGTGACATTGATGCAGAAACTCTCTCATCACCAAGCGAATTCCCCGACACCAATCATCCATCCATCACAAGCTAAAGTCCGAAGATCGTCGCTTTTTGGGGGGCTCGTTTTTGGAACAAAAGGTTTGTTTCTCGTCTTGTTTCTTATGCTTCATGCTTTGATTCAGTCAGCTCGCCCCCTTTTCTTATGTCCAGGTCGGTGTTCTGCTGTCTGGGCCTCCCTGATTCTTGCCGTCTGTCCGGATGTCGGATTTCTCAGCTTCTGGACTCATGAGAACGAGAGAAAAAGAGGCGTGATATCGAGATTGCCAACATAATCGCTTTGGTTACATTCGCTCCAATCAGCCGAGCTGGCGCCTTCACATCGATCGGGACCAGTTCTACCACTTCAGCTGTAAGTGATATACCGACCTGCAGCTGCATACATATGTGCATGTGGATGTACAGTGCTGCGAGTGCATGCATGAAATCTACACTGGCCAGATCACACGGGGTGAAGCCGAGAAGGAGAGAGACTGAGAGGAACAGAGGAAGGCAGAGACACGGCATCGCGACGAGACAAGCATTTCACTCCCGAACATCTCTCTCCCAAGAAGGCGTCAAAGAATCATCCAGTCGAATTACTCAAGAGAAACGAAAGAACAAGAGGGCCACAAAAGCTTTCTGGAGCTTTGGCCACACTGGCTGGCACTGGCAGGGTTCGATCGTGGCTTGCCCCGACTTCCACTTGGGAAGAAAAGACCAAGATGATGGCTGTTGGTCTGCTCTTCTTCTGCAAATATTAATTTACGACGACCGGGCCCCCTGTATCCACTTAAACTCATCTCATCTCTTCTGAGCATCCCTCCCTTTTAAATCTTTTTTTTGTCTCTACTCCTGACTGTCTTCATTTTTTGAGTTTATCCCATGATTCTTGTTTGGAGAATCTCAGCTGTTTGTCCCCTTTGATCTGTTTTGACTCTTGTGTATTGAGCGCAACCTTTTCGTTCTCTTGTGTTTCCCTCTACCTAATTGGTTCTTTTTTCTCTTTTCTCTGCAAGTGACTGACTCTGTTCGCTTCCTCTTTTTTTCAGTGTCTTTTCTCTTCATAGCTTCTGCTTTTGGCCTTTACCCCTAATCTTTAATCACCTCAATTCATCCCCCCTCCTCATCATCACCATGTCCGAAGTCGACGGTTCCGACGCCGTTCATCATGAACCGGCGGCCTCGCCCGCCCCTACGCCCTCTGAATCGACGGCCAAGTCTACTCCGACGTCCCCCGAGTCCTCGACAAAGTCGTCCTCCACCGCGAAGACGGCCGTTGCCGGTGTCAAGAAGCCCGCTACCACCACCGGTGCCGTGCGCCGGCCACTTGGTTCGGCCACTGCAGCTACTGCTGCCTCCAAGACTGCCGCTTCGTCGACTACCGCCGCGCGGACGTCCGGCGTGCTTAGCAAGCCTCCGACTCGCCCCACTGCCTCGACAGCAACCTCAGCCGTTAAGCGCCCGACTACAAGCTCCTCCGCCGTGTCTGCCCACCGGTCGCAGGCCTCGATATCTGCCTCCGAGGATGACTCCAAGAAACGCCCTACCCTCCCGTCTACTGCGCGTCGCACCTCGGCCCTCCCCAGCTCCATCGCGTCTCCCACTAACGCCACTGCTGAGAAGCGCGCCCCCGCTTCGTCGTCGACTGGCTCAGTTGCTGCCGCGCGCAAGCCTGCTACCACAACTGCCTCCTCGCGGGCCTCTATTGGTGGTGCTGCGTCTACTGCGACTCGCACTACTACTTCGCGTGCCGCCCCTTCGACAACGGCTTCTACTGAGGTCAAAAAGCGCGTCTCGCTGGCCGGTACCGGATCGACCGTCTCCAGCACCACCTCTCGTCTGGCTTCCCGTCCGGCCGTGAAGACCGAATCATCTGCTAGCTCCAGCGCCGCCTCAGAGGCCCTCTCAAAGGAGATTGAAGCTCTCCAGACCAAGCTGACCGAGAAGGAGTCGGAGATTGCGAACCTGAAGGAGCAGCTTGAAGCCGACAAGGCCGTGGCCGCCGAGGTTGCGGACCAGGATGGCTCCGACAAGGAGCAGGTGTCGGAGATCAAGTCCCAACTTGAGGCCACTGTCAGTGGTCTGGAAGCCGATGTTGTTGCTGCGAACGAGAAGCTCGCTGCTGCCGAGGCCGATGTTGAGGTGATCAAAACCCAGTACCAGGAGGCCATGGAGGCCAAGACTGCTGTCGAGGCCGAGCTTGCCGCTCTTAAGGAATCGGTTGATAGCCTGGAGGCTGGTCTTGCCACCAAGCTTGAGGATGCGCAGAAGTCGCTCGATGAGGCTGTCAGCAGCGGCGCTGAGAAGGTTTCTGCTCTGGAGTCGGCTCACGCCGTTGCTATTGCCGACCTCGAGGCTAAGTACGCTGCCGACCTTCTCAAGGGCCAGGCCAGCTCGTCTGAGCAACAGGAGGCCCTAGCCTCGCTCAAGGCTAGCCAGGATGTTGCTGTCGCCGAACTGAAGCAGCAGATCGAGGAGCTTACTGCGGCCAAGGCCAGCCTTGCTGCGGAGTATGAAGAGAAGTTGGCGTTTGCCACTTCAAACGCCGATGCTCTTGAGGCCAAGGTTTCCGCTGCTGAGCAGGCTGCTGAAGCCGCCCAGTCTCAGCTAGAAGCCCTGACTGCCCAGCTTGCTACGGCCACATCCCAGATTACCGAGCTGGAGTCGAAGTACGCGCCGATGGAGGCCGAATTGGCCAAGGCTCTCGACGAGGCTGCCATCCTCCGCGTGGATCTCAGCAAGGTTGAGGAGAAGCACAAGAAGGAGCTGCAGCAGATCTCCCGGGACTACGAGGAGGAAATCGAAAGCCTCCGTGGCGACGCCTTCTTCAAGCGCAAATTCCACGAGCTCGAGAAGCGCCACCAAGAACTCGAAGCCACCCACGCCGAGCTTGACTCTTCGCACAAGGCTGCTGTCGATGGTCACGCCAAGTCCCTCCAGACCGCCCAGGACAACTATGCCTCTCTGGAGGCGTCTTTGCATGCGGCCAAGGCCGAGCACGAGCAAGCCCTTGCCGCCCTCAAGGCTGCCCACTCCGAGGAGCTGGGTGGATCTGCCGACCTGCTCGCGTCCAAGATTGCAGCTCTCGAGTCTTCCCAGGCCCAGGAGCTAACAGCTCTGCGCGACGAGCTCGAGGCCGCTTCCGCCAAGGAGCTCCAGGACCTCCAGCTTGCCCAAGAGAAGACGCTTGACGCGCTTAAGAGCGAGCGTGAAGCCGAGCTGGGCGCTCTAAAGAAGGAGCACGCGCAGCAGCTCGAAAGCCTTCGCAGCGCTGGCGACAGTGCTCACGAGGCGATTGTTGAGTCGCTGAAGAATGAGGCCGCCGCCGCGTCGCTCGCGGCTCAGGAAGCCGAGGCGGCCGCCAAGGCCAAGGACGAGCTGCTAAAGAAGGCGGAGCTGGAGCTTTCCGAGGTGTCGGAGGCCCTGCAGAAGAAGAACTCGCTGCTTGCAGAGTCGGATGCCGCCACTTCCAAGGCCACTGCCGACTACGAGGAGCTGAAGGCCGAGCTTGCGGCTAAGACCGACCTGGTGGCTAAGCTGACTGCGGAAACTACCGACAAGGACGCACAGCACTTGGCGGAGGTTGAGAAGCTGGTTGCTCTGCAGGCCGAGGCTGTGGCGGCTGAGCGCACTGCTGCTCAGAACGCGTACGGCAAGCACCAGGAGAGCTCGGCTGCGCAGTTGGCAGAGCTGAAGGAGAAGTACGAGACCGAGATTGCCGATCTGACGGCCCAATACAAGGAGAAGGTTGCTCTCCTGACTGCAGAGATTGAGAAGCTCAAGCTTGGCGCTGCGGAGGAGGCGGCCACGCGCCTGGCGGCCAACAAGGCTCTGGAGGCCGAGCTTGCCGAGCTTGCCCAGCAGCTCGCGGTTGAGAAGATGAACCGTGCCACGGCGCAGGCCGACCTCGATGCGGCGCGCAACACCAAGCCCGATACCAGCGAGGTGGATGCTCTCCGCGCGGAGGTGGCCAAGCTGACGGCGTCTCTGGCCGAAGAAGCCAGCAGGGCGGCCGAGCTGAAGAGCGATATCCAGATGGCCGAGAAGGAGCTGGCCACGCAGAAGCTCGAAGCTGACGCGAGCGTCAAGACGGCCCGTGCCGACTTTGAGGACATGCACCACACGATGACGGAGCTGGTGGAGGCGGAGCAGAAGAAGGTTGCGGATCTGGAATCGCGGCTGGCGGCGCTGGAGAAGGAGGCCGAGGTGGCGGCGGCGGACCGGGCCAAGGCGGCCGAAGAGTTCCAGGCGCAGCTCAAGGTCAAGGACGCCGAGATTGCCGAGGCGAAGGTTAGTAAGGCGGGAGAATTGTAGCTGTTCATGTTGGTTTCTTCTTTTTTTCTTTTCTTGTTCTCTTCCTATTCTGCCCGACCACTTTTAGTCTAACATGAGTTCTTTTCTCTTCTTCTTCTGTTTCCCCTTGTATTCTAGGCCACGGCAGCTATGACGTCTCCCAAGCCGAAGGGCCTCTCGGCCAGCCGGTTTGCGCCGGCAGCGAACGACGCCGACGATGCCGAGACCACGGCGGCGGCGACGCCCGCGGCGGACAAGCCGGAGCCGGACTCGGCGGCCACGGCGGAAGGTGAGGAAGCCGATCTTTCCTCGTCGGCATTGGCAACGGTGCGACATGACCCTATTGTTCTGTTTTTCACCTTCACTTGATTTTTCCTTTCTTTCTTTCGTTCTGCTTTCTTGCCAGTTGGTCGGGAGTCTATTCTTTTCTGTTTTGTCACGATGCATATGATCTGGTTGCATATTATAGACTGTCTCGAGAGGGAAAAGCATCTTGTTCTGTCCTGTTTCTTATACTCGTCTCTTTTGACTAACTCATCCCCCCCCTTTCTCTCTTTTGTATGTACTATAGCTCGCTCAAGCTAGAGTTTCGGCGAAACAAATCGAGATGCTTGATCGCAACATGCGCGAGAGCAACCTGAAGTACGTCCACCTTCTTTTCCTTTCTTGGTTATATCTCTTGCCCTCTTCCAGGTTTCTTGAAGCTAACGTCTGTATCTCCTGCGTCTGTTTTATAGGATGCTGAACTCGATCACTAACTTTGATTGAATTTGGGCTCTGGTTGGCCGATTCCGAGGCGGCTACGATTTCTTTCTTTCGGGTGTGGTGATATGGGAGATGCTGCAAGAGTCGGCCATGCGTGGTGGCTCTTGATGGACGCTGTTGCTTTGCAGTTCGATTCTCTTCTGAATGCTGCCGAGCTCGTATTACTTCTTCTTTCTTCTTTTCTGTTCTCCGCTCTTCAACCCCCCCCCCCCCCCCCCCCCCNCCCCCTTTTTCTTTTTTCCCTGATGGTTTTTATTGTTCCTCTTCTTTTTTAATACCTCCTGCGGTTTCTGAGTCTTATTTTGTGTCTGGTTCCGTGTACTCTACTTGCTTTTTCTGTTTGGTCCTTTTTGATTGATCTTCACTCTTGTGTTTTTGTGTCTTTGTGGAATACTGCTATTTGCTGAATGTTGGCGGGAGTCCTGGGCCTGTGAGATATGAAGTTGGTCCAGGGGACGTGCATAATGTATTTGGACTTTGGATTACAGTATTTTTGGAGGCTGGGTACGCGACTCTTCTTTACAAGGTGATATAGCTTGTAGTTCGTGTGGTACTGCGACACTGACGGCGATACCGGATCGTACGAGTGATACCGGGTTTGATCTGTGCTACCAGGACAAGAGAGCCAGATGAGACGGGTTTGATCAAAGGGACTCGTATTGAAGTCCATACAAAACTAACTACACTACATGCAAAACAGAGAGAAATCATTCCAGCAGATATATACCCGTCCACATCAAGAGAACCGGAACATGCAGAGAGGCCAAAAAGACCAAAGTCAATCATCAAACCCCCCCCCCAACGATCATGACAGTGATAACCCCCATCGGGGAAATCTAGGCTGTGTCAAGACTGCCAACAGGAGCCACTCTCTTTCTGACTCCCCTTACACGCACATCTCCATACATACCAGCCCATGAGAAAGACCGGGGGATTCGGGCCCGATACCTAGTGGGCGCCCTTTGCGGAGCCGATGCCGCTCGTCGGCATGACCAGGTCGCGCATGGTGAAAGTGGTGTGGAAGTTCGTCTGCTTGATGAACCAGGCGTTTGTGAGCTTCCACTCGAGTTTGGGGTCGAGGAATTGGATCTGTTGAAGTTCAGGTTAGTGTCTTTGTATGACCCCAGACATGCAAGCGGATGACAAAATCACGATCGAGAGCAAACGGAGAAAGAAAGGCAACTCACGTCAAACCGCCGCAGCATGCTCGGCACGACCTTGTAGATCTCCAGCAGGCTGATGTTCTTGCCGATGCAGGTGCGCGAGCCGGAGCCAAACTGCAGCATGTACCCGTTCATTTCCTTGATGCGCTGCTCCTCGGCGGCGGGGTCGGCCTGCGGGTCGGGCAGCCAGCGCTCGGGGCGGAAGTCGTCGGCGTCGGCGCCGAAGATGTCCTTGCGGCGGTGTATCACCCAGGCGGAGCAGCCGACGATGGTGCCGCCCTTGACGAAGCGGCCGCCGATGTCGACGCCGCTGGGCGGCACGATGCGCTCCATGTGCAGGCCCGGCGCGGGGTACATGCGGAAGGCCTCCTTGACGACGGCGTCGAGGTACGGCAGCTTCTGCGCCTCGGCCCAGGTGACCAGGCCGGTGTCGTAGTCGGAGAAGAGGCCGGCGGCGGCGGCACCGTCGAGCTCGGCGCGCAGGGACGCCAGCGCGGCGGGGGTGCGCAGCAGGTAGTAGAAGATTGCCGAGAGCGAGATGGCGGTGGTTTCCGAGCCGGCGAAGGCCATCGACACGGCCATGGTCTGCACGAGCGTGTCGGACATGAATCCGGGGTGGGCGTCGCGGGCGGCGAGGAACTTGGACAGCAGGTCGGGCTGCTGCGACTTGGCCTTGGTGGCCGTGGTCGGCAGCAGGCTGGGCTTGCCGGAGGCGATTTCGGGGAGGCGCTCGGCCATGCGGGCGCGGGCGAAGCGGGCCACCGGGAAGGTCGAGTCGATGAAGCCCCACTGCGACAGTTTGAGGTAGATGGGGTTCTTGAGGAAGAGCAGGTCCAAGACGGGGATTTGGCCAACCTGAGGGGGTGTCAGTCACTTTCCCGTCTCTCTTTGAGCTCTTTGAGGGGACATGAGTTCGGCAGAGAGGCCGAGGAGAGAAAAAAAAGAAGAAGAACGTACCGGAGCAACGTAGAGGAACAGCTGCGTCAAGTACGCAATGATGCCGTCAATGTCCTCGTTCTTCTCGATGAAGCCGTGGCGCTTGCTGTAGGTGATTTCGCCGATGACGTCGAAGGCGTAGAACTGCAGCCACTGGGTGAAGTCGCAGCCGGCGGGGTTGCCGACGAACAGCTTCTGCGTCTGGCTGAGGAACAGCTTGGTGGTGTTGTCGACGAAGGGTTCGTACTGCACCAGGGCCGACATGGCGAAGGCCGAGTTGACGCAGCGGCGGAAGTGCGCGTGGAAGTCGTTGTCGGTGGTGCTGAAGAGGGACTGGAGGCGGCGGCCGGCGACGATGGACTGCTGGACGATGTAGAAGTCGGACTGCGGGGTGGGGACGTGGTGAGTGAGTTAGCTGGCATACCGAGAGAGACGGGGGGGGAGTGAATGGCCTGACCTTGACGAAGCCCTTGTTCAGCCCGTAGATGGCCTTCACGGCCTTCGGGTCGGCGAACGACAGCATGTTCGGCCCCAGACGGACCACATCGCCGTACTGCTCGTGCAGCTTGATGTGGGTGACCTGCGAGGCGCGGCCATAGACGTCGAAGAAGCGCCACCAGTCGGTGATGGAGGCCAGGAACGGGCCGGGGTAGCGGTTCAGGCCGTTGTGATAGCGGTTCTTGACAAGCCAGGCCAGCACGGCGGTTACGGCGATCGACGGCCAGTGGTGGCGGAGGAGGTCGACGAGGACGTCTGTGATCATGGTGGCGGTGGGGTGTGGGTATGCAAATGGGTGGGTGTTGGTGATATGGAAGAGGAGAGGTGAAGAGGTGAAGAGAGTATCACGGCGTTGTCCCCTCCGTCCTGGACGTGATATACGAACGTAGTATCTCAGGGAGTGTGTTCTTGAGGTCTTATGTCAGTGCCGGTGTTGGTGATGGCGGCAGAGCGTTCCAGGTTCACTTGACAGTCTGAAGACAGACGACGTCCATGTACAGATATGCAGGCAAATATAAGTACTATATAGCAAGGGCAGGACCGGGGAAATTATAGTGCATGAGAAGCCAGCACACAGAGCCTCCTCGTAGTCTTATAGATACAGATATATATATAGATATATATATATATATATTGCTGCATGAATAGGTGTTAGTCGCTAGTCCACGGATTACCGGGAATCCACGGCAGACGCCCAAGGCAGCGGTAGATGCAATTAGCAGACTCACACACAGATATGGACGGCCTGTTTAGTAGATTGTATATGTCGATGACGTCGGGATGGGAGTACGTATAGTAGCGGCTGGAGAAACCCGGGGCCCCGGATCGAGTTGATTCAGAGGGTGGAAGGGGTCCAGACACAACAGGGCCGAGATGGATCGGGAAGGATTGTTGAGCCCGGGATTTGGATGGTCATAGGTAAAAGGTCTTGAGTTCAAGGAATAGCACATGCCTCTTTGGGAAGAGATCCCGGGGCTTATCAAGACTGTGTATGTGTGTGTGTGTGTGTTGTGTGTCTGTCTGGCTTGCCGATACTGGCACAGGATCACGGGGCATCCGAGCGGCAAGGACGACGTCCATACCGCCTTGGGTACAGTCTGTAGTGTGTGTAGTGCCCGCTGCCGTGGTGGTGGCCAACCACTTAGACCGGTTAGCGGACCCCATGGCCCTGGGGTCTTGGAGCTGGGGAATGAATTCTCGCGCGGGGAGGCGAAGCAATGTAGCCGGCAGCGGGAAATTGGGGCCCGGGGGAAGTTCTCGACGGTACAGCCACTGCGTACTACTTCTTCTTGGGAGGGCTATATGTGAGATAGAGCCGTGCCAGTTGGTCTATCTAGACCGGTGGAAGCCGTAGATGTACTCGACAGCCTTCCTGCCGTGCTCGGTGTACCGTCCATCTCGGGATATCCTGCCATATATCATCTGGCTCTCCGGCTGCTTTCTTGACGTCAGATCTTCTTCCTGCGCATCCGAACCCAAAAAGACTGAACAAAAAGCTGTACCACCTACCAGATACAGCTGGAGGAATCCATGTGCAGATAGACAGACAGACGTGCTACACACAAAGAGAGAAACACAGAAAAAAAAATCAACAGCCGTGAGAAACGCAGTGCCGCAGTCAGATGCAACCATCTACCGAGTCTTGGGTGCCCTGGTCGGCTTACCCCAGAAATCACAAGCACTGGCAATCTCACCCGCTGGAAACGGTAGTGGAACTCGCCTTTGGAAATGCACCGGCTGTGAGTGGGTGGAACGGAAAGGAATCCGGAGATTTGGCTGAGCTCGCTGGAAACTTGGTGATGCACGCAAAACCGCGCAGATGTCCGTCCGATGTTCAGCCTGGCCGGGTTCCCTCCACCGCCAGTCTCCTTCACCTTTCTTCCGCTGATATGACTTGCAAAGAAGCAATAGACTCCCCGTTCTCCCCGTGAGCACATATATCGCCCATCGCCAGTCGCGTCGCCCCAAGACACGCTCTTCATAATCCGGGTCGGCTTGGAGCAAACGAATCCACCAGCGAGCCCAACGCAGCTCCACTCCGCTAATAAGTGGGATCGCGGCAGATGCAAATTGGTCGGCATAGGCCAAAGAGGCTCGTCCACCCCCGAAAATCAAGCCAACTTTTTCAGCGTTCTGGATAGCCGATGCCGAAAGAGTTTAGCCGCGCAGTCGATTCACACAAAGGTGTGGGGAGGTGGGATGTCTCTTAGGGTTGTACCCTGGGTTGTGTGAGTATTCATGACAACGACGACGACAAACTCGGCAAACACTCCCCACTCTCAACGTCTCTTTGGAGTATAACTATCTCCGTATCCATACTTCACACATCCAATAGCTTCCCGCTTTGCATCGGCGCTACTACCCAAGCCAACACTCAACCCGACCCCCCCGGTGGCCACGGATTCTCCGGGGGGTCTCTCCTGAAGTTCAGTTCAATCATCCGGGCTACGCCGGCCGGGCCAGTATTCCAATCACGCCTCACCGATGTAGGCGCTGGAGACAGACAGCGGCGGGGAGCGCGGAGTACACCATAGAACGGCTCTCCTTGCACACCAGATAGTTGCCAACAACCGCCGCTTTGCAGCGGGGCGGTTCTCGGGTTGCGGCCCGGGTCCGGGACGCTGATTGATGGCGGCCCCGACCAGGAATTATGACAATGTCGCAACGTGCGGCTATGCAGGTAGGTTGAGACTTGACGCCGCCGCCCCCGTGTGTACTCATGGTGAAATGCTAACGATTGCTGTGCTGCTGGAAGGCCGCCTATCCCCGTGCTTCCACACCTAGAGGCACTTCACACGGCTGCGTCCTGCCGGACTAGATATCAACCTGCTTCCCCGCTGCGCTCGCCTCCCACAGCGCTCCCTGCAACCGGTACGTCGTGGGATGCCGTCCCAAGACAGAACTCGAGAAACGACACGAACCGAGTACGCGACTTTGATGGTGCCGGGACTATCACTCTTATACTCGGCAGCTAACCTTGGGACCCAAGACGTGTCCCCTCTCCGGGGCCGTGTGTCCGGAGCACCATCCAATACGCGCGGCATATCCTCACAGACGGAGCTATACAAGTGCTGCCCGGCCTGCCGCTATGTAAAAGGCTGGCTCGGTGGATCTGAGTCGTCCCGGCTGGGGCGTATATTCCCGAAGGCGACTTGGACCCCGACACAGACGCGGATTCAAGCATCTCAAACTTCAGGCGCCGGCAACCCATCTTACTGCGTTCTTTGTTCCCCAGTTTAGAATAAACGAGAAAATAGACGGAGAACGCGCAGTTACCCTGAGTCCTCTTCAGGATGCCAGTAACCCTAGACCCTAACCCCCGCAATCCATCGCCAACTCGTCTTCCTGTGTTCTCCGAATCTGGCACGGTGAGGGCCCCTCACGTTAGTGCTTTTTCTTTCAGATTTCGTTTCTTTCTTTCTAGCCTCGCTTCGTCTTGACTTTTTCCTTTAATAGTAACAATAATTCAACCACTTCACATTTCTGCGTCTTTTCGTCTGCCGGCCCATCTGGCCCCTTCGTAAACCATCTGCCGAGATCCCCCCCAAAGACCTCGCCTCCCCCTCCTCCCCCACACCGCCCTAAAACACAACCCGCTCGGCCACCCACCCACCCAATCCCCATATATCCCATGTTCTCCAATTCACCTGCTAGCCCTCTAGAGATCTCAGGTACGTGTTTCTTCTTAGGCGTGGGCTGCCTGCTCGCTTGCTTGCTCCAGCGGCCGGATCTTGGGTTCCTGCGATGTTGCGAGAGGCAATACAGCCGGCGCGTACCGTCCTTTGGTTCCGCCCAAATTGTCTAGCCCAGCTCCAATACGTGAGAACATTCAGATCCAGGGGTTTGTTCCTCAGCCTTCCCCAAGTGCTCGTATAAAGACCCTGCCCTCTCTCCGGCTGTTACGTGGCCCACTCGGCAGATCCAAGATTGCTGGTTCCAAGGGTTCTCCCACACTTCCCAGGCTGTGTCTCTTACACCTGTGTTCGAGTTCGCCCATCTAGAAAGCCTACCCAGACCCCCACCACGGGTACAACATTCGTATCCTCGGATATTCTTTCAATATCACCTCTACAGCACAGCAAAATCACAGCACCGCAATATGAGAGACTTATTTTTACATTGTTAAAAGCTATGGATTCAATCTCTCCTCAAGGCAATCAAGGACAACTCCTTTCAAACCGTCGGCACATTCCCAAGATGGCCTTGCAACCACCTCCACCGAGGCCACCACGTCGACTCACACCATCCCCATGCTAAAACGAAACAATAAACAGTTCGGCCAGGTAATAAGCTATTACAAAAAGACAAAACACCAGAGGGGGGGGGGACGAGAAAATGCCTTTCTAGTAGAGTTCGGTGTAGTGGTGTTGAAAAAAGACGGTTTAAAAAAACAAGATATGAAATGAAGTCCGACCCGGTAGAAATGTTGACGAAAAAAAAGGGAAAAGGAAATATATATAATGAAAGGTAGCGATGATTGATTATGCCCGTCGGGAAAAGAAAAAGAAAAAAAGAAAAGGTGCAACAACCCATCGCGCCATACGCCATATCACGCTTCTGCCGTCTTGCCCTCAACTTGTTCGACGGCGCTCACCACCGGCCCCAACGGCACCTTCGGCGTCACGGGCTTCCGGCCCTTCGCTTCACCGTGAGGTCCCGAGCCACTCTACTGCTCATCGTCCGAGTCGGTGTCATCGTCTGGAACGAGCGACCGGTACCGCCGGCTCGCAAGATCGTCCTCAAGGCCGCCCTCCATCTCCGTGTCGACGTAACCCTCTCCGCCGGCGATGCTAAGCGCCACCGGCAGGAAGATGAGCGCATGTGTGGCCGCGAAGACCACCAAGGCCAGCCACACCCGGAAGTAGTAGATATCAAAGATCTTCGACCGCGTAAATGCCAGCACGCTGACCCCAAGCAGCTTGGTCACCGTGATGCCCGAGAACACCGAGCTGCCAACATTGACCAGCGCCGTCCACGCCCGCGCATCCCGCTGCGTGCGGAACCGGTTCTTCGCCCGCTCCATGAATGTGTGCGACGGGAACATGAAGGCCCGCGCAATGTGCGCACAGAACTCCACCGCAATTCCCACGCAAATGATCAAATTGACCAGCGACACCGCATTGAGCGACACGCCAAACACCGCCATCGCTCCAATAATGTCCACCACCGCCATGACTACGGTCAGGGACACCACGGCAGCCGTCAACACCGATCCAAGCAGAATCGCCGACACCACGAAAATGATCCCAACCGCCGATCCGAGAAGCGTGGCTGTCAGAGACACAATCGTCGCATACTGGTCGAAGAAGATGTAGAAAATGCTGTACGGGAACACATCCAATCCGGTGCTCTTGGTGATATCGCTCGCAATGCGGCGTGCGGAAGCATAGGCGTCGATAAAGTCGTTCTGGCTCTTCAACGGCTTGTGCATCGTGCGGAAGTGCGCCGCCTCGACGCCCTTGTTCTCCGCATCAATCACAACTGCGTTTCCGTACGAGGCCCGGCCGCCAAGAGGACAGTCCTCGGTTGTCGGGGACTTCAGGAACTTGGCCAAGTAGTCCATGAACTCATCTCCTTCCGGCATTCCTGAAAGAGTAATGTTCCAGCTGGGATCCCGGTTGGCGAAGCACGCCTCGCCGTGAACCACACAGCAGCTATCGCCTAGATCGGGGTTGAGCCAGAAAAAGAAGTCGTCGATCCAGCTGGCCGTGGGCGAAGCAATGAAGCTGACTTCAGGACGCTTCCGCTCACCCTCCAGTACATTGGTCAACGACATCTGCTCGCAGGTGGTGAACCGGGCACACACATCCTGCTGCGACTTGCGATCGGTAAAGTTGGATCCCCGTGTGACAAAGTACACGGGCGGGCCGGCCTCGAAGTAGTCGTACAAATCGTTGAAGTAAGGAATCAGGTACGAGTCGTCGGGAATAGCAACGCGCTGATCCAGACCAAGCTGAATCTCAGGCATCAACGCAATGCCCGCAGAGAAGAGACCAAAGAACAACGCCACAACGACAAGTTTGGTCTTCCGCTCCATCAGCCACGGAGCATAGTACCGGCGGATGAACTGTTGAAGGAGAGACTCCTCCGGCACCTCGTAATACCGAGACGACATGTGTCCATTGGACCCGTTGAGCTGCACGCGAGCGGCCTTGACTTGGATGCAAGGAAAGCAGTCCGCACGGTGGTCCTCGGCCCGGAGCTGGTTCAGCGCAAGGACAGACACAAACATGGTCACCTGCAAAACGGCGTTGATGAACACCGCTCCAGCCGCATACACCGCAAAGTTGCGGACTGCAGGCATCCCCACAAAAGCTCCAAGGGCAAACGACACCGTCTCAGTGATGGCCGAAAACAGAATCGAAGGACCCATGCGGCCCAAAGCGCGAGCAATGCGCTCCTCAGCCATGTCATCAGGATGGCTAATGTTGACACGCTCAAACTCGTGCACAATGAGAAAGATGTTGTCGACACCAACGGCAAGAACGATAAACGGAATCACCTCCGCAATGATGAGTGTGGCCTTCAGTCCGAACCACGAGAACAGGCCCACCGAGGCGGTGATCGACATGAGCACAATGATAATGCCAGCAACACCCAGTGTGAACTTTGACTGCACGAGAGCGACTGCCGGGTTGCGCATCACATCCCGCAGAGACAGCGATGCTGATCCCAGGGCAAGCGACGCGTACATGAACATGATGAGGTAGCTGATGATGACAATAGTGGCATCGGTGTTTGTCGACTTGTTGAGTTCAGCCTCCAGGCTGATTTCGGTAGAGAACGACATGCGCAGACCGCGAGCCGCAGCCTCCTTCTGGACCTCCAACAGTCTATCGCGCAGAGCAGCCTCAAAATCCATGGCCTTGAGAACCTCCGGGGAGCTCTCCTGGCCGTTGTTCACAACCCAGGTCACTGTGATGGCCTCTGCCTCAACCACGTCATCAGTATACCCTCCGAGAATCATGTTGGGTTCGATCGGCTGGCCGTATTCGGGACGGCACTCGACGGGAGACTTGGCGCAGTCACGGAGCTCGCTGGGCCACGATTTCTTCGACACAAGAGCAGGGTCTCCTTGCCAGTAAGCAGTCACGGACTGGATAACACAGGCTGAGCCAGTGGGTTTGAAGCACACATCGTCAAGAGTTGTTCCCTTTTCGCCATGCAGAGCCGAGATGCTCGCCTCAACGCCCATCCACCACACAATCGTGTCGTAGTCAAGCACTGGGCCCGGTCCCGAGGGCAGTGTATCATTCACCAGGAACACCTGCTCAGCACGGTAAAAGGGGCCGAATGTGTTATCAAAATAGGCTTTCTCCTGGGCGGCAGCCGAAGACGGGCTAACCCAGAGGCGCGCGGGGTCTCGCTCCAGATCGAATCGGACCCACCCAATACTCAGGATAGCCACGACCACAAGGCACGTGAAGATAGTGATTGCCGGGAACCGGGCAGCAGCGAATCCAAGACGGCTGAAGGCATAGTCGCACCACGAGTTCAGGCGGTAAAAGCGTTGGGGACGATCGTAAACCCCCCCAGGGGCGAGGTCCGCCTCATCCTCGTCATCGCTCGGGGAGGCATCTTGAAGAAGCCGGAGACGCTCCGATCTGCGACGGCTATGGCGGATCCAGACAACATGGCCAACGGCAGCCACCACAGCCAAAAGCAAGAGAACGCTATAGCTGAGAATCGAGGCAAACGAAAGGCACGGCAGCAGGCCAACATGGCACGATCCGGCCTCCTTGACGGGGGCCAGCGCCGGGCAAACGGCCGGGCAATCAACACAGGCGCAGCGGAAGTTCGGGTCTTCATCGTTGCACTTCTTGGGCTTCATGTCCAGCGGGTGCATGGTCTTTTCCGAGTACGACGTCGGGAAGTTGATCTGGAAGGGGCTGCCAATGGGCTTTTCGTCTCCGAGGAACTTCAGCATCTGCGAATAGTTCTTCGCGCCGCCTCCAATGAAATCCATGGCCTTGGCGTTTGATGCACCGAACTTGACGTCCTTGCAGCTATCGAAAAGGCCAGAGCCGTACGGTTCGGAAATAAGCTGGTCCACGGTATCGACCATCAGCTTTCCAGCTTTGTCGGTCATCTTCGTCACATTCAGGAACAGGGATTGGTCGGGAGAGCAGGTAAATGTGCAGAAAAGGTTGAAGAAGTTCTCTTTGCAGGCAGGGCAGGAAGATATTATTTGCTTCGGAGTTCCCATTTCGGATTTGAGAGCTTCGATCTAGAGTTCGAAGACGTGTTGTTAGCTGCCATTCAGTACTATACCACGGAAAAAGACAGTAAGGAAACTCACCTGCTCAGGCTTGCAGCACACAGGGCCTTTGCTCCATTTCGGACCACACAGCTCGACCAGCGTCTTGCGCGAAGCCTCATCCAGATCTTCCGCAAGTCCGTTGTCAACACACGGCAGTTGTTTACCGAACCACGACTTGGCACCGCACTGGCCTCGCATGGCACACCGACCGGCCTCGTGGATCGGAGTCAGCGGATCGGCCGCCACTCCCGGTACTAGCGACGTCGTGGTCGCCGCCGCCGCAGCGACGAGGGCCACCAGAGCCCTCATCCGCAGCACCATCGTTTCGGGTTGTTTTCAGGTGAAGAGGGTCCCGTATCCGGATCTGCAGTACACTCTCCGCTGCTGGCAATATGTCGGGATATGTTGCCGGATCAAACGACTGGCTTCCGCAAGCTCAACCGATATGCGGGCTCGACGTTGTAGCCTTAGGACCAGCCAAGGGAGATGACGAGGCCAGTCACGAGATCTCACAGAACAGCTGACGTCTTCCAGAACTGATGAAGCCAAAAAAGGAACCCCCGCAAAATACCGGGAGAGTCGATGAAAATGAAGAGAGATGAAGGAAGATGAAAAAGGAGAACGTCAGAAGAGGAGAAAAAGGCTCGACAGATGTTCAAGTAAGTGCTAACTAATGAAGGTTGGGAAGCTTCAACGCACTTTCTGCGTCATTGGCAGGAGAGAAGGTCACGCTAAAAGCCCAATATGGAAGGCGGTGAGCGTCCCCTGAATGTCGGCGAAACCCTGCGTAACCCTAGCAACATCTGCCCAGCCCTAACCCTAAGTTTCAAAACTCCATCCAGACTTAAACTGGAGCAACAGTCGCAAAATCCACTTCAGGGAAAAAAACCAGTTTTTGTATCGCCATTTCAATTGACGCAACGCTCACAAAGGAAGAAATTAAAAGAAGCAAAACTGACAAGTACACACATCCGGTATCCATCCTGCACAAACCCCAACACACGGAAAGCGAAGGGACAAAATTCCCAAACCCTCAAGCACGGCCAATAACATCAAACTTTCCAACCGACTCCTCCAATTTCCAGCCATCCTCAAGCAACGCCTTGTGGACCGCGCGGCGGAGAGCCGAGTCTCCAGACGCAGAATGAAGGCCTCGTCCAGTGATGACTTGGAAGCGAGGTCCTGAGTGAATAGAGCGGTTCCCCGCACGCTGGCGTCCCCAGGCGGGCTCCTTAAGGCCCCGTATCTTGGCTTGGGTCCACCACTGACGGGTCAATTTAACGGCAATCCGCACGCCATCGGACACGGTTGTCCCATGCAGGTCAATGGACGAGTCAGTGCGGCTCTGATGCACCATCATATCGGCAGCATGGGAGCGCGCAGCGATCGACTTGCGGTACAGGTCCTGTGCCCTAGAAGCGTACACCCCAGCGGCCGCGCCGAGTTGCCTGTCGGACCGGCTGCGGCGGTACGCACTAGCCGCTTGCTTGTATGCCTGAGCGGCGGCCTCGCTACTCTCGGTCGCAGCAGTCTCAGCCTGCTTGAGCGACGAGAACCTGGAAGGGGTCCCGGCTGGTTGGCCCGCAGACTCGCTCTGAACACTCACACCGCGGGATATGTGCGGGGGCGGGATTGGCTGCCACGGCAAGACTCTGGGTTCTCGGCGCTTGCGACCTGGGATGGTGGAAAAGCCCATGTCCGGGTCCTTTACAATCTCCGCGTCAGTTGGGGACAGAGAGTATGAGAGTGGCAAGCGCTTTGGCGAGGCAGCGCCTTGGGCGGGGCGAGGAGACGCTTTATCTAGGCTTTGCGGCCGGGTGAAGTACGCGTCAAGCACCTTGGCAAGCTCGCTAGAGGCGGTCTCGTTGTTTCCGGCCAGGTGAACAAGAAGCAGGAGCAGCTTCATAGGGATGCTGGCATACTTTTCATACAGCTTGGAAGCGAGGCTCTGTGATGCGGAGTCGTTTGATTCGACGCCCAGGTCTGCATACCGATTGATGTATTCAAGTATTGTTTGAGACTGCGAGCACTTGTTCTGGATGTATGCCTCGGCCACTTCTTCAAAGGGGAGGGCCAAATGTTCACACAACAAGGAGATCTCTGCGACTGGTGGGTTGAAAATAGCAGTTTATCACCGGTTAGTCACTGAGGACCAAAGGCTAAAAAGGGGTATGGAGTACTTACTCTGCGTGGTGGAAAGTGTTGCCAGTGTTGGGGGCGGCTCAAGGGCAACAGGGGGGGGGCTTCTGGGTCTTTTGTTCTTCTTCTTTCGGTTCTTCCCCTTTTTGGTTGACGGCTTGGCCATTTCATCTAGCTTGAAGAACGCATCGATGCCTTTGACCCTATCTCCAGCAGTCTCCATGTGCTGCAAGCTCAGAAGCTCGTCAACGGCCCCCTGAACTGCCCCTGAAGACTGGTCGAGAGCGCGGCTTATGTCCCTCTCGGACAGCTGAGGAAATATGTCTCGAAGATAGGCAATCTTCTGTTCATACGGGTTGTTGATGTCGGGCACCTCAGATCGGACGTCCCTGGCATCATCGACATCGTCACCAGAACAGCTTGTCACAACAGTCTTTGCCGACCGGCATGAAGGTGATTGTGGGGGTGATGTCGAGTCGTAGTTGGAGTCGTCTCCTACGCTCACTTCATCAGCCCCGAGGGAAAGGCCATGGAACCGGATGTCATCCAAAATGTCGTAAGCAGCTTTGTATTCGTTTGACTTTGAGATATCAAACTCGTTAGCAATAGCAACGATCAGTTCCTGGTCAATGACCTTGCCAAACTCTCGCTATAGCACACCAAAGATTAGAAAAGATATTAAATATATATAAGCCAAATTTGAAAAAAAAAAAATGAATGTTCCAGAGAGAATGTGAAGATGGGAAGATAGGGGAAAGAGAAGGAGAGCCGTGACAAACTGAACTTACCAGCAACTTCTCTGTCATTTTGGGTCGAGGATCAGAGCAGAGAGATGATTGCAAAAGGGGGGGAGAAGGAGAAGAGACAGAGAGTGCAAAACGAGTGTACAGAACAGAAAATGGCAGACAGTTCGTGTTTCGAGATGAAGAAATAGCTGGGGAAAGCTGGTAGTCAGAGCCTCGTTAGTGAAGTGACCTAGAGAGAGAAGAAGATGAAAAGAGGAAGAAGTTTCTCGGGAGGAGAGGGAGGCAGGCGAGGTTTATATAGACTGAAATTTAGCGCGCGTCAACGTGCGAGTTACATCAAACACAGATGAGTAAATATGCGAATTATTATAGGAGAAAGTGAGCAAGCATGCGAATGAATGATAGGAGAGTGAGTGGGTGTCATGTAGGTGCAGAGGGTGGGCAGGGAAGGTGACGCAGTTGGCTCAAGAGGGCGACATGTAGGCGGGCCAATTGTTGAGTAACAGCACCACTATCCAGCTTAGTATATCATGGGTGACTTGTTGATGGCCGTGGAGGCCTATCGATGACCGTACACATGAATGACCACTCAAACATCCATCATATAAGTGGGGAGAAGTGTAGGCAATGAAGGAGTCATAGAAGGGGGAGACGCGGGATGGTGTGGGTGAATAATGGCAACAATGGCTCTACACAGCAACGACAACAATGGACAAAGCACCTCTTAGCAAGTAACCAGAGTGATGATGAGCCATGCCTGCTAAAGGTTGCCTCTGGAGAGTCACTGGCAAGCCAAGAGAGGCCGTCCCAAAGTTGGCATGTTGTTTGGAACCGTTTGTGAGGCCCGGCCACGCCTGTGGCTCTCACCCCCCAAACGAACAAGCCATAATGCAAAGTGAACGGAAAGAGATGAACACAAACGATTTGACATACCGGATATCTCAACTATCGAACCACAAGTCGTGGAGACTGGAGAGATACGACAGGGAGAGATAGTCTTCTGACGATCGAAGAACAGGCATGGCCGGAGAGTGCTGAGAAGAAGACGAAGGTGCAGAAGAGGAATATACGAGATATATTTGTAGTAAAGAAAACGGTTGGAGGCTCAAGTATGGCCGGGATAACTTGAGCGTGTCAGTGACCAACGTCGGGTCCAGAATGCCTAGATATCAAAATTGTAATTTGTGTGTAGATAGTAGGACCTAGCAGCGTGTCAGTATATAAAATTGCGGAAAATGCAGGAAAAATCAGGGAAATACCTAGATCATGACGGTATTTTGATGTGCAATGTCGGTAAAGGAAACACAGAGCCGAATAAAGTATGCCTCCACGCTCGTGCCGAAAGATAGAATGTTGGAGGGGTCAAGATGGAAAAAGACCGACAAGGCTTCACGATCCGGCGCATATTGGGGGCGTTTGCGCCGTTCGGTGAATTGTCGGCAGAGCCGTATAACCCTGGTAACCCTAATAACTGTTGTTTCATGGAAAGACAGTCAGCGGCAGATGTTGCTGGTTTGTGCCGATTTGCGCGTTTGGAGAAGTATGGGCATAGGTAAACGAACCATGCAAGCCCGGCAGACACGTCAACAGGCGGATCACGGCTTGCTAAATGCACAAGACACACCGATGCAGAGAGCCGCGACACGGCTGTCGCTCCACTGTCAAGCCGGGAATCCTAGGGTTGGGGTTGGTGTGTCTCATGTTCTGGCTGGTTCGGGCCTGCTGAAGTTTGCGTGCCAGGTCTGGAAAGGTCAGAAAAGTGGTGTGTGACGAAGGACTGTTAGGTCAGGCCAGGTCAGCACTATAAGTTCTCCAGTGATTTATGTTCCTGGCTGCTGATGCCTGATTCAGGATCAAGGTGCAGGATAATGCCAGGGCCAATATAGCTCATCGACACCTGGACTAACAGCTCTGCGTACATATCTCTTTGCTAGAGCCTCATCCCCTTTAGAACGACCATGTTTCAGGTAGAGACACATACAAACATCGCCATTATAGGTAGACAAACATCTTCTGATTCTTTGTCAAGTATCTCAAGATTTCCACCTCGTATTATCTCTTTCTCCTCTTCTCACGAACCCAAAGCTTAAAATATCGATACATAGAGCCGAGGCAGGAGAAAAAAAAAGTATTACATACACACACATGCTTCAGTTCAAAGAGTTACAGGGAGGAACCACCGACTTTTTGCCTCCTTCCAGAGTTTAAAATCTAGACCTTTTCATCCCATAGATTCTTAGAACTCAAAAATCTTCTTCTCTCCTCATGATCTTTCTCTTTCTTCATATATAGTACATAGTCTCTTTCATATACCATCTTGTCCTTGAGGTCTTTTGCTTCCTAGCCGATTACTACTCTCTTTCAACTGCCACTATCTCTCGTTATTTACTCGTATAGCGGTCTTTCATATACATTTGCTGGTGCCCCCTATATTCACTCACTTCGTTATCTGTCGTTCGCTAGGAGCATCTTCACCGAAGCCATGTCCTTATCTTTGCCGCCGAAGCGGTACATCAACTACCCGGAGCCGCTTAAAGGGTAAGTCCAAGCCCTCCTCTCACTGTCTCTGTGAACTGCGGGTAGCATTGTGCCCGGCTCGGTCGGACCGGACTCCACTATGGTTCGAACCAGACCAGATGACGCAACCTCTTTATGCAAACACTGCATGGAGACCGGAAGCTCTCGGTGTTGACGATATATACGGGAAAAACTCTGAGTTAACCGTTTACTGACGCTCTTGTGTTCTGTTGCTTCAAATTACAGCCCTCGCACTCCTTTGAAACATAAGGACCCCTCAAACCCGGCTCTTCGGGGTTATACCCTGGTGATTGCCGCCTGGCTGTGAGTAGCCCTGACTTTCTGCCTTGGGGCGTCTTTGATTTGCTTACTGACGGTTTGTGTGTGCTAGGATGGAATGGCTCGGCTTTCTGCGGTCGTACATCTGGAAAAACGCAGGGTTCGGTTCTCTGCGGAACATAACCGAGTCTCTTCTTGACTATGAGCCGGTCTATGTGCCAACTGTCTTTCCCTACCCCGAAGACGATGATATCGCTGCAAGCTCGGGATCATCCGACAAAGACGCCGTCGCTGAGGGCAGTCACAGTCTTCCCCTCAGAGACAACCAGTACTACTCTGTGCACGACTACCACCGCATGTACCTCTCCGGGGAAATCACTCCAACGGCCGTTGCTATGGCTCTTCTGCCGCTCATTCAGCGGGATATGAACCCGCCCGGTCGCCACTCCATTGCCTGGTTCTCGACCGATGCCGGAAAGGTGATTGCTGCTGCCGAACAGTCGACTCTGCGGTACCGGGAAGGCCGCCCGCTGGGCTTGCTTGATGGTGTGCCGACAGCTGTGAAGGATGAGTACGAACTGGACGGCTACCGCACGTGTTTGGGCTCACGCAACGACTACACCGGCCTGCCCACGGATGACGAGCCCTCCATCACCAGCTGGTGTGCCGAGAAGCTGCAGGAGTCCGGCGCTATCATCTTTGGCAAACTGTCCATGCATGAATTTGGCTTGGGTAAGTGCGCGTTCCCGTGACACATGTATGGCAAATTGGGCGATGGCTTGTTCTCCGCCTAAGTTCTGTATGTTCCCGTGGCTCGGGCAAAAGACGGTGTGGAAGGAGAACAAACGAAAACTGACGGACCACGAAAATGGTGCTTTTGCCTCGTTTGCTTTTTAGATACCACTGGCAATAATCCCATCTACGGAACTCCGCGGAACCCTTATCATGACAGATATTACACTGGAGGCAGCTCGTCGGGTTCGGCTTACGCTGTGGCTGCTGGCCTGATGCCCGTCACTCTAGGCAGTGATGGCGGCGGCAGTATTCGAATCCCGTCGAGCTTCTGTGGCGTGTTTGGCCTGAAGCCCAGCCACGGGCGTCTGTCTTTCCGCCCTGGGCCCAACCACTCGATCACCTGCGCTGTCAACGGGCCCATCGCCGCCGATATTCGCTCTCTCGCTGCTCTTTTCGACGTTGCTAGCGCCCCACACAGCACCACGTCAATCCCGCGTCTCCCGTCGTTTTCCGAAGCTTCCACCAGCAACGAGCCGCGGGTTCTGGGTTTGCCGCAGGACTGGATCTCCATCGCCGCCCCGCCCGTGCAGGAACTGATCCGGAACATGGTCTCCCGTCTCAAGAACGAGAAGGGATATACCGTTGTGCCGATTGAGATCCCGTTCCTGAAAGAAGGCCAGATCGCCCACGCGATGACGGTGCTGACTGATGCCGCAACTTTGCTCCCGGAAACCAAGAACCTCACTTCCGCCAACCGTATTCTTCTGGCCCTTGGCCGCACCACCCCGGCTACCGACTACCTGCTTGCGCAGAAGCTGCGCGGCCTGCTGATGCGCCACCTGGCATACCTGTGGAAGACGCACCCGGGTATGATCATCATCACGCCGACGACTGCCTGCGCCGGCTGGCACATTGCCAGCGAGTCCGAGCTTACCCACGGCCTGAACGACGGGGACCAGACGCTGCGGTCAATGGCGTACGTGTGGCTAGCGAACTTCTGCGGCCTGCCCGCGATCTCGGCGCCGGCGGGCTACGTGGTCCCGGCGGACGAGCCCGCTGCAGGCTCGGTGTTCATCCCCGGCCGCGGCGAGAACATCAACAAGGGCCGGCGGGTGCCGGTGGGCATCATGGGCACGGGCGAGTGGACCCAGGAGCACCATCTACTGCGGTTTGGGCTGGACCTGGAGGAGCTGGGGGCAACGGGGCGGGCGCGGCCGCCTATCTGGGAGGATGTGGTGGCGTTGGCCAAGGCGGAGATGCAGTAACACCTGGACGTGTACTTTCTTTGTGTCGATAACTCAGGGTCCAAATTGGAAAGTCTTTTTGTGTGTGTCTCTTTCTCTCTCTATAGGGCGACTAAGCATGGCCTTTGATTAGGGCTAATGTCGTGACTCTGCTTGTTAACAGTGATAGTGTATGTATCCGTCAGCTATTTCCATCCCACAAAACTTGATCTTATATTTTTCTCAGACCCGATTTCTAATTTCCTACATCATTAAAGCCATCCTCAATTTATCTCCCTATGAATCATGCTAGCTAGTCTAGTGTTAATGATAGGTTTGTGTTCCATCCTATATAAGACTCACTCACCCCCATCCCCATCTCCTTTCCGATCTTTTCCTGTTTCTCTTTTGATCTCACCTCTCATACTCACACATATATCTGCTAGACTCTAGATTACTCGAATGACCTTATAACCGCCCGGGTTATAACTGCTCCCCCGGGTGGCCCGGTCTGAGATTCCCCCGCATCTACCTCTAGAGCCCTCAGTGACCGTACACCTTCGAAATTACTGCTTCAAACGGCGTGTTTCCGATATTCAGGGTGGCCATAAAGTGATCTGTTGGATCATCCAGGTCTGTTGCTAGAGAGATCTATCGTCCGGGTGTCCGGGCGTCTGCGGCGGCCTTCCAGCGGTCTCAACCACGTGGTCTGGACGAGGCCGGGTCTGGACGGATGCTGACGCGCCCGGAAGCCCGGGTGCGGACATCATCCGCACATGGTCAGTGGCCATGACTCGGTTACCACCGGGCTCGCCGGCACAACCTTTTCTGCCAGATGAGTGCTGGCGTGTCGTTTGTTTTGCCGCAACAGACACCACGCCGACGCTCTTCACTTGGGGTCACCTCTATCCTGGTCAAGCGGGCGCGGCACCCAGGCTTTTGCCAGCCATCGGCGGGGCCAGACGGCGTCTGCCTCGGCACTTCCTCTGGGGTTCGACGACCGCTTTGATCGGCACGGTCCTGGCCGCGCCGCGGTCGGGTCAGTTGTGGTGTGTGTTCGTTGGACGGCGCAGCAGAGGCCAAGCGAGGGCGGACTCGCTTACACACTGCCCGGAGATATGGCGTGTCTCGTCGCTCGGCTCGCGACTTCGCTCCAGCCGGAGCAGGTAATTACCCCGATCGAACGCGGGAGGGACTCGAGTGTTCCCAGGTTCGCTCTTCCTGGGGCTCTTGGAGCTGCCTCAGCTGCCTCAATGACCCATGGTCGAGGCAGCAGATGTGCGCAGTGATTCGGCTCACAACTTCTGTGCTTGAGTTAGAGCATGTAATCCCCCTACGAGATCCCGAAAGCAAGCCAAGGCTTTCCGCGCCTTCGATCCCACCTGCCTGGGCGCCTCATCGGCGGCGGCCTTTGTGGCCAGAAGCTAGACCGCTGCGTGAAATTACGCTCGTCTATAGATCGTCGGCCGGCTCTGGCCCGCATCACCTCGAATCGGGCGGATTCTTTTGGCTGCGCGGAAGGTTCACAAAGCGCGCATATAATCCGGCGCTGGCTGGCGATTGATGGCCAAGTTTAGAGATGAGAATACCGCACCGTACCCTGGGACGCCTCGATGGGGGTCGGCTCGGGGCGGCGGCGGGCGAGTGTAGGGCGGGAGTGTTTCCTACAGTGGGGGCCCTACACCTGGCCGTGATAGGAGGTGCCTGGTATCCAGGTACCAGTCAGGCCTCGGGCACGGGAACCCCCCCGCGGCTCTCCGGACCTTGGGGAGAGCCGGGTGGAAGCGGCCGCGTCTACGTCGGCGGACCAGACAGCGAGGAGATTGGCCTAGAGGAAGAAGAAGGAGGCAATCGCAGACACGAACCTCCCCCTTGAAAACAAACCCGAATGAGAAAGCAAGCAATGACCCAGGCGCTGGGAACATACTGACTGGCACAGAATGCAGCCTGAGGCGGTGGCGCCCTTCTGGCCGCCACGCACAACTCCTCATCGAAATGTGCGGTCTGAGATTCGAACCCCAACGGAACGGGCACCACGGACGAATAGCCATAGCCCCGAAACAACCCCGACATAGGCAGTGATTGAAGCTCAGCACCTGTGCAGTCGCTCCATTGCCCATTTGCGATAACACTGGGTTTCTGGTGTGTGGCAACGAGGCCAGAAACGCTAGAGTTTCTCGCCGTGTACCTTCGTTCAGGCCAGAGAACGGCACAAGGAATATCTGCTCTGACTCGTTGTCTGGCATCGACGCTTCAGATTCAACCTCGCTGCGGCTCGGCTAGACTCGCCGTCACATTGATTCCGTTGTCTCCTCTCAGCCCCGACCCTGGGGGTCTGATCCAACTGCCACTGACCTCTCCACCGGCCTGGTCGTGTCCCGGCCGGGGCAGGGGTACACACACCTCCACGAGGTGGTCCCGCGACATTGGAACCAGACGCGAGCTTTATCAAGTCATCGAGTCCAGGTTCCGGTTACGGGGGCTACACATGCAACGGGCCTGCACATGATCGGACCGCCGGCGGGCACTGAACCGCTCGGTTTCGGACATCAAGCCAACACACCGCCTTTGGCGTGTGTACACGGAATGAGGCGAACCAGTGCCGGCGGGTCCGCAGGGGCTGGGCTTTCGGCGCTGACCGCGGTGGCTGGGCCCGACAGTTTAGAGACTGCACTGGCGAGAAGTGCCCGATTAGACAGCACACGGGTGTGCCTTGTCTCACACTGCATGCTCCAGGTGTGTCCGTGCTTCTGCTTGACGAAAGATGGCCGTCTGGTTGCTGGAGAACTTAACGCGGGGCCCCAGGGCGCGGGGCGCGCTCCGAAGGTCTGCTCCCGAGCGAGCTGCCTGACTGAGCCTGCAGAGACGGCTGTCTACGGCACGAGTGTGCACGCGTCCCATGCGCCCGGCTTCGCTGGCGCGGAGGCCCGCCGATGTTCCGCAACGCAGATTCGGCGGGCCGTCGGCGCAGCGAGCACGCGCTTGCGGACTTGTCTGCTGCACGCTCCTCAGCACGGCCGTCCGAACATCTGCTCGCCACTCACGACTACGACTTTTTCACCACAAGCCGGTCTTCGATGGTAGATAGATAGAAATCAACGTGAAGAGACATAATCAAATTATACAAAGTGTTGTGTCTTGAGTTCTGAAAAGTATATATCCGTGTGTACGCCGTGCTCAAGAGGGGTTCTAACAACCGATCTTTCTAGCCAATCTAGCCCAGAACAAAATAAGAAAATCCGCAGATAAATAGTCAACCACATCTAAACCAGAAGAAACCCTCTTCCCCCTAAAAAGAAAAAGAAAAAAGAGAAGAACTGTCGTTCTATTCCGGCCCCGGGTGTTCGGAAGGGGTATTTGGTGGTGGTCTTACAGAAACACAACCCCGGGGCATACAGGCTCGCTGAAAGAAAAGGAAAAAAAGAAAAGGAAAAAAGACGGGGGAGGTATACACCCCGGAAGGAAAGATGTCACAGCAACAAAACATACACAACGCCGGCTCGACAAGATCATGCCGTCAGCTTCTGGCCCACGCGCTCCCAGACATCTAGCCCCGTCAGCACGCTTGTGGTCAGCATGATGGAGCTGACCACGATGCCGGGGATGCGGATCAGGCCGAGAGATACTGCTGGCAGCATCAGGTCGAGGATGTCGCTGCCCAGCCGACGCATGATGGCGCGGCGCTGCTTCTCCGACACGTCGACGGCCGGGGGAGCGACGTCCGCGCTGGGCACAATGACGAGCTTTGAGGGCGTGGCCATGGGGGTTGCGGCGACAGAGCGGGACGGCGTGCTTGGGGTGCTGTCACCAAGGGAGGCGCGTTCCCTCCGGCGTTGCTTGCGCGCCGCGCGTTTGGCTTTGCGCTTGTTGGGGGTCTCGGGTCCGAGCACCGAAGCGTCGTCGCGTTCGGAGGGGGCGATTGAAGGCGCAGGTGTCGCACCAACGGGGATCGGAGTAGCGGTGGAGACCCGTGATACCAGAATCAACTTGACCAGTCCGCCAATGACTGCGCATCCCAGGGCGGCAAACCACAGCCGCTGGATCTCCAGGTTCAGCGCGCGCTCAATGCGGGGACCCAGGATAGGGACTCCGCACAGGTCGAGGAGTGTCGCGCTTTCAAGGGCACCGTGCACACCGAAAAGCGTGCCGCGGAGCACGTCGAAGGTGCCGCTGATGAGAACCAGCTCGGAGGCAGCATGGCGCGCAGGCGAGGCAACGGCCGCAGCCGCGGCGACCGAGGTCATCGACGAGGTAGCCTGGGCTGCAACAGCAGTGACAGCGGCGGCCGCGGTGGGGAGGGCGTTGTGGGCGGCGGCAAACGAGTCGAGAAAGCGGAACAGGCGCATGGCGCGGCGGATGGTGCTGAGGGACGAGCTGAGCGAGGTCAAGCTGGCGCGCGTGGCGGCAGGCAACATGGTTGCCGCAGCAGCAGCAGCGAACTCGCTCGTAGCAGTGCCGGCGGGGACGGAGGCAGCGGCGGACGCAATAGCGGCGGTGGTTGTGCGCGAGCCGACGGCGGAGGTGATGGAGTTGGGCATGAAGTAGGAGACGAGGGAGAGGAGGAGGGACCAGTTGAGGGCGAGGTGGATGAAGGACTGGATGCCGCGGAAGATGCGTTCGAGGCCGGCTGGAGGAGAGAAACTGTGTGTTAGTACCAGATGCACAAGGAGGTGATGATGATGGTTGGCACGGGGCGCAAAGCTCACCTAGGTCGGTGCCGAAGGCCACAACATGGCGGAACGCGGCGGCGTTAAGCGCCGGCGATTCCTGGCCCATGGCGGCGAGTGGTGTGTGTTTGTGCTTGTGTGTTCTTGTCGGAGTTGTCCTGTCGACGAGGAAGACTCGAGAGATGTTGCGCCGAGGTCGGGGAGGATGGTGAAGAGCGGGTGAGTTGGTGGGATGGAGGAGGACAGCGACGGTCAATATAAACCCAAGATCAGGCACAGGTTCAGGCTTGTTGTTGACAAGTCCCAGCCTATCAGGCTAGAGCAGAGTTCTAGCGACTTTGTTTCTTTTCAGCGCTGAGCTGAGGAGCACTCGGAATGTCCGCCAGGCTTCGACCGGTGGGGCGCGAGAATGAGCGCAAACAGGAAAAGCGAGTCGGACGAAAACAGGCGAAATCACAATGAGACACGGAAAACGTCGTCGCAGGGAGAGAGAGGAACGCGGGAAAGTATATCGGAAGAGGGAAAAAGAGAGGGCAGGGGAAACAGTATATGTAGAAGAGGGGAAAAGGAAAAGCTAAAAGGTAAAAGTTGGTGACTGTTCTTGACTCGCTCAATAAGCGTGAAGAAGATGACACCAGGCAAAACCCGTGATTGATAAGGACGAACACGTAAGCGAACAGCGAGAGGGAAAGAAGCGAGAAGACGGCGGGGCCACGTGATGAGTCACGGGGAGGCGCGCTAGGCAACGATCAGGCCGAAAAGAAAGAAAAAGAAAGAAAAAAAGGACAGAAAATGGGTGGAAGAAAAGAAGCAGGAAAAGAGACGAGGTGGCAACGAAAAAACAGAGATAGACGAGAGAGCGAGAATGGATTTCTACTCCATTTGCTGCCTCCGAGGCTGAGCAGGCAACCCTTTTCTTTTCTTCTTCTTGTTTCCGTCGAAAGTGTCTCTGACTTCTCGATTGCGGCTGGTGTTGGGTGGCTCAGTCCGATGGCCTGTGATTGGTCGGACGCGCGTTGGCTTCCTGCGCGTTCAGTTGTTGAGGCGACGACAGCCAAAAAAGAGTGAGTGAAATCCGAAGAGATACGGATGGAGAGAGAGATTGTGGTGAAGGAATGTGAGAGGCGGAGGAAGAGATAAGGGTAAACAACAGGTTTAATTGATTTTCCCTGACAGCGGCGCAAGCTATGTCAGCCACGCGACAGATATAACGGCCTATATCTCGCAGCGTTAAGGCCTGCAGGCGTTTCCCCGACAATCGGCTTGAGGAGCTTGGTTATGCCGGGTGGGACAAGTCGGTGCAGAGTGGCAAGAGAATGAATGACAGAGCCTCACGAGGACGAGATGCGTAAACGGGGGGAGATAAATGATTGGCAAAACAGGAGGTTTGATTAACGGGTAAAGGGAAAAAACGAATATAATAGATACTTGGTGTGTTCACCAAGAGCGACGCACGGAGTGAGGGAATGAATGAGAATGAATGAATGACTTGCTACACCACCGCGCAACTGGCGAAAAAAGAACGAATAGAGAAGAAGAGAGAGAAAGGGATCGTCGGCCCAGCTTGGAGAAGATCGGGGATGGAGGCGCCTTAAAACAGACACACAGAGAGAGAGGCTCTGAGAACCCTGGACAGCCCTGCTCCGAGTCTACTGTACAGTATTATATTAACGTGCTCCGTCGCTACGGAATATGGATTATGGGAACGGCTAATTTAAAACGAACGAGAGACTCGAGAAAAAGGAGGTCGTAGGGATCTTCAATTTCCACCCTGGTCGCCACACACACCCAAAATCGTCTCACTCAGACCCTCTTAGATATCGTCTGTAAAGTGCAAAGGGAACACAGACCCTGGTCCGGCATTTTTGGGGGGGCCAAAGGAGTCTCTCAAACCGGATATGGCAGCTTCCTTCACCTGGCCTGTACCTATTTGTTTGCTCAGGAAGTGCGCCATTCCATCTGCAGCTTGCCTTGCAGTGCAGATGTAAGACATGTGTCTTGCTTGTGAGGTTGGCTAGGGGTACTCACGGGCAAAAACATGGCACGTTTCTTCAACTACTTACTGGTTATCAAGGGTATCTTTCCACCACTCTTGGCGCCTATCCCTAATTTTAAACCCTAGCCCTAAAGTACTCTTTTTAATCAAAACAAAAATTCTTCTCCACAGCTACTTCTTCTTCTTCTTCTCCTTTTTCCTTCCTTCGTACCAACCAACTTTCTTCCTACCAACCAACTTTCTTCCTACCGACCAACTTCCTTCCTACCAACCAACTTCCTTCCCACCAGACAAAATTTTCCTATAAAACAGGCGCTACACGAAACCAAGTCCGCAAAGAAAGAGAGAGAGAGAGAGAGAGAGAGAGAGAGGCACATACAGAGAGAAAAAGAGAGAGAGGGAGACACGCACACAGAGAGAAAAAGAGAGAGAGAGAGAGAGACGCACACACACACAGAAAGAGAGAGAGAGACACAGAGAGGGAAAGAGAGAGAGAGGGGGGTGTNNNNGCTGGGCTCTGGTACTGACTTCCGCGCTGGGCTCTGGTACTGACTTCCGCGCTGGGCTCTGGTGCTGGCTTCCCTGAATGCCTTTAAGAATTAAAGAGTCAAGGCAGGATACAAAGCAGGGGGGGTGTATGCTCGGTTCCTGGACCCCCATAGATGTAGCGCTAAAAGACCCACTAAAAAGATACTTCACAACATCCTTGTTGGATTTTAGCGTATGGTGGAAACTTTTACCCGTATGATAGTAGACCAACTCTCCCTTACTCACAGTAGCACAATATCTTCGGTGGTGATGCCGAATTTGCATCTCCTCTCCCCTGTCGAGGAAATTTCCAGTCCTTCCAGGTGTGGTAAGGCCCATGTCGTGAAGACCCTCCACGGTTAGGGTTTGTTCGGGTTGCTTTCTCCACACGCCAACCGTCACAAATCCGACCTTCAAGCACGGAAGCACACATACGAATCAACTCCAATCTCATCACATATATTTTTATATTACCTGTAAGATAGCTTTCACATGTGTTTTGATTTCTTGATACGTTTGCAATCTAAACAGAATTCGCCTCTTCACCCTACCAAATAAGAAACAAAATGAGAGAAAAAAAACCACGAAAAGAAACAGAAGGAAATATATAGAAAAGGATCCCAGGGTACTATGTACACGTCCTTTTTCAAGAACTTTGAAGGCAAGGAAAAGAACAAGATGGGTAGAACACAGAAAAGAAGAGAGTAGGTTAGATTGTATGGGGGGGGCGAGGGAGAGGAAATGAGTAGAAAGGGTGGGCTTTATGCGGGAGGTTGAGTTATGCTGACGAAAGAAAGAGAAGGACGATGATCTAGTAGAACACATAGAACCGAGAAAGTGAGGAACGGCGATCAGTACAGACAGGCAACAAGTGCTATCAGTCAATGCCTACTGCCCCGGGGCCACCAGCTTGCCCTGCTCCCGCGCATCGTGTGCCCAGCCACCGGCAAGCGTCTCGCCGCCGTTCTCGCGCGCAAACTCCTGCATGCGCGCCTCGAGCTCGGGCCGGAAGTGGCGGATCAGGCCCTGGATGGGCCAGGCGAACGCCTCGCCCAGCGCGCAGATGGTGTGGCCCTCGACCTGCTTGGTCAGCTCCTGCAGCATGTCGATCTCGCGCACGCGGCCCTGGCCCTTGACAAACCGCTTCATGATCTGGTCCGTCCACGCGCTGCCCTCGCGGCACGGCGTGCACTGGCCGCAGCTCTCGTGGTGGTAGAAGTGGCTCAACCGCGCAATCGCCCGCACCACGTCGGCGCTCTTGTCGAGCACGATCACGGCCGCCGTGCCCAGACCGGACTGGCTGTCCTTCAGCGCGTCAAAGTCCATCAGCTGGTCGTCGCACACGTGCTTCGGCAGGATCGGTGTTGACGATCCGCCCGGAATCACCGCCAGCAGGTTGTCCCAGCCGCCGCGCACGCCGCCGCAGTGCTTCTCGATCAGCTCGCGCAGCGGGATCGACATCTCCTCCTCGACCGTCGCCGGGTTGTTGACGTGGCCGCTGATGCAGAACAGCTTGGTGCCCTGGTTGCGCTCACGTCCAAACTGCGCGAACCACGAGCCGCCGCGCCGGCAGATCGTCGGTGCCACCGCCACGGTCTCGACGTTGGCCACCGTCGACGGGCAGCCGAACAGGCCGACGGCCGCGGGGAACGGCGGCTTGAGACGGGGCTTGCCGGGCTTGCCCTCGAGCGACTCGATCAACGACGTCTCCTCGCCGCATACGTAGGCGCCGGCGCCGCGGTGCACGTACACGTCAAAGTCGTAGCCTGAGCCGCAGGCGTCCTTGCCGATCAGGCCGGCTGCGTACGCCTCGTTGATGGCGCTCTGCACGGCGGCCGCCTCGAGGTAGAACTCGCCGCGGATGTAGATGTACGCCGCCGTGGCGTTCATGGCGCGGCCGGCAACCAGGCAGCCCTCGATCAGCTTGTGCGGGTCCTTGCGCATGATTTCGCGGTCCTTGCAGGTCCCCGGCTCGCCCTCGTCGGCGTTGACCACGAGATACCGCGGCTTGGTGTCCTTGTCCCAATCCTTGAAGTTCATGAAAGACTATAGAGGTGTTAGGGCTGAAACTACAGCACACGAGATATAAGGTATCAGACAGCAGCACCACTCACCCATTTCAGTCCTGACGGGAAGCCAGCACCTCCACGGCCGCGGAGACCCGACGCCTTGACCTCGTTGATGATCCAATCGTGGCCCTTGAGGATGATCTCCTTCGTCTTGTGCCAGTCACCCATCTTGCGCGCACTCGCCAGGTCGGCTGGGTAGCGGCCGTACAGGTTCTGGAAGATGCGGTCCTGGTCACGCAGACCGCCGTACACCCGTTTTGCGGGCGTCGCCGCGCCGTCTTGCACGGTGGCCATGCCGCGCACCGCCGCCGATGGCCGGGCCAGACCAACCGCACGGGCGGCGTGCGAGGGGGCTGAGCGGGAGGCAAGCATTGTTTTGTATCGAAGTATCGAGGGGTCCGAGCCGGGTAGAGATATACAGAGGCGTGTCACAACCGAGCAGCCGAGAAACCACGGAGAAGGGGAGACTCGCTCGGCCGGGGGGGGGGAGAGAAGAGAGAAAAGGGTTGAGGGCCGAGAGCCGTCAATTCGGGGGGTTATCGTCGGTCAATTCGCTCAATCTGCGTCGTCGTTGTCGTCGTCTTCCGGATTCGCCGTCGTCGATATCGAAGAAGGCACTCCGAATTAGGTTGTAGTGAGGTGTTTGCAGACCTTGAATGTGTGTGTGTGTGTGTAATTTTCCGTGATGCCGGAGCAAAAAATCCGAAAGCTCGATTTTCGAAAACTGGTTGAAAAAGCAATTTTGCTGATTGGCCAATTGCACTGCTAGTGTGTACTTTTGAAGTGCAGGAATGTGGCGGGGATTTCAGGTACCTCGGTAACACCACGAAACCAATCGGCCATATGTCTGAATACACTTCGATATCGCGTTTTTGTCAGCCAGGCCAGAAGTATTCATGCAGCGTCTAGGGTTTCACGACTTCAAGCTTTGCTTCATTGAAGCATTTCGGCGTTTATTGTCTACTGTACACGACCGCCGCTCGCGAACTTCTCTTCCTTACTTCTCCATTCCTTTCTCTAGATATTCTCTCACCTCCAGCCCTCCACAATCCCTCTCTGCACACCCCCGGCCCGCTCCCGGCGCCCCCCGGGCCTCCACCCACAATGTCCGGACCCCCTCCGGCACCCAGCGCCGCCGCCGCCGCAGCCCTCGCAAACGCCAACGCCCCGCCGGCGACGCCAACCGTCGCATCCTCCTCCAGCAAACGCCACTCGCTCGTCCCCTCGGTCCCCAAACCCGCCGTCAAGTTCTCCTCGACGCTGACGATCGCCGACAGCGCGGTGCTGGTCGGCCCGCACGCCGTCATCCTGATGTCCGAGACCGTCGTGCACCCGCGCAGCCGCATCGACGCGTCGACCGGCGACGTGGTCGTGGGCAAACGGTGTATAGTGCACGAGCGCAGTCATGTGGGCGCTGCGGCGGGTGGAGGGCGCGGGAGCGGGAGTCTGCGGGGCCCCGGCGTGACCATTGGGGATTACGTTACCGTTGAGGCGGCTGCCGTTATCGAGGCCGGCGGCACGGTGGTGGGCGATGACTGTGTGGTCGGCGTTGGGGTGCGCATCGGCAGCGGTGCGCGGATCGGCAAGGTGTGCAATGGCCGTCTCTTCCCTATGCTCCGCTCTCTTTTTCTGTGTGTGCCCGTCTGTCTTTCTTCTGCCACCACTAACACAAGGATCCAAACAACCAGAACTGCACCCTCGCCCCCCACACAACAATCCGTCCCGGCGAGACCGTCCCCGACTTCACCGTGGTGTGCTCCGACACCCTGCGCCGCACCGACCGCCGCGAGATCCGCGATATTCGGCACCGTGCCCAGGCCAAACAGATCGATGTGCTGCGGCGGATGATTCCCAGCAATCCGGCCAAGTTCCAGTAGAGGCATAACAGCAGATTTCCGTCCCTTTTTTCCTTTTTTTTTTCTTTTTCATGATAGCTAGTTGGTAGTGACTGATGGCGGCTGGTGGCGGTGGTGGTGGTGTTATATAGTACTTTCCTGATGACCTTACGATAGATACTCCGTATCTCTGTAACGATGTAACGAACTCCCTTAATATAATTCCGGTTCCGGCTGCTGTTCACCTCAAATACTCTTCACGTCATGATCGTCGGAGAAAAGAACGAGGCGAGTAAAACATTCAGAATAATCTTTGGTATTCTAAAAGAAAAACAGTTCTAAACGGAACACAAGCCAATGCGCGATGCTCACCACCTTTCCGATCATTTCCGGTCCTTCAATTCATTTCCACCACGAATTGGTTTTTCCTCCTTCGCTTTGCACTCCTCCATATTCACCAGGAACAAACTGACTCGCTCCTCCGTTCCGTGGCCACGCATTCCGTTCGGGCCGGTGCTCGCTTCTGCTGTGAGAATCAAGCAAGGCCGTTGGGGAAAAGTTAATCGCTGATAACCACCGGTAAACACACTTCCACCCCCTCTGGCTTCTTAAGCGAAGTATGTCTTCCACAGGACTCCTTCAAGGTCCTCGAGCTGCTCAGGCGTGAAATACTATATGAGTGTCCAAGAATGTTAGCCGTACTAATATCATCAAGCAGAAAACTGAAGTAAACGGGGGACGTACCTTCTGGTCCACATTCCAACTATCCTGGCGCGTCTTCTTGAAGTCCGACAGGATCGACTTCGTCGCTTTGCCCACAATGCCCGAGTCGTTCGCCGCCCGTGTGGCCAGCGTCGCCAGCACCTCCGGCATCCACGCCGGCGGCGGCGTGGCATACGGGAACGCCTGGATCAGCGCGCCCAAACCCAACACTGCCGCGTGGCGTCGCACAATCTGCCGCTGCACGTCGACCGGCGTCTCCGTGCCGGTGGCTACCGCCGCCGCCTGGTCCACGACGCGCTTCTTGCGCCGCGGCATCGGGTTCTCCTTTAGCTGCTTCTCAAACCGCTTCTTCAGCATCGCAATCACCGGCGCGCGGATACGCACCGGCGAGCACCGAATCATGCCGGCCAGCGTCGCCGACGCGCACGTACGCACCTCCAGCTGCGCGTCGCCCAGCATGTCGCCCACCGCGTCAAACAGCTGGTCACGCTGCTCCTTCTCCGTCACGAACAGACGCCGGAAGTACACAACCTGCATGTTGATCATCGCCCGCAGCCGCTGGTGCCAGCTAGGGCTCGTCTTGCCGATACGCACCAGCGCCTCGATAAACTTGGCCTCCTCGCCGTCGCGGAACGGAACGTTCGGCAGGTGGCGGTACACATGATACGCCAGTTGCATCAACTCCGGATCCTCCTTCACGTCCATCATGTGCAGCAACTGCTCCAGGAACAAGTCTGGGAAGAACGGCGTCAGCTGTGTGCATTCCGGGCTGACCAAGACGTAATCCAGCCACGAAAGCACAGTCTTCGAACCCGAAGTGTACGACGACGGCGTCTGCTGTCCCGGAGGCCGCTCCTGTCTCCACCGCTCCAGCCGGCCAAACACCTCAGTCATGGTGGCGGAGAATTCCTTGGTCGGAGCATAGGGGCGGATTCCCAGCGATGACGCCTCGCGGTTCGCCTGCATGAGCGCCTTCACATTCGGGAATGACTCATGGTACCGAGTCTTGTAGATCGTGCCGAGGACTCTTCCTATCGCCTCACGCACAGTCTTGTACGGGTGATCCAGGTGCCCCAAAAAGTCATCCAGGATCGGCTGCGTGCTGCGGAAATGCCAGCCCGAGTCAGAAATTAGTAGCTCGAGCAACTGGACCTTGCTGCTTTCTTTGAAAGCGGCATTGGAGTTCATGTCCAGGCGGAACGAAGTCAACGCCTGGTACAGTTCGGGAACGCGGCGCGGGTCCTTCGACTCGGCAGCGAGATGTACCGCACTAACCCAGTACAGCAGGTTCTCGGGTGTCAGGTCCTCCGCGATAATGCCGAGCATCATCGGCGCCGCAAACTCCCACACCTTGTTGCGGAACTCGCGCGGGTCGTCGGCCGATCCCGCAAGCATGGCGCCGAGGATCTCGGCCGTGGCACGATGCTGGTTACGGTCGCTGCCATCCCCGTAAACTTCCTTGACCAGCTCCTGAACCTCCGGGAACTTGACCGTGGTGCATCCATAGTACATGAGATCGAATGCGTGCATCAGCATATACACGTGAGACATCCGGACTCGGTCCGAATGAGTATCTCTCGGCTCCTGCTTCATGAACTCGAAGGCCGCCGACAGCCAGTCGCGTGTAATCAGCGCACCTATGCGCTCACGGACAGAGTTCTCGACATCATCGTACTCCAAGAACGGATGCGGCTGGGCCCGGAAAGCCCGGAATCCCTTGCCCCACACTAACCATCCGGGATGGTCGGTATCAACCATGTACGACGCAAAGTTGTTGGCATCCACTTCGTCGCTCGATAGCGGGCCGTTGGTGCTCTTGTCTGCATCCGAAGGCTGGTTGAAGGCGGTCAGGAACTTGTCCGTCCATTCCTTGCTACTGTTGTTCACCTTGACCCACACCCGGTTGACTTCTGTCTGAGTATCGGTCAGATAGTTCTTGTACTCATGGCCGTAGCACGCACGCCAGTCAATGACTTGACACAGTGTCGTGAAGGCAGACTGGTACGTGGCCCGCAGGCCTGGGTGCGAATCGATGGCTCCCTTGACAACCAGCTCAACAAAGTCCAGAGGCGCCACAATCTCAAATCGCAAGCACATACTGGCAGCAAACACCGCGCTGCGCGAGGCGATCTTCCAGTGCACTCCGGTAGCCGCCGCCGTCATCTCTTTGCCGAGGGCAAGTTTCTTCGCCTCCACAGCGCCACGACGGGCAAGGATAAACGCATTGCGGGACGAAATCTCCTTTTCGTATTCCTTCGCCTCAGCAGGGCTCAAGTTGTCGTCCCGGATAGTCTCGATCACCCGGCGGTCAACCAGAACCTCCTTCTCCAGAATCTTACCGAAATCCATCATGTGGAAAAGGGTAGTAGATCCCAGGGACTGAATTGACGGCTTATCTATGCTCGCCGTCCGGAGGTACAAGCGCACTGCTTCCGGCGCAAATCGCCAGTCCTTCGCCAGGGTCTTCAAAAGCGACGTGCAGAACAGCGTGTACATGGCGCCCTTGATTCGATCGTGGTCGTTCACATCCAGCGCCTTGCGAAATGCCTTGAGAATTGCAGGGATCACAATCGGGCGGCCTCCAAGCAGCACCTTGAGCGAGGATTCCTGCGCCGATTGCGCAATGCGCCGGACATCGGAGTACAGAGACGTGCACGATTCGGCCAGATCCAGAAGCAACTGTCGATCCAGGCTGCTCTTATGGCGTGCGGAAGCGTTGTGCTTCAACCGGAGCAATTGATACGCGTCGGCGCGCTTGATAAGCAGAGGCCGAGGGTAGTTCTTGCGCAATCCGCTTATCTTAAAAGCCGCAATGTCGGACTTGTACAGACGCAGATACCGCTCATACGGCCGCGCCGATCTCTCGATACCAACATCGGTAATCCATACCTTATATGCCTGGTATAGAGCCTGGAAGCATGCAACATCATCTTCCAGATTATCGTTCAGGAACCGATGCACTCGAGAGAGCAGGCGGCCGAGGCCATCGCGCACAACGTGGATCTGCTGGTACTCTCTGTCGGTAGGTTTGAGGAGGTATCCAGAGGCATATTTGAACTGCGATCGCAGCTCTTCGTCATCAGCTGCCTCGGCAAGAGGATCATCGTCCTCTTCGTCCTCATTGTCATCTTCTTCATCCTCGGAATCGGATTCTTCGTTATCGCCCTCAGCCTCCGACGCGCGCTGGGTGTCAAAGAGAGTAGCAACACCAGAAATGGCCATTCGGATCTGCAACAGAAGTCTAGAAACTTCATCGGACCATTCCTTGTTTTTACCCTTCCGACTCACTGGCGGGTCATCGCTCATGAGCGCGATCAGCTTGTTAGCTGCCGAGCGCATCTGCGATGAAAACACATCCACCGCAAAGCGAATCTCCTCGGTCGAGGGCACGTGCCAGCGGATGTTGAGGTCTGACGGCGAAGTCAGCTTTCCCCAGTGCTTAGTGTCCAGACCACCAGCCATCTCCGAGCGCTCGTACAGCGAAAAATCAATCGGGTAAATCTGCGTCAGATTCAGCAGAAGGTGGTGGATGAAGGTGGAAATGTGGATGGTAGGGAGACCCTTGCACTTCTCCTGCATGTACTGAGCCAGGGCGCCAAGTTCCTGGCGATAGGTGATGACCTCACTGCCGACGTGCACAACAGCCATGGAAAGCATAGTAAGATGCCACACAAGAGCGCGGTCGCGTGGGAGGTACTCGGTGCCGCTGCTGCGGTCAGACGCGGCATTGTTGTAGTCAATCTCATTGCGGATGTTGACGATCAGCATGGGGATGAACACCTTGAGGGCCTTGGAGGGGTTGACAACACAAAAGGCCCGCAGAATCCAGGCCATCGCCTCACGAGCCTGGTGCACAACGTGCGAAGACACAAAAGAAGCCAGCTTCTCCAAAGCCATATCGTAGAGCTCAGGCGAAAGAGAGGCAAAAATGGGCGATAGGGCCGCTGGGAGAGAGTTGATGACATTATCCTCAGGAGTGGTGCCGCGAAGCTGGGACTGATCAGGAAGATTCTCCAGCAGGGCAAAAACCTTGCCGAGCAGAGCAAGAACAAACTCGCCGAATCCAGCAGTCGAAGAACGCAGGATGTTCTCTTCATCCTCATCGGAAAGTTCGTCCTTGTAGTTGATCTTGACGTCCTGACCTTCACGCTCTAAGCGCTCCATCTCTCCCTGCACCCACTGCATGGCAAGGCCTGTGTCATTAACATGTTTGGCCGGGTTGGCCAGCGACACAATAGGGATGCTGTAGCCGACACTTTGAATGAAACTCAGTGTATTCATAGTCTTTCCGAGATCATTGGCGTCGATTCCGGGCAGTGCCAGCGCAAGAAGGGCGGTTATGTGGCAGCGGTAGCCTTTTTCCTTCGACATGGTGTTGGCAATCATTTGCAAACCGTTCAAGCTTGATGTTGTGCGGTGAACTTCCACCAGGCCTTGGAGACTGGGGTAGAAACGCTGCAGGGCACCGGGGAGGATCTCATCCGGCTCCAGATAGGCCAGACCCTGCAGAGTGGCATAGTAGTGAGCAGCCAATCGACCGCCCTTGCTGAAGATGCCCATGTACATAACATCGCGAAGAGCAATAACAAAGCGCTTCTTCAGGGCGGGAGTTATGCGCCGCTCCTCAGGGACCTTGATCTCTCCACTCTGTTCGCGGTTCCAGCGAGACACGAAGGCGTCGGCAAGATGAATAACCAGTTGGGCAAGGAAGCTAGACCAGCCGCCGTGGTTGGAAGGGTGGAAGAAGGTGTCAATCGACTCGAGGAAGCCCTCGAGACTAGCCAGGGTTGAGTCTTCGGTGTCAAGGCAGGCAGGAGACAGCGAGTTGATGATCCATCGAGCAATCATGTAGGACACCGGGTATTTCTTCTTGTCTTTTTCCAAGTAAGATCCCAATCCGCTCGAGTAGTCAACCGAGGTGTAAGGAGAAACCGACTGGCCCACGGGGATCTCGGCCAGTCGCAGAACGGCAGTGAAAATGGCATCCGATTGGTCCTTGGTGAAGATACCGAACTCGGAAAAGGGAATATAGCCGCACTGTAGGTGGTCCCGGGCCAGACACGAGAACATGTCGATGAAGAAGATATCAAAGGTCTTCGAGCGCGGCACTAGAGACCACACGTGGAACAGGGTGGGGAAGTAGTCCGAGGGCAGAGAGTCGGGGAACCCCTCGGGAGCGGGGCTGGTGGGGAGGAGAGCATTGAGGCTTCCGGCGACAATATAAGCGTTCGACAGATCGCTGGTGCTAAAAAAAGGCAGGATCTCTTCCAAAATGTTTTGGCGCTCACGCGGGTCGAAGTAGGTTTGTGAGAAGGTTAGGAGGCGTCGAAGCTGCTTCGAGGGGCGGCGACGGTAGGATTGGTGGCTGGGAGATTCAGCGGGAAGGGCAATAGCCTTGACATCCCGCCAGATGAGGCGCCAGTCGAGGGTGAGGTCTTCGACGGGCTTGAGATAGTGAAGAGCGCTACGAGAAGAGAGAGTGTGTGAGTGTGAGTGTTAGTGTTTGGTATGGTTTCCATATGAAGAGAGAAAAGAAAAAAGACACGGCTGAGAATAGGGTGAGAGGGACGGAAGAGAGTACGACGACACAACTTACCGAGTCAACGTCACCAGCATGTGCGAAAAGCGATCAGCCACATTCGGATCCAAGCCGGGGGCCAGCGACAGGTGATAGTACAAGCGAGCCAGCTTCGCACGCAGGTCTATCGTCATTTCAAACTTGAGGCTGAGCCACAGCTGCAGCTCTCTTGTCCACACCAGCGTGCCACGCGAGAAGTCCTCGGCGCGCACCGAGATGTATAGATGTTTGAGGATGGTCTTCAGAGCATCGTCACGCACCGATTCCGGCTCGACTTCGTACGGCAGCAAGCGAAAGTACGGGAAGGTGCGCGGGCGGTGGCGCTTGGAGTCATCCTCGCCGGCGTTGGCATTCGAGGCAGACATGGCGGAGGCGGACCGGGGCAGGGTTCGGTCGGTGGCGGAGAACTTGCGGGACGCGGCAGCACGGCTGTTCGGGGAGGGGTTTGAGGTAGATGAAGAGGACCCGGCGGCGGCAGATTTGTCGGGACGGGAGGCAGCGGTGTTGTCCATGGTTCAGATCCGAAGGTTTAAGTTCCGAAGGTGTGGAGAGGACATGAAAATCGGGTGTGGGAGGGGTTTAAGGATGCTTGGTTGATGGATCGATCTGCAACGATGTAGCCCCAGTTTCTTCAAGGTGTCTGGTGCTTTTGATCCGATCAATGTGGGAATTTGGCCTCGATGATTCTGTGAATAGTGTGTTTGTCTTCCGCTGACAAAGAGATTGTTTGAAGTCAAAGCAGTCTCAAGGCAGTCACAAAGGAGACAAATATCACCAGTCTACAGGGACACTGTGGATGCCCAAAAGAACAATCAGGAACCACCTGAGTAATTTTAGTGGCCGTTCCGTAGGAATTGGTGGGATCGCAGCAAGATGTGGGGCTTTCCAGATTGGAACTGATCGAGCGGGAGAGAGATCAGGGAACGAAGGTCAGACAGGTAGCAGAGAGGGAAAAAGGAGAAGAAGAAATGAACGTTTTTGACGGATCCGGTGGCGACCCGAAGCCGGAGATAGAGAGGCGGCGAAGGTCGAGGATGCGAGAGTTTTTGGTGGTGGTCGATGGCGGGGGCGGGGAAACAGAGAGATGGTGAAGAAAATCCAACAGTTGCGGCCTAAGGAGGTCGTTCAGAAGAGCACCAGCCAGGTCAGTAAAGGGCAAAAGGAGTATAAAAAAAGAGGAAGGCAAGACACAGGTCGCAGACCGAGGTCCTGGATCGGAGATATTTTTGGGGGGTTTGGGTGGAAGAGTTCAGGGCCAGAAAAGTCCCGATGGCAGTTGGTTCCAAGAGGTCACACGGAAGAGGGTTTCGGAAGAGGGAATAGACACAGAAACGGAACATACGCACCCAGACACACTTGGATGCCGGGCCGACCCTGAAGCAGTGGAAGGCCGAGATGGAAAGGCAAGACTGCGAGTTGGTGAAGGGTGAGAGGCGGGGTCTTATCAAGGGGATAATGTGGGTTCCGGACGACAGAGAAAGCAGGGGTCTAAGGATGGTGGAAGAGGGAAGAAATGGAATTCTCTTCTGGTGCGGAAGAAGGAAATAAAATGGCTGCGGAATGGTACGAGTGTGCAGATAGAAGCTGGAATTAATGATGCTATTCCAAAGAGAGTGGAGGAGGATGTGAGAGAGAGAATTGTAGACGAAGATTGTGATAGAGAAATTTGGAAGAGATGAAGGGTTGTTTGACTAATAACCAGTCAAGGCCGATTTAGAAGGAAACACTGCTTTGGAGTATAAGTCGCATAAGAGCATAATGGGCAGGAGCTCAAGTCTGCATAGCTCCTTCCCTTGGATTCCTTTTTCTTTTGACTTCAACGTAAAAAAAGGCAACTTCCAATAGGCAGGAGAGAACAGGAAGGTTTATTCCAGAAGAGACACTTTTTCAGCTTCTAGCTGGCCCTAATGCACCCACACACACACACAAAGCTGGCACACACACACAGATATATAAAAAATGAAGCAGAATTATATAGGATCTGATAATTACACCATCAGATACCAAATGCTCACTAACTGACCTTACATATACACCTAGCAACCGGATCTTGATGGTTCGAGGAAGTCGAGATGAGGCGAGGCGGGGAGGGGGGAGAGGGTCCAGTGTTGGTGAAGAGATGGACGGAGGAAATTAGAAAAAGAAAAGAAATTCAGGAAACATGCAATCGAACCCACAGTCAATGATGGTGTGTGACGACCAGAAGGGAAAAAAAGAAAAGAAAAAGGATATAAAATCCGGATGCACACAGTATTTGACAAGCAGACGAAGGTGGTAGAGAGCCACCATATAAACCAATGACGGTGTGTCTGCTGCCCAAGGCTGCGAGGTGATGATGTGGTGCGAAATGGAGTACCAGGGACCCTGACACGGAGCACACACACCACACTACCCATTTTGGGGGGGTTGGGTCTGGTCTTCGCCTAAAACCCGGTATGTGCATCCCACCGCAAGCTCTGAGAAGTGAAGATAGGCCGGCCGGGCAGTCTGTGCAGGCAATAGCGGGGTACGCGTCTACACAGATGCTCTTCTCAGCGTCTCTCTCCACCCCACCACAAGTGGTGCGGTCACTCTATGGAATATGTGTCTCTGCTCTCCTCCGACCGGGACCGCTTTCTGATCCGCGGCGCAAAGCAAAAAGACAAAGCAAAAAAACCCTCCCCCCCCCAAAAAAAAAGAGGGAAAAGGGAAAAAGGGAAAAAGGGGGGGGAAACCCCCCAGGAGCCCGTGGCGTGCCACACCAAAAACCTCACATCACCTCGCCCCAAAAAGTGTGTTTCCCTCTCTGACTTCTGCGTTCTGCGTCTGTGGCTCCCGAGAGATACCGGAGAAGCAATCGTTCTTCCGGTGGGGCTTGGTGGGAGGTCGGGCAAGAGGAGGGACGAGCAGCGTACACCGTCAAACTCCGTCCGTCCTCGCCACCGTAGGCCGTCCCCCGGATGTAATCTGTGTGTCGTATGTGACTGTATGTGCAGGTAGGTCTACATACTCCTGTGTCCGCGCTTCAGGTGAAGAATGTATGTCTGCGTCCAACACGGGGCGGTTCGTCCAGGGCCTGTCAAGAGTGGTCTGTCTCATGCTGTGTTCTCCCGAGTTCCGCACGCTACGGCCAGTCGGCCACTTCATAGCCGTTCCTCGTCATGTCTTAAGCTGCCTACTTCAGCTCCATCCGCCCAACCAGCATCGCCTGTATCTTCCCCTCCCCTTAGCTCCGGCAATCACCCGCCCCGGCACGCATTTGTCGTCTTCCCGTCGATGCCTACCACCACCCTGATCAGCTCCTACTTACACAAGATGATCACCAGTTCACCTGTGGTCCACCTGTATCACCACTGCCGAGACTATCAAGGTGCACAGTTTGGTGAGGACAGACTAGACAAGCCGGCAGCCGCTCCTCTTTCTCCCCACCCTTCGTACTACTGACTGCATTTCTTCCGTGCATGCCCTTTCCACATCTAGTATCCTTTAAACCACGCTCGAGAGAGGACTCAACAGCCAGTTAGCCGATTCAAGAGAGAAAACAGTGCAATCGTAGACATAAACTACATAAATCCCAGGAGAGTAAAGGAAGTATAAAAAACCCCCCCCAAATAAGAACATGAGTCCCCCATCCCGTCCCCCTCAAACAAATCAAGAAAAAAGCTATATAGGTAAACGCAAGAGCAGGAAGCAGAAGACGAAAAATAAAATAACTAGAAGGAAAAGAAATCAAGCATCCCATAACCCTAACCCTAGTAACAACGTTCCTCACCGCCCACCCGCCAACATCCCATCACAATCATCGTCCTCCATCTTCTTCTTTCCTCGTTCATATGTTACAAAGGACGGGCAGAGAACCCCGGAAAGAGAAAGACCTGAAAAAAATCACATAGAAAAACAGAAACAAAACAGGAAAGAAAAGAAAAGAAAAGCTGCCTGTACAAAACCAACGCCGGACCGAAATCAAGCCATAGAAAACCCCCACACCCGCAAAGCTATGTCTGCCCAGCCTCCAGGCATGTGCTCGAACCGGTGAAGTGAGAGAACGGGGCTGACATCGGATGATGTCTCGCGGTCCGATTCTCGGAATTGTCGGCATGGTGTGCGTATGTAGATCGTCATGGAGGCATAGGCCGCTTCGGGGTCGACTTCAAGGTCATCTTGACAGCGAGGCATGGTGTTCATGTTAGCCCATATGCTCCATTTATAACGGGTCTGTCTTGCCTACTCCAACGATATCGAGGGGGCGGAACACAAACCTATTCTTCCTTGTCGTCAGCCTTCTCGGGCTCGGCCTTCTCGGGCTCGGCCTCCTTCTTGGCCTTCTTCGCAGCGGGCTGTTTACAGTACGTTAGTCTATCTCTACGACTTGTCTTCGTTCTATGTGCAGTTTTCTAGTGCCAGTGGCTCAGGTGTCTGCTGTATGACTGTACCTTCTTGGTCACGGCCTTCTTCTTAGGAGCAGGCTTGGGCTTCTCGACGCCAGCTGCCTTTGGGGCCGTCGCCACCTTCTTGGGCTTGGCCGTGCGCTTCTGAACCGGCGCCGTGTCGACGACGGGAAACACACGCGGCTTAGAGTTGCCGGTCTGCGAGCGGGTACCTTCACGAGCCATTTCGATTTCTTTTTGTGTCTGTGAGATAACGACGGAAAAGAGTGGTGTTCAGGGATGTCGTAGACGACAGAAAGATGTCGAAAAGGCCGTAGAAGGAGGATTTACGCTTCCTATGGCAGTAATGTCGATGTCAGTTATGGAGAGCGAGGGCAAGGAGGACGCGAGCGCAGTAGCTGTAGGAAGATGAACAGGTCGCACATTGATGGTACGGAGGATGAGAGAGGGGGGAGGCAGGGTTTGAGGCAAGACGTGACGAGATCGACAGAGATGCGATATATGATGACAAGTTCCGATAGAGGGGAGAGAAAAATCCAGATAATGCAGGTATCTGGTCTAGAAATGAAACCCTGTCCTGTAGGTGATGGGATGGTGGATCATGGTAAGGCCTCCCACATATAACAGACAGACCACATGTGAAGGTGCGTGTGTGTGTGTGTGTGTGTATCGACTGATACATATAAGCGCACGCACACTAGATTGGGTGCATAGTTAAGCTTCTGCGCAGTCTGCGCATACAGACAGGCACACTGCATGCGCCCAGCAGTGCGTTCGAGTGCCACCATGCACTAGCAACCAGCACAGGAGCTTCAGTCACGTTGGGAAACACACCAATTGAAGCGTGAATCTGCAGTGGTCAAACTGATAGTGTATGATACTGCCGTGAGACTGCCTGCTAGGCAAGCAAGCAGCTTCTGCCTTGCATCTTGGGAGACTCATCAGACAGCCAACACTAGACGAAGCATCGCGTCACGGACGCCACCATAAACCAGTGCAGGCGCACAATGTCGCATCTCGCGGCTAACACGGTTTGGGTGATATGCGCAAAGATGGAGACATTTACGCAATCAAACACTGGCTTGAACGTTCGTGAGTAGCGAAAACACCGAAGGAAAGCGAGTGAACAGCAGCAATTAATTCCGTGATGGAAAATGGCCAGACAAGAATCCAGTCATAACATCCTGAGACTGGCTGTCCAGGCGCGTTGATATGCCATCGGAACTTCCGATATGCGATCGCCGGGAGAGATGATGCACAGTAAACATCGGTGAAAAGAGGGAGTGTGAGTCAAGGCACTCGTTGGGGCAAACCTGCATCATCCATCTCACCAAAGGGGCCTTCATCGATCGATCAACATGCTTTTGATACCGGGAATGCATTGGTGGTAAACACGGAAATGGCAGAAGCACACCACACATCAGGACGCGGTTGGGCTGGGATGGCATTTGGGAAGGGCTTCAGAAGAGGAGAAAAGAGAGGGGAGATAAGTACCTAGGTGATTAATGCTTTGAGGGAGTCTGGTTGGGAAGATAAGTTATCACGATTGGTGAACAGATGAACGTGTCAACAGGATGAAAAGGAGAAGAAATGGACCAAGAAATGAGGAGAGAGGGAGATGAAGATCGATCACTGATGAAGACACCAAAGAACCCGGCGCGCAGAAAACGTAGAAGAAAAAAAGCGAGAGCGACTGGCGGGCAGAGTGACAGCATAAGGAAGGGGAAAACTCACAGCTGATAAGACCACTACACGGACAATTTACGGGGTACGATAATAATATATCAGGGTCGCATAAAGCGGGAAGGAAGGACAGACAGACGCAAAGAGAAAGAAATAATAAATACAAGAAGATAAATACAAAGAATTTTTCACATTCAGTAAGGCGGGTGCTGCCTTAGGCGGGGGCAGAGAGAGAGAGAGAGAGCGCGAGAGAGAGAGCGAGAGACAGAGACACAAAAGGATACGTGATAGTAATCTTGGGAGGGACAGCTGATGGTGGAATCGGGTATTTCTTACGTCGATAATTAAAATCCTCCTGCCGAAACGCAGGAATGAGACAGCTGCGATTACGATGGGAACAGGGGAAACCGGGGACAGACATCAGCCAGAGAGAAACTGAGGAGTGACAGAGACAGCCTGCACGGAAGAGAGCGAGCAGCGAGGAGAGGAGGCGTGACAGCTTTGACCAACCCAGAAGCAGACGAGAGGGGGGGGGACAGGAGGGTTTCCTTCTGCTTCTGGTTTGTTTACCATCATAGTTTTGTAATTTCATTGTTTTTCTCTGCTTTGCTGGCCACTGAGCTGACACACTTCCCTCCTCCTCCCCAACAGGCGTGTTTTCGTGGGAGTTCAGCCATGTCACGATAATCCGGGCCACTAGGGGCGAGAGAGAGTGAGCCAGTCCGCGTTTGGCTGCTTTGTTTTCGTTGGTCTCTCTTGTGTCTGAGGACAAAGAAATGCAAATCCCACTGGTGCCAGGTCGGCAATATGGCTGTGATGGCCCCCCTGTAACCAGACGACGTCGGATCCGATGGAAATATGGGCGGGTGCGAGTAATCACTACGCGAAAGTCGTGCGTGGCTCGTGGCTCGCTGCTCTCATTTTAACGGAACCGCGGAAGCGGAAAGGAAGAAAGGAATGCCCAGTAGCCTTGGACGGGTAAGCTTCTCTCACCTCTTTCTGATATTTGGCAGAACAATAGTGAGAGAGGGAGAAAAAAAAGGCACGTCCCTCCATGAGATCCGCGCCTGGGGTCTAGACCGTCCAGGGGGGGAACAAGTCTCCCTCAGAGCACCAGAAGCACTCGCATCGTAGCTGACCTTCCATACAATCGTGATGGGTGATTGCGTGCAGGCCGGCTCTGTGTTGTTATTGTTTTTGTTGTCGCTTTTCTCAATAGGACAGACCCCATCTCGTGCTGTCGGATTCGTTGTCGCTGGCTGAATTAGCCGCCGTGCATCGCGATCTCGCATCGTCTCGTCCCGTGGCTAGCATGGCAACTCTTTGGAAGATAATATAAGACGAAAGGAGAGAAGTGTGAAAAAGGGAAAGTGGAAGCAGACGCGAAGCAACTTTTCCGGGTCCGGTGATGTTCAGTACTGTATGAACCTTCGATTGCGGTGATGGGTAAGGGACCCTTGCCTTCATTTCTGCCAACGAAGAACAGTTAGATATTGCCAAACCCAACCCTAATATGGGACGATCTTCAAACCTTAACCCTAGTAGCCCGCCATGGTCGATTTCTTCATTTAGCCTAGGGTTTCCAGAGCAACGGATCAATGGCTCATTCGAAAAAGAGAACAACGACATTGATGAAATGATCCGTCCACACTCACTTCCACACATCCTACCATCCTTGCCGTGAAGTTCAAAATGTCTGTTGATTGAATAAGAAGTCTACCGATTGCTACCGCCGAAGAAGAAGAAGAAACAGCCACAACGAGCCTCCCAATCCGACATCTCTCCCAACAAACGAATCCCTATATACTTGGCCCTGTATATCAACGATGCGCCGCCGGCCCAAGTTCTTCCCATCGCTCGCCTGGTTCCGAGGGCCGGACAGTTGGTAAACTAAACTCCGGCGCAAGTGGTCAACAGATTGCCGACTTGAGCCGCCAATCCTCCGCCACATTCCGAGAAGGCGTCGGGCTTTGTGCATTGTCCGAACTGCTTTGAATTCATCCAGCAAAGAGTTCTCGAAGAAACCGAAACGGAAGAAGACGAGGACGAAGACCAAACGAAGAATAATAATCGACCGGGTTCTGGTTTGTATGGTACACTCGCCGGTTGAACTAGCTATACAGCGTTCGGTGGTTCGAAACAAGACCAAGAAGACAACGGTGATACGTGCAAATGTGTCGCTTCCCCGACCAGCCGTTCCGTTGTGTTGTTCAACGGACCAGCCGGATCAGGCGCAGGTTTGGACCATCAAAGTGGCTTCGGGCGCGGGACCATCAGTTTGGGCAATCCGTATGCGTCGTCCGCTTCGATGGCGGTAGCCCGGAAACCTGTGGTCATCGCGTCCTATCTGCCGCCTTGTTTCGGCCAACCAATTTATCTGTTTGGTCTTCTTTTCCAAACTTCAAGCCCTGACTTTCGGGCATTTGTCATGCTGAACGATGGCTTTCAATAGCCGCTTCATATACGATGATCAGCCTCAGCTGGGGTGTGGCCTTGAGCAACATGGGACACAATCTCGGTCTGACGAAGTCCTGTCAAAACTGGGAAATTTTCCTGCTCGTTCACCGGTTGGGAGTCCTTCGGGCGTGGTTCCCAATGGCCCGATGAAGGCGATACTGTGTGCGGAAGCGCACCACGCCGAATCCTAATCGCGTGCCGCTGCCGGCGACACAGTCTGCGTCTGCGCGGTCTCTTCAAGGCTATCAACACTCGAGGAGGTGAGCGAGGAATTGTGTGGATATTTTGAACAAGACGAGTGTCCGGAACATCTCTTCTAGCGAGGGCCGCAGAGACAGGACGACGGGCAGCTCGTTTCCCAAGAACTCATTCCGAGCAAGTACGACACCCGAGCTGCTTTCCACGACAGTTGGTAGCACTTCGGGTCATCTGGATCGAGCTTGAGCCAGAGGGGGCAGACACAGTTATGTGGCTCTTGACTAGGATGATATAGAGGGTGGTGGGATCTGTCCCAGTCGAGGCCGAGTTGACGAAGACAAGTTGCCATTGCTATCACTCGTTTCGATTCTACATTTTTGTGAGAATCTCGTCGGTCTGACCCCAGCGGGCAGCGGACAAGAGTTGATAGAGTCGAGATCTGCTCCCGAGGCGTGGCTGAGAGGTGGCCGTGCGATGAAATCCTCGTTGCTAAGACGTCTATTGGGCCGTCATTGTTGTTCCCTATCGGCGGGCCAGGCCTAGCTCGGGCAGACTGGTCCCTAGGCAGTGGACTCATCACCCCTCTAAGTACGGCGGTGAAGCTGTGCTTCGATATCCTCTGTCTATCAAGAAGAGTGGCTGTTAGTATGTGTCTAGCTCTGAAGAGCGTGCTGACTTGGCTGAGACTGGAGAAAGTCGCTGCTGCTTTCCTACTCCACACCGGAGCTGCCGTGGTGAGCATTCTATGGAATGTTGATGGCAGAGGAACGTTGAGTTTGATAAGGTCCAGGCGGCACTGAGTGCATCATATAGCCAGCTCTGTACAAGTCGTGCGGAGGCACTCAGATGCCCTGAATCATGCTAGATGACGCTTCTTACTTGGTGCTCTGATTCATGGTGAATGCTGCTTAGTCTCATTGACTGCATGAGTCAGTCATGAATCACTGCTCAGCCCGGCTAGCGAAGGCTCTCGGAGACCATCTTGACCCTGATTCACGGCTACTTGGCCATCGCCGAGAAACAGGGACAAGGAAGAGCCCGCAGAGTTGCTGTGAGACTGCGTTGGCAAGCGGCAGCTGTATCTAAGGATAACGGCCTTTCAAGATGAGCTGCGATTGAAATCCCAGAGACTTCAGATTCACGCTCCCTGCCCATCGGCCTCTCATCGCTTCGGCCGTACCGACCGATGATAGCACTAGACTTCTTCCACTGCTTCCAGGCCGCGACCCTCCGACCTCCAGTCGCGTTGTTCTCGACGTCTTCTCAACCCGGAATATACGCCCACGAGCTTCTCGTGAAGCACGCGTTCAAAGTAGTGTATCTGAAACTGGCTACAGCGAAAACCCATCCACAGCTGCATTTGAAACGCAGGGAAAACCCAGGACTCTCTTCCGCCGCCTATTAGCCTAAACCACAGGATATTCACAGAATGAGTAGATATTGACTTGATGCTCATATCTGGGCAAATCCCCAGCATCGACAACCGGCTACAATATTTCTCCTGGTGGCAAGACACTTCAGGCGAGTTTGAATACGAGAGTGTCGTGATTCTTGATCCTCAGATTCAGGAGGCAGACACTGACCCCAACCACACAACCAGCCACTTCTCACACTATTTTCTTTTGCTGTGCGATATAGGGTTTCCCGTGTCAAGTCGCAATATCGAAAAGCTGCGCAATGTTCTGAGCTGTCACTGCATAATATAGGCATAATTACTCTCCCTCCCAGAGGAAGTGCCATTCTGGGCGAGAGACCTCCAAAAAGGAACGGACCGAAGAGAAACCGGGCTATAATATAGAGTGCAACTCACCACGGCATGCTATATCTTTCTGTCCCAAGATTTCCGGCCAAGAAACAAAAGATGTGGCGAGTCTCTCCTGAGCTTTGGCCCAGCTGAAGATAGTGATTTGTATGCTTTTTGCTGAGGTTCTCTTTGGAGCACCCAGTCTTCGAGATGGGATATTGGGGAGGATCCAGAGAATTCGGCGAAGGGTGCATGTCGCCACGCGGCATTGTTACGTGCACATGCCGACAGAGACCGTGAATGTAGGTACTCGTACATACAGTAGGTGTGCATGTTCCACTCCCAGCATTCCCAAGTCGCTGAGATTGCGTGAGTGCTCGGTAATAACGGGACATAGATTGCCCAAAAGACACTCTGCGGCTGCCGGTGGCCCAAAACGGCGGTTGTCCAATCTGCGAGTGGATTCTCGCCGGCCTCTTACTCTTGCAGAGGACAGTCTAGATTCGGTGGAGAGGGGAGTAAACCTTCCCCCCTTTTCCTTACCCCCCTTCTTTCTCTCTGCCTCCTGTCTGCCCGATACATCCGCAGTGGTGTTGCAACTTGGCCACCCGCTACGAGGGTACATATATTTCCCTCTTTGTCCCTAAGATAACTGGCTGCTCACTCGGGTACACAGTGACTGCTGGCAGCCAACCCAACAGGACAGACACACCACACCCCGTCCCGGCAGAAGCACACACGGCTCACAAGCGAGAGGCCCTTCTCGCCGCCGTCCTGAGGTCTGCAGGCGTTCCGTGTGTGGCCGAGATCCAGTGGCTCCAAGTAGTATGTGGGGATATGGGCAACAGAACGGGCCTTTGGGCTCCCTCTTTCGTGCGCCGTTGCATAATGTCGGATACCCTATGCGGCCAGAGACTACCCACGGTCAGCCACTCAACTGTCGTCAAGTCGCCCCCTCCCCTCCTCGTTACCGCAAAAGTTTTGCCTGGCTGCAACCACGGCTCGTCCGAGGCAAAAGGGTCTCGCACATGCACAGCTCCTCTCGCTTCCAGTCTTTCCACACACGCTGGCGGAGCGAGCTGGCGTGTGTGTGTTTCCTATTTCTCTCTGCGACTCTTCCTGTTCGGTGATTTTCCCACTTCCCCCATTTCCTCATTTGCTCCTAGAGAGAGAATGGAAAACCGTCAAGTCTGGTGCTCGTGAGAAGACTCAGACGGGAATAGAGGGGAGGGAAATGGCACCTTTTGGTGCAGCGGAATCCTGTTTGGACGGGGTACCTTTGCATTTAGGTACGTCCCATGTGCATGTGCATGTACTGTAGTTCTGGTCATGGGCGAGTGTGTGTCATGGGAGCAAGATCTTCCAAACACGCCCATCATGACAATCTGGTCTCGAACAACTGGCACCGAAATCCACGGTCACTGGTAATGATGAGCAGATATCCCCCTAGGGCCAACAGTGATTTACAAGATATCAGATATCACAAGGACAGGAGAGAGATGCGGTGGATATCACGCTGACCGAAAGCACTATTTTCTGACTGGTGCGGTATGCTCTCCTGAGTTATGCTTTAAATCCAAACCGCCCCTAACAACGTAGGGCGTACAAAACAACCAGCCAAGCGTTGACGAAATACATAGAGTCAGAGGCATACAAGACACAGATAGGTCTTTCAGACCAGACCCTCGGACACTAGCAGGCCACACCGGCAAAACTGGCCGAGTCCTCCGGGACTTACCGACACGGGACCGCGAAGAAATTGGAGATACCGACCTCTCCAATACTGACGGACTTGATGAAGACGGCCTGCAGTACCAGCTTCTTCAGTGTCTGGCTGTGGGAAGTCTTGGCCACAGAGAAGAGACGGGATTTCTGGCCCTCAAACTGGCTGAGGCAGGCTCACGGCAACACAGGTCTGGTTCCGACTGGGACGAGACACTCACTCCAGTACTGCTACCAGACGGCCCTTTTGGGTTTTATTCCACGTAGACATGGCCTCTATGGGAAACTCGACCTATTTTGGGAGCAGTCCACAGACTGCACGAATCCTCCATCCACAGAACGGTCGACGTACGATCAGACGGTGTGGTTCGGCCGGCTCGCAGCCAGATGAGGGGAGGGGGTGAAGAGCAGAGAAGATCTCCAACGGGTGCTTGTACCTACATTTGTAACCGCCAAGTTCTTAAAATAGAAGAGCACGAGAGGTATTCAGAAGATAGCAGTTAACCAACCCAACCCCACCCTCTCTCTTTTCTTTTTTTTTTTTTTTTTTTCCCCTTTCCGGTCGTGTTTTCTCACCCTAATCCAGATACACCAGACCAAACCAGAATTTTCAAATTATCAGTGCGCACATACGCATCCCGCCAGTGGGACGGCAGAAAGCTGGAGAAACTAAAAATTGCAAACACAGGCACGGCAGAGAGAGTGAAAATTTTGCCCGTCTTATACCGAACTGGGGCAAATGTCTGTCAGGTGCTGGGACGTAGTGTACGTGGCCCGGAGCGGGCAAAGAATGCATGTACAGTATGTGCATGTGTGCAGGTTCAATGTTGTATGTGTTTGTCGGTGAAGATGCATGTGAGGTGAGGACGGCCAGCAGCAAGGACACTAGGAGAGACCACTTCCCCCGCTTGGATAAAGCCGACGACTCACATTCTGGGGAACATGATTGACTGATCATTTGGTCATGGTCATAGTACTGTAGAGAGCTGACAAGAGCGAGAACACGGCCGATGATCGTGCACCCCCCGTCCTCCAAACTCATTCTTCCTATTCTCCGTCGAACCATGGCTCCCCCCCCTCCCGCGTTCAGGCCATTTTAGGACGAATTACGCAGGTATTTCGTAAGGTCGACTCACAACTTGAGAAAAGAGACCAATTTGTTGGAGATTTGAATGAACCGGGCACTTGGCAACTCGCGTGGGTTTCACCCGGAACCAAAAGCTCCCGTGAGAGGTCGGATGGGGACCACCCAAAAAGTCAAAGCGGGAAAGGCAGAAAAGAACATGATGATGCTACGGTGTGTGGATTTTCCTTTCGAGGGAGATGCAGACACACGGCCGAAGGGAATGAGTTCCCACCCCTCACATATGTAGTTCTTTTGTCAGTCACCCGTGAGATGGACCGAATAACAAGAGTCCGGGAGAGTTTGGCGGGAGACGGGAGACGGGTGGTGGTGGTGGTGAAGTTCGTCTGGGAACGTCGATTTGGAGCTACGAAGTGTAGCAGTTTGACCTCCTCTCGATTCTCGCACCCCCGGTTTTTCCAACATTGAACGGAGAGCGTAGTACTGGAGGAGCGGGTTGGGAATTTCGTATCCCCTCTTCCGCGCTAAATAGAGTACGTATGTTTAAGTCTATAGGGAGACGGGGGACTAGGGACTGGGAACGAGACCTTCAGAGGCCACGGTAAAAGAGAACTTGAAGGAATGCAAATCTAGCACTCGTTCATTTCTCTGACGAAGCCAATTACAATCCTGAATACCACCTCCGTCAACGTAACGCTGGCGGTAGCAGTGGATCCTCGTCTACCTACGTGTTTCCAGCCCTGAGTGTGATGTTCCCGGTGGTGGAGAGAGATAAAGTTGAGTGCAACAAAGACCATCTCCCGAACCGGCACTGGGCAATTGAAATCCATCACTAGAAGGTTGAGCTCCGGACAGATGAGCATACACTCTCTCTTTATGACTGATCGGTGATAGGCGCCTGGGAGTATCAACGAGGCACGCCGCCGGCCTATATCAGACGGAGGATTATGATGTGTGTGGGTGGTATGAGGCTCGTTCTTTTTTCTTTTTTTTTTCTTTTTTTTTCGGAGATCAGTGATCAGTGACGGGCACAGGGGAAGTTCCTGGCAGGTCGAGACGGCCGGAAAGTTTTTGTTAGATATCATGCTCGAGCCAGGAGACTGATACAGCTTTCGGGGTATCGGCCCCAGGGACTCGTGAGTCTTGTTCCGGTGAGGAGGAAGAAGCTATTCACGCCCGAAGATGACCACCAACGACACTGGCAAGATTACAGACACGTAGTGTACTGTACAGTACTGCCACTCTCTCTCGGACTCTCCGCGGCCTTTGGTGATGACGGCTCTCTCCACGATTGACTACTCCATCTCAGAGACGACACAACACGGCCCAGAGCACTCAAAACGCTCTCCACCAAGGTGTCCGAAAGAGTCGACGTACAGTACATGAAGAACAGGACACCCCTGATAGTCATTCACAAAAACGCATCCGTCAACGGAAGAGGAAGCAGGGCACCTCAGCGCATTCTGGAGATAGTCCAGAATCAAAAACAAAACAAAAACCCTGACGATCCACACACAAGCAAGCGAGGCCGAGTAGTGCGAACTATACCAGAGATCTGATATAGGGTCTCATCGCGGGCACCATTGAAACCAAAACGGCCAAGCACCACGCTTTGCGCCTTTGGTGAGCATGACAATTGCGTTCGAGAGACGCCGAAGTTTAGGTCGACGGTTTGATATAGCTCCACGTTCACCTGGCAGCATAATTAGCATCAATTTCGGTGGTGATTTTCTTTCGTGTGATGTTTTCTTACCAGTGAAGACGAGAGAGAGGACAACCGAGTTATTCATCCCACCATGCTCCCTCCCCCAAGACAGAAAGAAGAAAGAAAGAAAGAAAGAAGAAGAAAAAACTCGGAGATTCCTCACATCTTTCTTACACCCACACCCCCCCAGCCCCAAAAACACTGCAGTGCAAAGTCTGGTCTCGCCTCATCCCGCCGTTACATGTCTGTGTTGGTGCGTATGAACCTCCTGACCTTCTGGCCCAGGTCAAAAATTTTCACTCTCTTGTCTGCAACTTCATTTGTTTGGTCTGAGGCTCCCAACGCGAGGGTATGATGAGGGGAGACCAGGGTGTTGCAAAGGTATCATTGTGGTGCAGGAGGCGCGGGAAGATACATCCACACACGACCCAGAGATACGAAAGTGGTGACCTTGAAAATTAGGTGAACAACCCGAAAAATAAATAAATAAATAGCAATCTACTGTATTTTACTTGCGGCCCTAAGATGTGTCCAGGCAGACACATCCAAGATTCCCAAGAGGCCACTCACGGCGAATCAGAAGGTCCGGAATGGCACTCTGGGACAGACGTTGGAACGAGGAGGGCGACACGAGGGAAGAAGATTGCGATGCAACTGTGTTTTGACTGCTTTGGTTACCCTTCATTCGATCGTCGCTGTGCTGTGGTTTTCTCGTTTTGCTGTCTGAGGGTTGATAAAGTCAAGCCTCGAGAGCATAGCATGACGATAATATATGAAGCCAGCGTGTAAGTCCCGATACCGCGCGCGAAATCCGAGAGCTCAAATTGCTACCGGGCACTCCTGTTGTGTTTCTGCCCAATAGAGATTTCGCTTCGGCCATCTCCTAGACTGAACATTTATTTTCCTCTTTTTTTTCTCGTCTCTTCCTTGCTTGCGCGATTCCCATCGATTCCCATCGAGATTAAGACGTGTCAAAAGGCCCGGGCTGATGTTTTAGTGAGAGATGGCGACCAAGGAGCATAAAAACGAAGCATACCAACCGATAGACGAAAAACGTCTAGTCAAGGAAGGGGAAAGCGTCCAAGCTCTTCCGATAACCTGTCACTATTACGCCTGAAGAAGTTCGGAAAAAGTGCCGACGGGGGGAGGAAGAGGATCAGACTGCAGAAAAGCCTCAAACCCCAGGGGCCGGGTAATAGTTGATTCGGGGAAAGCAATATTCGACCACGGTGAGACTCTGCTAGCTCGTGTTCTGGTGGTAGCTCGAGCGTGTTTTTCCCTCATGTTTTCTTTTGCTTGCTATCTGCATATGTTTGCTTTTTCTGTCGTCCTGCCTTTCCTCGGGCGGCTCCTACGTCCAGGTTCCGTGTACGGATTCCTCCGAACCACAGTCTTCACTTGTGCGTAGCCGGGGGCATATATGACGGCACATATAGACTTTCCGTCCAGGGAACACAGCGAACACTCTCGGCGGTTCTCCGAGAAACAAAATATGAAAAAGCAAACACTTCTGGGGTCTCTAGTTGGGGTTTTCTTTGGAACCGCCAAGGGGAAACCACTCTATAGTCAGTTAGCCACACGTTGTTCCTGAACTCTCAGGGCTTCGGTAGAGTTTAACATCGGCGTTCTTCTTTTCTTTCTCTCTGGCCCTGCTCTTAATATCCAGTGGAATGGCTGCTAATCAAGCTTGCAAGTGGCCAGTCGACCTCTGACCAGGTCCAGGCCTGGAGATCACCAGGTCAGTACCACCACAGGCAAACATGACCCCATACGGGGAACCGGAACCGCTGGAGTCAACCGCAGAACAACCTGTAATTACTCTATTCACACGAACCGAACCTCGCCTAGCTGTGGAAAAGCAACCGTCACAGACCTCGCTATAGCAAGCAAACACTCTATAGAATGTAGCATAAATGCTACGTCTTTAGGGGCAATCTAGAGGATCACCGGGGCATATCGCAATAACAGACCCCAAATATACCAGCAATAAGCCTGTATTGCCTTCCTAGGTCGAAACTACATCACACGAACACCTTCAGCAACGCGGTAAATGAGCTGTTGGGTCCCCTGTACGCCTGAAGGGGCGTTCTTAACACAACTGTATACAACGGAAGTCGATTCCGGGAGTTCACCGAGTTTACACACGTATCAAGATCTTCATAGCGGAGGCTGTGATATACCCGTGATGTTGGAGCGAGGAGAGAGCTAGACAGCAAGAAATACAACCATGACGACGGGCGATAGCGCGGAATAACGCCTACAAGCAAGGGCTCGGCTGTTTGGGCGCCGGAATGAGAGTTCATGTGATAATGCCAGCATCCCGGAGACCAGACACTCGACGATAGGGGAACGCCGGACTTCGAGTGGTCGAAGACGTGGGGTGCTAGGTTGTGTTGAGTTCTTCTGGTGGCATCTTGTGATCCATCCGCTGGTTTGGGGGGCCAGTGCCTGTTTGATGAACTGTTTATGAACATGTTTTGGATGTCTGGGTCCAGTAAATTGACGAGATCTGAGCCATCCAGGAAAGGTTAACGATCTCGCTAGAACTTTAGTCTTCATGCCGTGGAAAAGAGCGCACCCAGGCAGACGACCAGTGGCTGGATAGAGACGACGTCCTCATCAGTCCAACATCATCACCCGATACTCGCGGCCAGAACCATGACTATGGCATTGTCAATGGCGTTGATCTGAGCCCCAGTGGCTCATCAACCAGGCCGTGATCGCCCAGTCCTGTTCTGCTTGTATTTTCCCCCTTCCCCTGTGCTTCTATATTGCCACTATAGCCTGTGTTCTTCCTTTTTCTTGTTTCTTCCTTTCTCCGTGTTTTGTTGCCTTCTCCAGTCCACTGTAGAGTTTGCAGTGACCGTGCTGAACCATCGTAATCCCTATGTCACACGTCAACTTTTTCGAGCTTTTATGAAGCGGCACAGAGACAGCTTGTTCGGTAGTGGCTACTAGGTAGTGGCTGCATACCTTAAGTGGCTTTACCTACATGCGTCAGTGTCTACGGCAGTGTAAAGAACGGAATAGCGAGGACACGATTGCTGCAGTCTGTGGTATTACGAGCGTCGGTGGTTATAAGCTTTGCTTCTTGAGTGCCGACGAACCACGGATGCAACATAGAGTAGTCCTGCAGCGGTAGCTAGCGAGTGAAGCCCCGAGACGTGCATGTAAGCAAGCAGCAATCTTCGGCCACAGCGTGCTTTAACGAGGCGGGAAGAGTCATAGACGAGGCATGCAGACGAGGTTAAACCGGCACATAGATGAAAGAATTCAGACATGGGGAGGGCAGGAAGGGGGCTCAATTTGCAGACATGCTCAAGCTCGGTTAACGCCTTGTGATCAACTCCGTTCGTTTTCTACCCAGGCGTGAATCTTCTTGTCCATGGCAGGGAAATGACACTTGACCGGGACAAAAGAGACGCCGAGACGTGAGCCTGACGCCTGACGCCTGAGGTTTGATATGGATGTTTAATCACACGTACTCGGACCCGAGAGACGGAGAGACATAAGACCAAATTTCTCGCGCTTCGAACAGGGTGCAATGTCCAGCATCCCAGACACCAACAAGCTTCTTCTTCTCGCCATGGACCAGAAGACTCCCCTCTCTCACTTCCAGTATTATATTCTCCACGGAAAGGAAAATGCGAATGCACCCATCCACGCCCCTCCCCTTCCCCCTTTTCAGCACACGCTCCCCCCTAACCTGACCGTGACGGAGATTTGACTGGTCAGTTGCTAAGCCAAATACCGTGTCTGGGCTATTGGGATACGCAGAGTAAGAGCTAGGAAGGAAAGTACAGCAGTGATGGGCTGACAGGAACAGGAACAGCATGACTCCGAGACGAGTGAGCGAGATGTTCTCGTCACAATGTTGAGTGGAAACTGCAGCATCACGCAGAACACATCACTCATTTTGGCCACATTGTCTTGGGTACACCATACCTGACTGCTTGCAATGCACATTCGTCGCCGAGGTTGATCGACAGAGGCTGAACAGCAAGTAATAGGAGTGCAGGAGGATCCAACCTCGTCTCGCCGCCTCCATCCTACGCTGCTATCATTTTGCTATCAGGAGATAAATAGACGACAGAAAAGTGCGCAAAAGGGTACTTGTGCGTTTCTGGACTGTTGGATGCGTTCTGGTGTGTGTGTGTGTGTGTCCTGCGGCGGAATTGGGCCCCCCAGTCTGTCACATTGGGTTAGGAAGCCAGGCAGAGACTCTTGACCTCTTTCTTTATTATCCGGATGTAGTCCGTGGGTTCACAAGACAAGAGCAAAACCGACTTGGCAAAGGAAAAAGAAAATATTGCCCGTGGATGGTCGGGGCTCCCATGCATCAGTGCATATCTTCACCATCTCTTGCGTGTGGTGACTGTGACAGATTGTGCAAGCTTCGGGGGGATTTGCTTGCTGTCTGTGCAAACACATTTCTCCTAATAATGTCCGAAGCTCCGGAAACGCCCCAACCACCTTCTGTACAGTCCACTCCTGATGGCAGCTGTCCGTTCTCGCTTATATGCACAGTCGTCTATCGTCTCTTTACTGGAATTGCACGCAACTCACATCCGCCGGTCTACATATACTCGTACATACTCCTCTCAGTCTCCAGATATCACATCCTCAAGCCACAAGTCATCTTTCTTCCCCAGACTAACCTAAAGTTAAGCATATCTGGATACCATTTATGCCTGGCATGTCTCAGCGTTACCGTTGCAGACGGCAGCGCACAGGCACAGAGGCACAGAGGCACACACCAGCTCGAATACAGAAGGGCAGAGACGCTCGCGTATAAGACGTCCCAGAGTGTTAAGCATAACGTTTCTCAAGATCAGCATGAAAACAAGCCCTTCCTCGTCCCCTCCCCTCCACTGAGGGAGCAAGAAACAAGAGCCCACCCGATGAACAGAACCAAACAAACGTTGCATAGAATCCCGCTCTTAATTCTCTACAACATTACAGGTCAGCCTCCTGTTCTCGTGTGTTGGAGTCTTTGGAGACCGAAAGGGGGGACCCATTCCCCATGTTCTCATTGTGTACAGTCCATGTTCGTTGCACTGTTGGGCTATATGTGGTCTCGTTATGTCGTATACGGAACACTGTTAATATAACTTGGGCTCAGGGAGGTATTATTGTGTCCGCTGGTCCCACAGATTTCCTTGGCCAGATCGTTATTGTGGTCTTATTGTTGGGAGGGCCTTTTGCCGATCACGGCTTGAGCTGGTGCTCATGCAAGAATATTGAAATCCCAGGACGGGGAAGCCCACGTCTCGGCGCAACCTCACGGGTTGAGGCAGACGGACCTCATCAAACCAACTGAGGCCACTTTGGGCCGATGCACTGACGTTCCAGAACGAATATACTGTACAGTACAGTAGAGTGGAGGAGCCAGATGATATATAGCCAGGCAGGATGACCCCTACACCTATATCACCGTCGTGATATGGCCGCCCGGCAACTAGCCACCAAAAGGGACTACGGTATACACCCACGCTCACGCTCTGGCTCTGTTTCTTCACCTCGCATCGAAGCTATTCCTCATCTTGCCCGTCTCCCCGTACAGAACGACGCAGCAGCACACACCCGTCCGGATCCTGCCCTCATTTCACCGCCCGAGGGGCAGTCTCCGAGGACCGATTGTGACCCCCGTGTGCATATGCGTGTGCTGTCACTGGTGTCTCTCGTCTGATAGGGGGCTACCCGGAACGACGGCTTCAACCCTACCTATTCGGGCTACTTTTCAGCAGGCAACTTGCCAGTGCAACCCCCCCATTCTGTCGGCGTCGCCACCAATGCCCGTCTGGCCTTTCGACGGCTGCTGATAAGTTCCGGCTTAAGCGAAAGTGCTTGTGAGATAGGATGAGCAGTTGGTGTTTTTTCTTCTTTTCTTCTTTCTCTCTTTCCGGTTTTTTTTAATCGGGATTCCCTTCCGGCCAACACTAAACTAAAAGAGACCGGTCATCGGGGCGTATCATCCTGGCGTGGAAGAAAATCACGCCGGTTTATGCTTTGCTGGTACACCACCTTGACGCATGCACGTCTGCATAAGCGAGAACGTCGAAATAAAAAGCATGCATATGAGAGGATATCAACCCTATATCCAAACCCTAGTATCGACTGCAATCTTCAATCTTCAAGGTCTCCCATGTCCAAGCAAATTTGTAAATTTCTTTGATTACACGCCCACACTTACGTCCCAGCTGATATATCTGTGTAAACTGCATCCGCGCCGTGAGCCGCAGAAAATTCCCAGACCCAAACCCTTAAGGCCCATGGGCTGGTTGACGTTCAAACTTTCGTCTTGCAGCATCCGGGTACGGGCCTCCGCACGGCCTTTTTTTTCTTTTTGTAGCAATCTGACATTTTCTGGTTGAGCTCGTTTCGTCCCGTCTCCCACCAAAGGTCTTTTTCGTCTGTATTTGGGTATCAAGCATGTATACATACACTTCACTTCCGCGGGTGAGGTTCCCAAGGTACGGCAAGCCTGCGCTCACAGACTCGAGAGAGAAAGGAAAGGAAAGCATGCCGTACCTGAAATAGTTTAGATGGGTGATAGGAACGTGCATACATGCATGAGGTGCATGAGGTGAGAAAGCTTTTTCCATATTTGTTCTCTCGCCTACCGTCAGCGTATCCGCCAACAAAAAGGCTGCGGCTCGACCAATGCGGTCTTGAAAAGCCGGCGTCATTTAGAAGGGGCTGCTTCCTTACAAGACGGGCTGTTGATTAGATGGAAAGGGTGAACCTGTGGATCTCTGCCGGCGGTTTCGCACGGAGATTGAAGAGGGCTGCCGTCTTGTGAGTGCATGTCTGAATCTAGAACAATACGTCTCCATATGTACAGTATGTATTACAACATGTATGGATAAGCAAGTACTCAAAGACGTGCGATTTCGGGAGCCGAACAGAGAAAAGCCAAAGCCAGCCAGCCAGCCTGAATGTTGGGGCGGAAGAACATGGGAGTTTTGGCTTCTTCTCATCATAATCTGCTCGTCACCTTCACCTGAAGGTAATGAGGGCGGATGTGGATGCGGGTTCATTCGACTTTCCCCAGCTCCTGAATTTCCGATATACGAGCACTTTACAGTACACACATACAGTTACGATATTCTCCAAGTATCTATCCAAGTATCTGTCCAAGAAACGTGGACTTGGTTACACTGTGAGAGAGCTTCAGATTTGATGCATCCTATTCCAGCGGGAGAGATATTACTTGTCAATAACAAGAGGAGGGCAAAGGACTTGGAATGAGATTGGCTCCAGATCCTCCGCGTCTCGGTTTTGACTTTCCGAGACGGGTCTTGCGTCAGCCCGGAGGCTCCGTATGACACTACTAACTAGTATGTAGCATAACATGTTATCAATCGCCCGATCTCACCGACGGCCGGGAGGTTTAGGGCCATTTGGGCTCGGTGTTATCTTGAGGACAGCACTTGTGCTAGGTTATAAATTGGCCAGCCTTTTGTCGATGAAAGAACACGAGGCAACGGCCGAGACTGACGATAGTAGTGAGATGAGGAGACATGGGAGACGTGGATCTGACTTGCAGTATTTCCCGTCTTTAGCAGCAGAAAGAGCAGAAAGAGACACTCCTCTATCCTATCTGTGCTCGGCTGCTCTCCCTAGTCGCCTTCGCATATTACAGGGCTGGCCTTGGCTGACCAGGACTGTTTGGTGGGCTTCCTCGACAATATTTACAGGGCCTCTCACAGTCGCTTTCGGGGGCATCTTGGATGTCCAAGATAAAGCAGTACATGTGGATGAGATGACAGCAGTATTTACAGGTCGATGTGATACCCTTTTTAACATCCAAACCCCTGATATATGTACAGAACAGTACTTACTATACACCACATACATGGAGACAGTCACATAAAGGAGTAAGTGCATACACAGGGGGGAATCCTCTCATGCAGGCCTTACGTGCATATCGCTTTGTGTGCATTTCGTTTAAATGACATTGCCGAGAGGGACAAAAAGGAACAAGACACAAACAGGTGGCTTGCATGGCCCAGTCTTTTTTCTGCACGATTTCAGACACTGGCCATATTCTGGTAGCGATGGAAGAATTCCCTGAGATGGCGTGGATTAGGGAGCGAGATTGTGCATGTCCCTTAAAAAGAAAGAAAAAAGAAAAAGAAAAAAGAAGAAGAAAACCCCCCCTCGCCTACCCGTCTATACATAAACGGCGAGCATGGGCTTCGCAGGGTATCTGGTACCGAGATCGCGTGCGTGCAAAGCGTGGGAGCCGCAGGTATCGAGTACTTGAAATCTGGCGTGGCCTCTCCACTGGGACCGGGATGCCCCTGGGCCCGGTCTAAACGGGGCTGGGCTCCGTGCACAATTTTACTTTTTTATACTCGTCACTTCGGCCCAGGTCAGTCCAGGACCCTGACCCTGAAGCGGCCTTCCAGAAGGAGAAGATCATCATCATCACGACATAAAACACGACGAAAAACTGGAGAGAGAGCGAGAGAGGGAGAGAGGGAGAGAGGGAGAGAGGGAGAGGGGGGAAGAGGATGCTGGATAGACAACAAGCTTCAGGGATATTAATTGTGCATCCATTCTCATATCCAACACTCTTTGGCGGTTTTGACAGTCTCTTGTCCTCTAGTCATACGAGTATCTCTGGTAATCACATCTTAAACCTTTTCCCTTCTCTCCCAATCTTTCCGAGCTTTTAGTCTCCTTTTATATTTGACCTTTCTAGACATCTGGCCAAGGCTTCCGGAAAGCATCCCCCGGAAGAAACCTGTCCGGAAAGCAGACCGCAACCCCGTGCACGCGCAGATGGAGCCTAGATGTTGTAGTACGTACGCAGACTCGATGGCGGGCAGCGGGAGTGCCTGTGTCTGGATGTCAGGATAAGCAGGAAAGCAAGCATCACCGCGAAGATCCAGGGAGGGAGCCCGCTAGGCCGTTCTGATACATATTAATCTGCACATGCACATGCAAATCACGGCGTGTTGTCAGGCATATGTGTATGTGGGCATCGAGGAGGGGGCCCCGTTTTCGGAAGCAGAGACCTTAGGAATGTTTGGCCCTTTCGACTTCAGACAGCCCCCTGGTTGCAAAGGTTGAGTGAGAGTCTGTGAAGGTTACGTCCTGCAGGCTCTTTTTCTCCATCTACTCATTCTACTGCGCATGGAGCCTGAGCTATCACGGATGGTGCCCCCTTCGCCAGCGTTACAGTACATGCACAAGTTGGCCAGGAGAGAGCTGCTCTCATCAGCCAGATATCGTGACAACCACGTATACTTCTTTGGTACCCTAAATTACGCGGGTGAGTGGCCTTGCTTCTGATGATCATGCAACACGGCGACTATATGATTGTGACCGGAGGTACGTTCACGAAAGGGTTGGCTCAAGAAATAGCCACAGTTGTACAGTAGATATGCGTAAGTTGGGGGTCGACGATATCCAGGACACGGGTCTCGGCTCTCGACGGCCGGGCCTTGCCACCACGGCCTGGAAGCCACCAGCCGGAAAGTTTCGTATAGACCCAACAGAGTGTGAGGAGTGGAATTGGAAAGACGTTGCCAATCCTCCTGGTATTTCTCGGGGCTCTGGTCGTGCCGGAACCAGGGGACAATACTGTGGCGGTTTTGAACAGTTGATCGCCCGATATGTCATGCTGAGAAGTGCAGGCATTTGGCTTACCATATGATAGATAACCCATGACATGGAAAAGAGAAAAGAAGAGAAAAGAACACCGGGGAAACATCTGAGTGAAAGCTCGGCCATTTGTCACAATTCTCACTAAAAAGCTCTCCCTGACCTAGGCCCTGTTCCTCTCGGTCTTGGTCGTATTGTCGTGGGTCTTCACGGTAAGTCCGGATATTGAAAGTTTCTTCAGAGACCCGCGTCCTGCTCGTCCCAGTCCCTTCACTTTCTTGTTGTCTCCATCCAGTTGGAGGGGGTCACCGGAAATGGCGGACATTGCATCTATCCCCCCCTGGGTCTCTTTTATCTTTATTTTGTTTTCTCCGTACCTCTTTTTATCTGTACCTTCAGGAGCTTACTGGGCTTCTTCGCACATGCACCTCTTTTTCCCTCTGCATACCAGATTCCGATGCCCAGGTCACTGCATTATCGGTAGCGAGGCTTTCTTTTTCAACCCACCGACACAGAATACTGGTAAGCCTTGGTACCCAAGGTACCGAACAACCTAAAAGGCCATCACCTACTGCCCCCCCTCTCCCCAATCTGGATCCAACGTCTCCATTCCCCCAGTAGGAAGTATCGCCCTCTCACTACCCGGGTGCATTGCTTGGTATTGTATCGTGAAAGTTTGGGACCGCCTGATGGCGTTATGGCGGTGCCGAACAACAGCAGCAGAAAACAGAGCCTCTGTTCCGGACTTGATGTCTCCGTGGAAAGGCCCGAGCTGGGCCGGACATGGAGATTAGACGAAAAAAAAACAGGAAAGGATTGCAGTGGTGGTAGTTTGGAGTAGGGTTGTGCCATGTAACTTGGCCTGTATCTTGGACCCGGAAGAGCCAGATTTTCCATCTTTTACTTTCTCTTCTATTCTCTGGCTGTTTTTTTCGCGCATGCTTTTCCCCTCTCAATAGATTGCCTCCTGTCAGGATCTTCGTTCTCACATCCCAGCATCCCAGCCATCCAATGATGCGCGGATATGGTTCATCATACCTGTTTGTACCATCTTTCCCACACCTGGACCATTACCACCCGCAGTCATAGCAGGCTTTTCTTTTCTTCTTAGGACGGTACACAAGGGAGCACGCAAGAAAAGATCTTATACTCTAAAAAAGGGACTGATGCATTGGACTAGTAACTATGACGAACACGCTATCCCACCTCTCTATTCTTCCTCCTCCGGCTTCTTCATGATAACGTCAAAAGGGGATAGATTACTGTCTCCAGTAGATACAAGTTCCAAGTTCCAAGAATGGCAGACTAACTTCTCGTGCTAATAGAGGGCTGGGAGTATATGTGTTCTCCCCCTTTTGATGCTGACCTGTCCCCAAAACAACCCACTCTGTGCCCGGCGGTCCAACAACAGGTCCGGCGGTGCACTCCAGAGACACTTTTGCACTGTCAGCATGGCTGTACGTTTCTGTCTGTCCGCTTAGCCGTATTGACCCTATCTTTCTATTGCTGCCCTTTTCAGTTCCGTTACCCCCCCCCCCCCCCCCCCCCCNCTCTCGTTAAACGATAGCTGTCTGTTTTCATGGCCGGATGGCATTGCCACTGCTGGGTTGCATTTCCACCACAACGTAGAAACCACTGCGGGTCTCATCTTCCTATGAATCCTATCTCTTTGTCATTTCCCCTTCCCCTCCTTTGTCACTCGACTCCAAAATCGGAGTGAGGCAGAGAGCAGGGTCTGGGGGGAAAGAGAGGGGGAACTTTAAAGCCCGGAGTCGCGGTTTCCAACCCGTCTTCACCCAGCCTTGAAATTCTTTGTTTTCGTCTCCCCGCCTTTTGCCTGGGAAAACAGCAGCCTCTCGAAGACTTGGAGAGCTGATCCCGCGTGAGTGAGAATCTGCGTAGTATATGTGGTGCTGCCCATGCGTCTAGGCAACAGAAGAGCGGATGCAATGGACACCCGTAGGGGCTGGTCCAGGAGAAGCAGGTCCTTCTGGGGGTGAGGATTTGGATGAGACCGTCGAGATCGGCCTTGAGTTGGGGATCAGCTGCGAGTCAATCGTATATTGTAACCGGAGGTTGGATATATTCAGCGAGGCCGGTATTGGCACGGCTGCTCGTTAGTCCAACTGCCAGCGCACCAGATGAAGTGGCCCCGAATGAGCATCACCCCAACCAACATCAAGCAGAGCGGAAAAGCCTGGGCTCAAGAACGAGATCGGAGGGCTCTGTTAGCCTCGTGCTCTGGAATCCCAAAATAGAGACGGCATCAAAGAGAGAAAGAACCCCCCCCCCCCCCCCCCCCCCCCCCNAAGAGTGTGAGAGTCCCGGCGGCCGAGTTACGGCGCGGTATCATGTGCAATAACGATGACTGGGGGTGTAGCTGCAGAGTGGCCAATGGGACAAAGCAGGCCCCCCAGAGCGGGAACAAGTCCAGTACCATAACCGGGCGATATTGGGCCCGGTTGAGCTTCGTGGTGAGGACAGACTTAGACCTGTGGAGGGGAACGCGAGACAGTTCTATGCCCGATTACCCGTTCGCCGAATCCACCACCGGGGGCATTAACCCCCGACAACAATCGCATTGTTGGGCGAAAGCCATGACTTCTTTTTCTTTCCGGTCTTGGTCATGGCCAATGTCTCACACAGGTCTCGTTCTCGCTGTGTAGCTCTATGGCATGACTGTCGTTATGTTCCAGAGGGTGGGTGGGTGAGAACGCTGAGTCCTGGGATCGGCCAAGGCTTCTCGAGGGTGGGGGACAAGAAAACCGCAGTGTTTGAAGGGCACAGCAAAGGCTTTCTCGTGGCTCTTACAGACATACGTCTCTCTCTCTCTGTCTATTTTTACCTTTTCTTTTTTCGAGACGGGAGAGGGGTGTGTGGACTCCAGGATACATACGCAATCTGGTCCTACACGCAACGCCCCCGCGGCTCCGACAACGGCTACATGCTCGATCGAGTACCGATATCTGGCTCCGCGGTCCCGAACGAGCAAGAAGCACATGCCGCTTGCCAGCCCTTCTGATTTTTTTCTTCTCTTTCTTCCGGCCTTCTGATATCGTTCTGGGCGTCCACCTCCAAGATCCAACGTGTTTCATAACCCCTCCATGCAGTGGCCTGTGGAAGGTGTTAACACAAGACTCGATATAGGGCCAGTTCGCGATATAATAGCGGTGGGTTCTGTATAGGCGGGAGAATGCAGAGGGACCAAAACAGCAGTTGGATGTTTTAGATTGGTCTTCCAAAAAAAACAAGAAGCAAAAAACCCAACGGGCTGGTTGCATGACACCACGCACGTTCTCTGTCTTCTCTTTGTGGCTGGCCTCTTTGATGCAGGTATCAAGGAGGCCAGAGATGGCTATTGGGGCTGAACATGGTTTTAAAGTGGCCTATAAGCCTACTTTCATATAGTCTGCGTTCTTTTGAGGATGCTGCTAGTTTTTCCTACCTGCAGTTGCGAGAACCGCTCACGAGGATCAAAAGGCGAATTGGTCACTGCTCGGCATCGTCGCAGTTAAGACGCGGTGCTGGTGGTTCGAATAATATCGCCAGATATAGTTCATTCACCACACCTACAAGGTGGGAAGCAGACAAAACCCATACGGAATGCGACTGTAGTGAGCCACTATATTGGCAAGGTGGGCAGTAATATAGGCTCTTCTTTTCGCCTGCTTGCTCGTTGGAAACCCTGGCGACATGCAGAAATGGGTTCCAGCGGGTAAAGTGCAGTTCCACAGGCCACTTGACCACTGTTGAAACAATGCAGGAGAGAGAGGCAGAACGTGAGCGTCATCCCCTGGACGATATCACCAGATGGAGGGCTATAGTAATATATTTTAGCAGTAGGCCATGTAACGCAACTCACGAACAGGAGGAGGAGGAGGAGGAGGAGAAAAAGGCAGCAGAAGAGCAAGACAGAGAGAGGCTGGGATTGTACGCGTAGATTTGGCTTTCCTCTTAATAAAATGGATGAAGCTATATCCGCTGGGAGGGCGGTCAAGGAAAACCTGTTGGTGAAATTAGACGGACCATTTGAATAATGTGAAGCTGTGCTTCAACCTCTTCGATAGATGTTATAGCCAAGTGCATCAGGACTAGTCCCGAGTGGGGATCGGGGCCCAGAGTTGGCGGCATCTCCGGCCCCGAGAAATGCCGTGGAGGCCAAGTCTCTGTGGCCAGCCATGAGAAAAAAGAAACAGTGCGCACGTACGTATGCACGCCCGCTATAACGGCCTTCGTTATCGCATCAGCACTACCACCAACCTGCACGGACTTGGAAGGCTCTATAGCTGTGGCAATAATGCGCAGGAAAGAAACACAAACAGCTCGGAGGCCGGTTTTTTGAACAGTTCGAAACAGCTTCCAACCCCCTCTTCCTTTTGTGGTGTGATCTATGCCGCCTCCCCGGGAGTCCTTCCGCTCGCGAAGAGGGGAAAATGGAAACCGGAAAACGAGAATGCTGGGTCCAAGCAGGTACTGGACTGCCGTGCATCCTGTGCACGTTTTCTCCCAGAGAGTGGAGGGTAATTAATGCTCGCGGTGGTCTTTTATGGGTGGCTCGCTCTAACAATGTTGTAGTGTTAGATGATATACGGAGTTTGAGTCTAAGAGGGGGTCAACGGCCCCCGGGGTGGCCGGCTTACGGGCTTCCTGTATTTCAAGTGAACTCGAGCTCGAAAACGCCCACGAGTAATCATGATAATATAGCATCCAGTTCGTCGCAGGCCACGGGATCACACTACAACAGAAGGATGGGGGAAGGGCAGCCTGGATGGCTGTATCTCCGTCGATCGGAACTGGCTGCCGTTAGCTACCTGTTCCTTGTCGTAGTACGGGCAGGATCCAGGATCGAAGAAGGAAGCGTGAGACAAGATGAGAGAACGGACTTCAACGAGGAAGAAAGGCAAAAACAGGGTTTTGCTCTCTAGCTTCGCTCGGACTGAGCTATCCTGTTCTGGTCAAAAGAAGACATCGGCATGGCAGGCAAAACGGCGCTATCTCGTTTTCTCACTCTTCGGTGGGGATACTCCGTCTGCAGACAAAAGGGGATGACAGGAGGCAACTTTTTTTTTTTTTTGCAGCGAGAGTTCCCTTTCTCAATTCCTTGGTGTGCGTGTATGTGTCTCTTTTGGAAACCTCTGTTTTAAGTCTCACTCATCTCAGGTCCGTGTAGGTATCCGTCCAGCCGGAGGAACGTTGCACTTCCCACCCTGAAGACCTGGGAACTTCAGGTCTTTCACTACGCAGAAGGAGTGTGTATTGTATGTGTGTATAACGTGGAATATGATGTGTATGGCCAGTTCCTGGGCTCTTCCGATGTTTGTGGGTCTCTTGGGTCCAACAGCCGTGACTGCTTCCGAGAGGCTTAAACTCACACGTCGCCGTCTACATTCGGAGAAGAGCCTCGCGGTGAAGGATTCGCCGAGCATGACAAATAGCTGTACTCGGGGAGGGCCACCATAGGGACAGCCAGCAACCGCCGCCGCCACGTTGAGGTTAAGAGACGGCAGTTCATTCACATATCAGAACGCGCCTGGTCTATTTTAGCAGCGAGGATTAAAGGCTTTCAAGCTTTCAGTCATTTCCTCCACCCGCCAACCAACCACCTCTAGCTCCCAAGTTCCAACTGCTGTGTTCTTAAAAATCTCTCGCTCTTCTCTCCCCAATCGCTCGTCCAGGTTCACAAGATGTGCAAGTCCCCCCGGTATCCGTGCCAGTGCAACGTCGACGTCACATCTGGAATAGTTGGTGGAAGGATTGAAAGGATTGGGGGTGGATCTCTCTGTCTCGTTTGGTCATCTTCCACACTCCATTTAGGGGAGGGGATAACAACCACGCTGGTAGTGGTGAGGTGAACAAGTACCACCACCACCAAAGTCAAGGATGAAAGCCACTCCCCTTCCCAATCTTCCTCGGATCCCAGAAATCCGGGAAACGTGGCGGCCCAGCAGAAAACCCACGAGAGGGGTTTTTGGTCTGTGGGCTCCTCTCGTTGCAAGAAAGAGAGAACGTGTGTGTGTCGTACGTGAGTGTGTGTGAGTGGAGTTCCTCTTCCTTTTTCTTCTGTTGGAAACTTTTACGTGTATCACGAGCTAGGTGTGTGTGTTGTGCTGTAATGTCTCACTCTAGGTGAACTAAACATATCACGATACACTAAAGCACGATAGAAATGGAGACACTTTCCCCCCCTTCCCATCCAATCCCGCCGTCAAAGCCCGCCCGCTGTTAACCACTAGTCTATCCGCGCGCAAAAGCCTATGCTGGACAGCATTCACAATCTTGGGTGTCTGTCCCCTGGTCATTCCAGGTCTGGGGGGGGGAGGGAGTCTTGTGTATCCCAGGGCAGTCCGAGATCTACTGGTGACTAGCAGACGACCGCTTGCCCCAAAAAATAACGCCAATCTTTCTCCGTCTTGCATTTGGGGCGGCGGCAGAGTGGTGCCAGGCTTTGATCTAGGCTCACCCCGAAGCCAGCTTGTCTGACCCCTCCTCCTCTCTTGACATACTGCTTCTGTGCCGCACAAGAGCTTGGTAGCGAGAGGAAAAAGGTCTTGCAGGCCGTGTTTTCTGGCTCACTCGGAGATAAGTAAGTGTGAGAGCAAGAGACGTCTTGCGTGTCCACCCCCAACAAACACAGCTGCACTGCACGGTGAATGGGTGAACCAAGCTACATGGTGAGAAAACGTGCAGACCTGCAGATACACATCCAAGTTGTCTGACTAAAAATAAGAGATAAAATGTATTTTCTTTTATCTCCGGAAACAAAGTCATTCAAGTGGCCCAGACCTGGCTGCCACACGGCGAGAGATAAGTAAAATAAACAAAAAGAGTGCGGCTCCTGTTCCTTCTCGCCTGTTTAACAAGATAACGGGATTGTAAATTGTGTTCTGCTAGATTGGCAGCAATATCACGCTCGGCAGAGGAACTGCAGATAGATTAGATGCACTTTATGTTATTTGCAGTATTTTCTGGTGATCTTTTTGCCCTGTTACTAAAACACCGCACCGCTCACACATGCACACAGCTGCTTTTCGTCCATCTCGCCATCCGGTTCAAATCCTGCGCAGGCTGGCCAGCCACCACGAGTTGATTTGGAACGTGTCACAAAGAGAGTGCTCACGGCTGGGTGGGTGGTTTTCACTTTTCAGACAAGGGAAAAAAATAAAAATAAAAATAAAAAAAAGAAGAAGAAGAAGAAAAGAAACAATTGGATTGTGGATGTAAGGACCCGGGCCAGAACATCCCAGGAACCGCAGGTTTCGGAACAATGTGGTGGTTTCCCCTTGCCCGTCTCCCGCTCCAAGCTTTTGTTGCTTCTACTGTCTGTCAAATCGTCTTGATCATCTTGGTACAGAAAACGCAAAAACGCCGGATGCCCGAGTTCGGTAGCGACACCACCAAAAAGCGAAAAAAAAAAAAAAAAAAAGAAAGAAAAAAGTGACGGCGTAAGGTACCCACGCTCACTAACCGGAAGTTGTCAGGCTCCGGGTCGGCGATAAAATGTGAAGTTCTATGTCCCTGCTTTAGGGTTAGGGCTAGAGTTTGTTCGACATCTCAATCTCCCAACCTTGCATGATGCAGAGAGCTCGTATCGGACACAGGAGGTAAAGTGACAATTAATCTGGGATGGCCATTTCCTCACACACTCACCACTTCACCGTTGAGCCGCATGTACAGTATATATAAATTGTAGCAGCTGAAGGGGGGTGTCTGTATCTATATGCGTGATAGAAACTACAAAGCAGATGGCTCTGCATAAGAACACACATATAAAACAGCTGGAGCCTCTCACGTATTGGGCGACGGCTACACTTACTCTTAAGCGTAATCTGAGCTTTTCTCTTTGCATGCAGGAGAGAGACCCTAGCTTGAAAGGACAAAAAGCAAGAAAAAATTGCAATTCCTGATCTCACAGCTAAGACATTGGCCACCTAGCATACATATCACGCTGCATCATGCCATGCAGCTGTTGTCATGGACTTTCCCGGAACGTATCTAAAGGCCAAATGAGAGAGATCGCTTCTTTTTCTTGTCGCAGCCACTGACCAGCCAGCGTAGAATAGCCGGTCTTGGACATCTCGTATGGCTGGCACGCTTTTGCTGCTGATCAAGGGTCTCGGAAGCACAGAAAAAGAAAAGCTGTTCCCGCGTGAAATGGCTACCACCCGAGAAACATAACGGTTTAGGAGGGGCTGGCGGCCGGGGGGTTAAGCTCACTTCTGTAGCCTTGGACCAAACAATGCGAGTCCGGGTCCCCACGCGAAACGGATGTGTTTGCGACAGTCCTGGTATTATATGATACGTCTCTCTTTCAGGGCGGTTGCGTATGTGCGCTGTGGCACGGAAGCGACAGAGCGAGAGGGAGCCAGAGCGCATTGATTCCCGTCTTAAAAAGATGGGGTGAAACCCACGGGATGGGTATATCGATGAACTGGTTTGCCTCCCCCCCCAATCCACCACCCCCAGAAGAGCCTCAGCCATGGAACGCGAAGCTGTCAAAACGAGCAGACCAGCGTCTCCAAAAAAAAAAAAGACAAAACCCACCCCGTCCTTCTAGAATCCACACACAACCTTGGGTCAGAACGGACGGAAAGAAGAGATGGTGAGGGGACCACCACAACCCCCCAAAAGCCATGTCGGTTGACGTGAAGACAGGTTATCTCGCTTGGATGGCGCCATGGAACCATAGCCGTGAAGATAATGAACACGAAATGTGGGTGGCTCGAGGGATACCAAAACAAGCCAAAACAGCAAATACAGAATGAAGATGTTCATGCGCTGATCTAGATGTGCTGCTGTTCCTGGTTGAGGAGTGTTCGAGATCGGAATACTCGCCAGGCTTGGGTGCGGTTGAGACCTGGGAAGGGCCGGCATTCGCATCATAACGCTGTACAGTACGATTTAGTGAGGTATCCTGCAGCCCGGCATGGCTTGACAGCCCGCTGGTGAACAGGAAGATCCACCATACTTTCTTCGATTCCGGAGGGTTTTGTCCCTCTTGCAGCCTCCGTGCTATCAGGTAGTATCTCCATGAACGAGGATATGAGGACACCGCACGACATCTTGAAAAATAAAGTAGAATAAAATAAAATAGAATAAAATAAAAGAGAAAAATGAATAAAATCTAAAAACACAAAGAGTTACATGAAATATGTCCGTCTCATTGGCTCTCACTGGCCTCACACCCCCTCCCTCTTCACCACTCGGCGTAATCGTCGGCACCACAACGACGAATATGCGTCTGTATCTGACCAGAGCGTTATCCGGCCTATAGCTGGGCGGCAGACTCATGTACGAGCTCACAGCGAAAGACGAGGGGGAACGAACATGGATGGGAAGTGTACGAGTGCAGCCCAGATCGGGTGGATGCTCCACGAAGGGCAACCGTGACCTGGAACACCCGGAAACCGGTCTGCATAGGAACAACATCACGGATCACGACCCAGTCATCGTGCTTCAACCTTTGTATGCGAACCAGGCGAAAACTGATACTCCTCTCCGCCAATACGTATTCACGCAGCCTTTGCTATGGTGAGGGGGTATGTTCAATCTTTTCTCCCTTTCTTCCTGAGACTGAGAAAAAAAAAGGCTTTTTCGGAGGCAACGGAGGCTCCAAGGACTCCACCAAGCCATTTCTTACATCTTACTTTCTATTTTCTTATGTGTTCGCAGTGATAGCAAAGGCGGGTTTCGTTTTGCCGAGTGTTTCGACCACACCGCCTGGTTGGAACGCAGCAGCCACCACACTTGTCTTCTACGTGGAGACCAGGCCAAACAAACAGCTTTGCCATATGTGTGCATGTGTGGTGGTATTCCCCAGCCTCTGTTCGTGGGCCCGGCCCTCTTTTGGCAGAATGGAGCTAGTCACTCCGCCCAGACACCTTCGTACTGGGCTCCTGCAGCCGTATCTGGGCTGCGGCGTGTATCGTGGCTTTGAAATACACCACGAACAGACAAAAAGTCAGCACGAGGAGGGAGAGTGTGTGTCTCGTGAGGGGCTCCAGTGGAGGGGGGGAGGAACACCGGGAAAACTGGAAAACAGAAGTATCACCAGAGCGGGACAAAATGCTGATGATGCACAGATGTGAACCCTATATCAGATGGATGATAAAGCTGCGGCTAGCACACGATGAGACGAGCCTAAGGAGAGGGATGTTTATAGCAGGATGGGCCTTTTTTTTCTTTCTGTTCTTGCTGGCTGATATACCTACCTCTCACTCCTCGCGGTATTGTTCTGACTCTTGGTGGATACGGACATGAGAAGAGAACCCCGAATGATCTAGTCCAGCACGGACAGCGAAGAATGTCTCATCCACAAAATCGAAGTGAGGGCCAAAAAGGCGATGACGGCCTGGACCTCGACCAGGCCAGCCACTTACGGGCGGGAAAAAGTCTGTGGGTGTGAATGACAGTTTCTTTCTCCGCCATGGCGGGAACATCAGATGCTCTTTTTCTCTATCTCTCCCACTTTGGATCTACCACGATGTGTTGGCCAGTGCCAACACACCCTTCCGGCTCTGACTCAACAACGCCTTTCTTCACTTAGCCTGGAGTGCCTCGTTTGAAGAGCAAGAAAAAAAAAAGAGAAGTCCAAATGCATGCGACCTCGATCATACCGTGTTCACGATATAATCGCGGACTAAGAAGTGGTGATATATACGGTTCTCTTGGATTCCCTCTTTCTCCTAACTCTGAAACGCCACGTTCACGGATGAACCGTATAGGCACTAGCCAGCGTCTTTTTGTCCGTCCTCTTCCTTGGAGTCTTCGAGAAGAAGGGAAAACGGAAGCCCGTGACGTGTTCTGTTCAAGTGTAGCTTTTAGACAGACAGAGCTTATCAGCCCGCTGCTATTGACGGGGGGAGCCTGGCTCTATATCACGGAAGTTCTGCCATTCACTCGTCCAACAGCCCTGTTCCGAGTTGTCTGTTCGCCTCTGACCCCCGGACACTTGGGAACAAAGAAAAAGGGACAAAATCCACGTTGATGCAATGTGGTCTGGTGGGGAGCAGTGGTGGTTGTTTGGTGATTGATCGACCCAACCAGGCCGTTTTTTGCCAGTCTCTCTTTTCCTATACATTCTGTGACAAGCCAACCATATCAGAGCGGTGATATAAGGTGCGATGGCGTCAACATGTGAGACTGGGAGAACATGCACCAAACCGGTACAATAGACATTGTCGTCTTCTCGCGGGCATTGTTCCCCGTACTCGTACCCAGGGACATTCCAGTTGAGTCCTTCTGAACAGGCCGAGACCCGGCTCACGCGTGGCACTGAAATGTGTGAGTTGCTGACCGACTGAGGGCCTCACACTCGAGCTTCCTGTGCCTCGCTCTTAAAAGCACCACACCGACCGGAAGAGATTTCATGAGGGGGTGGCGAGTGGCGTTCCGACCAATTGGAACGGGATGTGCAGGTCTGAGGAGGTGCTGGATATGCCGGGGACAAGGACAACAGAAAATGACCTTCCGGTCGAGGGGCAACAAAACAACGACATTTCACACTGCCTGCTGATGTGCCTCTACAGTATCAACAGCACAGCGACATCCAGGCTTGTTTCCCGGCTTGGAGAAGCTTCTACTCCGTTCGTGAACCGAGCACGTCTTGCTTTATCAAAAGCAGAGTCTGTTTACCCATATTTGCTTGATATACATCAGGCCCCATACCGGGGTTGGGATCTCCACCTCTTTCGTATGATGTGCCTCTTCGGCGTCCCTTTCCAGTAATACTTTTTCGTAGACCGGGGCTATTGACGGCGTAAGGTTCTTTTTCTAGAAGGGGAACTCCAGTGAGTGCCCGGCCACCAAGATTCCATATGACACCACGGTGTGTGCCGTGTGTCTGTTGGCTCGGTCTAAGCCAAAACGTCGACTAGCACCAGACAGCGGAGTTTTGGCCTTCGTTTGCTTTCAGCGCTCTTCGCTTAAGGTTAACACGAGTTTGAGAGAGTTTGAAGAATGAATGAGTGATGAGGGAAGAATACGGACTAGTCACTTTTGGTTGGCATGTTGCACGTTTGCTCCTAGCTTTATTAGTGCAGGGCGCACGCGCCCGGGCCCCGATGGGAAAGGCGATTGGGCTGGAGCGCCGGCACAACGGACTGGGTCGGGTACATTCTGTACTGAACATTACATTATTGTAGCCACTCTCTCTCTGTTTCTTTGTGGTTTCTGTCGCTCTCTGGGAACCCAGTCTGGGGTGTTTTCTCCTTTGCAACCAACGTGAGGATATCCCCCCCCCATTCTTCGTCTGCCACTCACGTTGTATACGCCAGCCCCGATTCTGCTCGCCATGGGAAACGCTCGTTGAGGGGGGCCTCCGGAGGAGCAGACCGGGTGGGATGGGGTGAGACTAGATATGCAGACTTATCCTACGTACCAAGATTTGGAATGCCAGACTGGCAGTGTTCCGCCGGGACCAAGCAAGCAAAGGAGCCTCTCAGAAGAGGAACCCCCCTTTCACGAGGCCGGGAGAAAATGCTGTATCACTTTTTCCTTCTGCATGCCCTCTTTTCTCCTCACGTCGATTTCCTCCGACGTGACGGATGCAGTTAGCATCACTTGACCCTCTCTCACGCTATGTGACTACCCTTGTCCAGTTTCAATGTTGGCCATCCTTGCACCTTGACACCTCGTCTGTGTGCATTTTTTTTCTCTCTCTTCCTCGTCGATTTGTTATTCTTTTCCTCGTTCACTGTGCTCCACTGAATATCACTGTCACAGTGATTGGAGGAACAGGGCTGACCCTGTGCTCGGCTGGCTCCATCGAGGGCCAATATTTACGGGGGAGCCCTGGTGGAACAGTAAAATAACGTCCTTCTGGACCAGGCACAGAGAAGAGAGAAAAACGCGGCCTTTTCCTCTTTACACGGAGCACTCCATGCATCTCTGTCCACTTGCCCCCCTTGCTTAGCACAAAAAGACGATAGATAGGAACAATCGAAACACCATCGGAATGGGATCGTTGGTAGAAGGGGAAATAAAAGGGCCAGCCAGCAAGCCTCCAAACACCCGGAACAACACAAACATGCCTAGCCAGGGAAGAAAATAAGAGCGGCCAGCAGGCTGTGGTCCCAGAAATTGCAGTGTGCCCCCCCAAAAATGAAATAAAATAAAATAAAATATACAATAAAACCCCTCGAACAATAACGAGTGCCCGTTCACCCTCTTTCTGTCCCAGCCGGGTTACAAGAAGTTTGCTTCCCGCATGAAGGAAGAGCAAAAGTTTAAACAGAATGCCTGGGTCGCGCCCGTCGGGTTGGCACCAGTCAGCCCGTGGTGTGTTGGGCCTTTCCCTCTTCGTGCGAGGAGAGACGATAAACCCAAGAACCGGAGACGAGATGCATTCCACAGCCGAAGCGAGCTGACCTTGCAGGAGGGGGGGGCTTGAATAGGAGTGTGTTCAGTACAGTACTGTAGAGAAAGATTGTGCGTGAGAAGATTCAAAAGGAAAAAAAGAAACAGCCAGAAAAAGGAAGCACAACCCGCCTCGGTCATCGCCTCAGAACACGTCTTCTCGCTGAACCTGGTTATCACCAGCCACGCTATGCCATCTGAGCATAAGCTTCACAAGCTTGTGCACAAAAAAGAAAGCAAAGACATGAAAACGGAAGAGCCCTAAAAGAAGAAAGGAAAAAATAAAAGGGAACACCGAGCCTTCCCATCCGCCTGGCCTACAGGCTAGGAGGGTTTCTGATTGTCGGGATATGGGAGGCGACATTTAACATGAGTCGACCCGTGCCGCGTTGCGCGTATTATCTTTTCTCTGTGTGTAGCAGCACTTGTTCTCCCCGTGTCTCGAATTGTGTGTTCGCTTGTCGTCTTCTGGGGGCGCTTCTTCCGTGGTGACGGCTGTGGCACATTTCAGCAGGCTAAAAGCCAATCTGATACCAGGCCGTCCTTTGCCATACCATTCCAGGACCAGGAAAACCCTACAAACGAACCCAATCTGGACGGGAAATCAGTGGCTTGGTACTGTTGCACGGGATTGATTCACAACGTACGAAGGCACACACGGACCGTGGATGGATGTTGACGGGAGCTCCGCTTGAGCTGTTGTCACATTTTTCTGATATCGTCATAAAGCCTCACCTGCAGGACGAGGAATCCTTCCCCATTCCTGCTGTTGATGCAGTTGGTAAAGTAATCGTGTGAGTGTGCGTCTGCCGGAAGCAAAGGAAGTGGAGCTTTTGCTACTGGGGTTCCTCCACTTCGCGGAATGTTCATGATTGTAGAGAGGGAGATGGTTCCGGCCAGGCCGTAGATGTGCTGTGCAGGAGCTTGGTTGTGTAGGAGTATACCGACTGTACAGTACTGTACATCCTCTCGCTTGACGTCAAACCCTCGATATGACGATACGTCGGCCACGCACCCCGATCTTTGTCCAACACACCTTCGCCTTCTCGCTCAGCGATTGAAGAAGAAGGAAGAGGGAGCCTAGACTCTGGCTGCTATCTTCCACCCATCAGGTGGTCCGTGATAAGGGCTGGTGTGTTCATCTGCAGTTTCTGTGCGTTGTGAGTGTGTCATCCCACAAACCCTAGACCTAGCACAAAAAGAGACAGGAAAAGCAAGCAAGCCGAGCCAGGCTGCTCACTTCCGAGGTTGAGAGACTTTCATCGGATCGTGGCTCTCTCTATCTCTCTCTTGTTCGGTTTATTTACACGCCCCCAGCTACATTTGTATGTCCAGGATACATGGCCTCTCGCTTTTCGCCGGCTATCCCCACACCAAAAAGCTCCAATCGCGCGACCTTCCTCCATGCTCTGACATGTTGTCCCTCGCATTACCGATCACCATTCCTCGTGCTTCAAAACATAATCGCGAGCTTCACTAGTCCAGTTCTCTTACGAGGATCCCCTGTCTGTACGGCTTTGGCGTATTGCTTCCAGATGATTTGTATGAGCAATATTCCCTCAAGTCTTGTGGTCCAAAGCCGTGAAGTTGTGTCTGTACCGCATACAGCGTCGCCGTTCCCCAGGTTCTGCCAGCTTTTTGATGGTGGCTTCGACGGATCAACGCGATGGATGACCGCCTCTCTCGGCCCATCATCATCCACTCCTCCAGCTGCGACTCTCATCGCCTCTTCTCCTTTCTGTTTCCAAGGAACCCCTTCCTCCATCTTCACCGTCAATCTGTCTTGCCGGCACCCGCTCTCGAGCGAAGCTCGGGAGCTGCATGATGCTACCTCTTATCATGCCTTACTGCAATACAGTCCAAGTGTGTGGCCTCGACGGGCGAGCGCATTTTTGCCCGTTTTTCCTGCCATTGGCAAATTGATAATGACACCACACACCACACACCACACCCACACCCACCCGCTGATGTTCCCCCCCCTCCCAAAGAATCCTTCTCTCTCCCACGAACCCCTCGATGAAATTCGGCATGGAACACATAAAACCATAAAAAGAGCCAGACAATACGGACACACGGATGGCCTAAAAGGTTACTAGAGTAGCTTAAAAAGCCAACCTGACAGGAATGGACCCAATCCCAGCGCAAAAAAACAAAACCCGCCTCTGGAGGGGCAGTTTCGAATAAGGATCCAGGTCCATCAAGCTTCCGGACTTCCAGACTTTCCGAATCTTCCCTCTTATGACATATTGACAACACCTCATCAAGACACGTAGATTATTACGCAGAGCCTGCGTTATCTTTCGAGCTTGACCAGCCACTCCGGCAACCCTTCGCCCTCTTCAGTTCTTGTCTTTTTATCTTACCCAAACCTCGGAACTTATGCCGTCATGCGGAGTTTGCACCGATCCTGAGGCTTGAAGGTATACTGTACAGTATGTACTGGATACATCTGCTTCTTTTTCCGCATGGCCAGCGATGCCTCTTACAGTCCAGAGCCGTGCTGAAGTACACTGTATCTAGGCTGTGCATACATACAGTACAGTTCAGTACATGCTCCATACACACACTCATCATGGTATCTGCGTTGCCTCGATGCAGACCAGAGATCACATTCTTCGCAGCCCATGCTGGGCTCCTGCAACCTAAGTCTGTGCGAGCTGACATTTGTTTTTCTTGTGCCTCTTGGATCCCTCGTGTGCTGGAGTGTGTTGGCAGACCAGTTTTTTCTCTTTTTCTTCCTTGCTTTCCCTTGTCTTCCGGGGGTACGTACTCCGCTGGCACATGTTATGTGCACACTTCGCCGCCCATCCATCCGCCATGGCTGCCTGTTTGGTTCGGGTGCCCACCCATCTCACAGATAGCCTGGCCAATCGACCATCACATTGGAGGAAGATGCAGAGGGCGAGAGAAAGTGAATGCATTGAAAACGGACAAGCTTGACACAGATTGGGGGAAGTGGGTTGCAGCGCCTTGGAGGTGGATGTGGTGCCCTGGGCAATCCCACAGCATTTACAATTCTACGTCCGTGGTGGGTTCCGTGGTGTTAGCGAAAGCTCAAGCATGCCAGAGCTTGTCCCGTCGCCCGTCTCGTTAAATATTCCGGCTGACGTTTTGTGTACGGATAGTGACGAGGATGGCTCTGCATTATTTTGTGGTGCACATCTGTGCACGCACACACACCACACGCTCCGAGGGTACTCAGCAGGTAGTCTGCACAGAAAGGAAACGCAGGATTAGTCCGTTTCCTTACAGGCCTGCTTTACGTTCCGAGGAGCACAACTCTTATTTTTCGCCTCTGCTGCTTCTTCACCACCCTTGCTGGGTTCTTGGCTACACACCCTGCCTTGTTGCACGCCTCTTTGAAGTTCTCACGCACACGCCCCCACCCACTCGTCTTTTTCTTTGTTGGACAAAAAGAGAGAGTGAAAGTGAAGGAGGAAAAAATTGAAAAAAAGTCTGCGTGTCTAGAACGGCATTCGAGTACCCGATATTACAGGCCTTGCATCTGGTGTACGACAATTCTACCGACGGACATCTCTCTCCATCTATCAACAAAGGGTTCTTTTTATCGTCGAGAAAGCGTTACGCCACTTGTTGTTTTTGACGTACACCCCGACCTTAGTAACGCCGCTTCATTGAGAGGAGAGGTCCCCTTTCCCCGGTGTGGAAAAAGTGGAAGCTAGTCTAGGAAATTCATCGTCTTTTTCTTAAATCTTGATGACCTACGGGAAGTGAAGGCCAGGAAGACTAACCTTTTGCCTATCATTACACGGAGGAATGAATACCAAAGATTAATTCACATACCAGAGCGGGAGAAGTAGAAAATCAAAGCAGGGGTCGGGGAACACTTTTGTGATCGTTAGTGAATGCAGAACAAGTAAAAAGCCCTAGGTTGTGTGAAACGGATGGGAGAACATACTGAAGAGCTTTATTCTGCTTCCACACACACACACACTCTCTCTCTCTCTCTCTCTGTTGGACTGCTGACCTTGACGAAAGAAGTCTCACCGGTCTGATAATACTACGAAATAATCCATTATGATATCTCGCGGTTGTTCAGTATAGTCTGCTTTTTCCATCTACAGGCTCACTTCGTCTCATTTCTCGTTCACGTACTATGGCCATCCTTCGAGACGTACATGCAGCGAGTTGGAAGTTGACGGATAGGATATCCTTTTTCAATCAATTGTCTTGACTAGGGGGAGTTGACATTGCTTTTGTGCTTGGGAGGATTGAATGCATCGTTTCCTCAGGCTGTGCTGCTGATAGAGCCAACATGTGAGGAGGAATGACATACTGACAGTACCCCGTGGACATATGCACACACAAAACCTGTTATCTCCAGCATCTTGTATACCCCAGCAGAAGTCCGCGTCGTGTCTCCATTTTTTCGAAAAACTCCAGACACCACGATTGATATCCCCCATTCAACTTAGCTCTACCACAGTGAACAGTACAAGATAGGGAGCAAGGAGTGATTATGCTCACGATTTCATCTTCCCCATCTCCAGACTAAAACACAGACAGACTCAGTTAGGTAGGGGATACAAGAAAAAGAAAAGAAAGCACTCTCGCACAGCCTCCCTGGCTCTCGCCAATTTCCTGGCACTTTGCTGCCAGTTGCAAAATAACAGCTGCGATTGCGCGGTGTCGTCCCTCATTCTTCTCCGTGTGTGCTTCTTCCCCTGGGTGGTGGCCGAGAGGCTTTTTAGCTTATGTCCCGTTCTTCACTCCCCAGCCCATCTTCCACACTCCCCGATTGGTACGGCCGTTCAATATCTTCCTTTCTTCTTGTTCCCTGTTCCGGCATCCGCACACCCCCCCTTTTCCCTTCCCACCCCAAATTCCCTCTGGCGCCGGGAAGTTAGCCATGCGAGTGTATTTTAGAAGGAAAAAAAAGAAAAGAAATTTAGACGAGGGAGAGTAACAGAGAGCTAGAAAATCAAACGATTGTCGTTGTTAACGGTATCTTGGAAATAAGTAAAAGTAAGTAGACCCACGAAGCGTCAATGGGGGAGGAGGCTTTGATCTGGACTTCGTGATGTTGGTATGAGATAACAAGGACGGGAGAAAGATGAATATCATGTATCAGTAAAAGAAAGAGCACTCTTCGATAAGCACTTGTAAAGTACAGCTACATATCTCTTCACAGAGTGTACTGTAGTCTTCACATGCATCTTGTGTGCAGCAGGGAACAGCAACACGCTCTCACATTGCATTACAGCCCCCCCCAAACACACACACACACACACACTCTTTCTCTCTCTCTCTCTCGCTCTCTCTCTCTCCCATCCACGCATATAATCGCAATCCAAGCTAAGCTAGCTGTGACTGGTCACTTCGAGAAAGTACATGTACTTGCCAGCCCACAACAGCTCATGTTTTCCCATCTTCGCCCTGTGTTGCTGCTTGCTGGTCACCATCATTCTTCTTCTTCTTCTTCTCTTTTGTGTGTACAGTACAGTACTGTACAGAACAGTCAAGTCTATCTCCTCTTTCTTCTTCCTCCTTCCTTTCTCTCCCCCCGAGAACTTCCTTCCGCCACTCGTGATCGTCTCCAACCAAACAAACGGCTTCAACTCTCGTCCGCACCTGCCGCCCCAATCTGCAGCCTATCGTATCCTTCCCACCAACCGCCCAACCTCGATAGATGCATATCTTGTCCTTCCATGCGGTAATACCGTATAATTGAATTGATCATCTGCATATAGTGGTGGTGGTCCTCTTTTCTTTTTGCTCCTCATCTATCGAATCCGGTTTTGTCAACTCCAACCTCTTAAACTACCAGCTCGGAAAAGTCGAGCTGAAGTCATCACCACCCTCCATCGCCATCCTAATCTTACTCCTCCAACCTCTTTTTGCCATCTTCATATCATTATCAACGGGTATATTCGTCTGTATTTGACTGTTCTGTAGTCGTTTTAAATAATCTGGTGCTTCCCCGTGGCCTCACCTCTCACATCGTTACGCCGCTCATACTCTCTCGTCATCCTCCACAACAAAACTGATCGTGATCGCCATAATCTGGTCTTATCACTCATCATCCGGTCTCCGTCTCGTCAGCCTATTCTTCTGCTGTTCTCATTCTTTCTGAGAGTTCTCTGCTTTTCTCCCTTTCAGGCCTTGCCTTCAGGACGATCTTCTCTTCTCTTCTCTTCTTTTCTTCCACCTCTCCCGTCTCACCAATTCTCCTTCTCTGACCCCGGCATCCTTCCTTGGATCCACTCTCAGAGATCCCACCCACATCGTGTGATCGCCACTCGGTCTTCTGCATCACGTCTGCGCTTTTTGGGCTTTTGATTTTCTTCTGCTTCCAGCAACATCCCAATAGTACCGGATTTACCCTCCTCCCCCTCGTCTTATCCTGTTCGCGCTTTTCATCCGGCCTCTCCACGTCTCCTTGTTCCAGGTTATCGCATCCTGGCGCGAGCATCTACTGTACAGTACTGTCTAACGCCATCCTGGTCCTTTCACCAACCGGATCGAAAGTCTTCCCGTCGATCACAGCGTTATCTTCCTAGTGGCCTTCTGGAAGTTTGACGTTTCTTTCTGAACACTTCGCAATCGCCTGGCTCTTCTCGCCTTGCCCCTCGTCTTGATCGCTCTCACAGTCTCTTCTGTTCTTTTGGCCCTGGGTCTCCCTCCATCTCATCTTTCCCTTGCCCGGTCTGGTGTCCACGATCGACCTTCATACCTTTCTGCTTTGGGAACTTTGCATTTGATCCCACTGCCTTGTCTGGTGTTCCTGTAATTTACCGGCACATATCGTTCCTTTGATTCCCTGACATCCTCTGCTGTGATTTGCCTTCTTCTTTCCTTCCATCCTCGCCTGTTCTTCCGCTTAGCGGTTCCGCGTTTTGTCTACGCCTATCACGGACTGCCCGACACAACCATTTTGGGGCCTGACCTGGCAACCTACGTATATCGGCTTTTTGGTTTATTGCCTCTACTACTCTTCTCACTATTTGTTGGCTCTGTGACTTGACTTTGAAGTGTCTCTATCTCGAGAACTTTCTCCCCATCTCTTCCTGGTCTGACCTCATTGTCTGCCTTCCAGGGATCCTCGGCCTCCTCTTCCTTGACTCCTCAGCTGCTTCTTCATTTCCTCGGATCTCCTGCCTAAGCTCGTACTGTATATTTCCCTTTCTAGACCTTCCTGGCTCGAGTTCTCATCTGAACTAGCCGATCACTTCCGGAATCTCAGCCTGATATATCTCCATTTCTTGACCCTCGAATATTATTCAGGCCTACTGTCAATCATCTTCCGAGCCGAACTTTCTCCAATTCTCCGTCTCGGCCTCTTTCTCTTCCTCTCTCACTTCTCACTCCTCACTTCGCCGCCGCCTCTTCTCTCTGTCTTCTCGACTTATCCAATCATTCGAGAGAAACCCGGTTCTGCAAATCATCCTCTCTCCCACAGCAATATCTCTCGCGCATTTACTTGACACCCATCCATCTTCCATCGATCCCAGATTCTTACAAAACCAGGACCTCTCCCCGCATTCGAACCCAGTTTTCATCCGTTCTTTTTTCTCCCTCTTTTCTACTCTTTCTCTACCTCCCGTGAAAGCAATCTTCTTCGATCCAGTCATTCTTGGATCGACCATTCACCCGCGAGGTCATCCGAGCTCTTCTTCCTGGACTCACAACTTGAGCTGGCCTGGAGTTAGCCAAGAAAGCCTGTCTGATCTCGAGTTTACTGGCAAATTAGGCACACCAAAATAACTGTGAGTCTTTTCGTCGTTTTGACACTTTCTTTCTCTGCTACCGGATTCCACTGTGCTTCAATACCAAAACTGACAAGGACATTCCTTCCTAACTTACTCTTCTAGGTCTGCGAGAGTCAACTTACAGTCGCGGGCTCAAAGCTGCTGAAATTAGAGGCGTATAATTCTGCCGTCTTCTAGGGCTCCGAGAGTTACATCCAGTACAGAACTTGAAGTGGGAACCTAGAGGTACAGTAGGCCCTATTCTCACACCCCCCCTCCCCGCTCTTCTTGTCTTCATCTCACCCTCCATCACATCACCCACTCATCCACCGTACATGTCTAGTGCATACTGTACTGTGCTGTACATTGTACATTGTACATGGGTGTTGGGATGGGTATCCTCACCAGTACATATATGTACCCAACGCCCTCCCACCTCTCTCCCTTTCTCTCTCCGTCTATGCCACCATATATCCTTCTTCATGACCTACTTACTGTCCTTGCTAACTTCAACCTACCTATCCTTCCATAGCCGACAATATAGATACACTTCACCTTCGTTTTCCTTTCTACTCTATTTCTTATCTTCATTCTTCTCTCTCTTTCACTTCCAACGCCTCTCGCTCTCACGTTCTTGTTCTTCGCCTCAATCCCCACACCAAACCTTATAACCTATTCATTGTGGTATGTCCACAACCGATACGAAGCTGGCGACCGTATCTGCAGCCCCGCGACTTCATAGTGACTTCGCATCTCCTCTCCGGTCACACCTCATGTCATCTTCGGACCTGTCTTCGATGAACCACCCAAGCCACATGTATCAGTACGGATCACCCAGCATCCACCCTCCGACGGCACCGCTGTCCGGATCGGGAATGACTTCTTCCATGATTGGGTCAAGCCTCCCTGCGTCCAGCCTTGCCCCGTCTACCTCGTCCGCGCCTTCGTCAACTACTACTGTCAATGGAATCATTGGCCGAGAGGCCACGGCCTCGCCTGACGACATCAAGCCGGCCTTCCAGTCGCCTCACACTCTGACCATTCGACAACAGCCCCAGCATGCCCGAGTAGCTATTGGCAAGGAGAAGGACCGCAAGCCGATCGACCCTCCACCGATCCTGCAGCTTACTGTGACGACAGAGCGGGACCCTAACCAGAACTTCCTCCAAAGCCCATACTTCTTCATGACGTGCACTCTCGTTGGCTCAGACGGCCAGACCCTGAAGGATGTACCTACCACTGTGATGGTTGGCTCACTAGCTTCCAGCTTGCACAAACTGAAGGATACTGATAACAACGACGGTGGTTTCTTCATCTTCCCCGATCTGTCTGTCAAGATTGAGGGCAAGTTCCGCCTTTTGTTCACCCTGTTCGAGTTCCAGGGACAGCTGTGCACCCACGTTGGATCTATCACGTCCGAAGTGTTCACAGTGTGGTCGTCCAAGGCTTTCCCTGGAATGGCCGAGTCGACGTTTCTTACCCGGTCTTTCAGCGACCAAGGAGTTCGCCTGCGGTTGCGAAAGGATTCACGCACGATGACTACTCGGAAGCGCAATAGCCACCAGGCTAAGATCGCCGAGGAGTACCAACAAGTTCGATATGCACCGCGGGCGCGGACGGCCGCGTATGACAGCGTATCGGGACCGACGCTGCCCCGAATCGACAGCAACCAGTCTAGCCACGATCACCAGTCACAGTCACCACAGGACACCACCTCGCGGCAAGGGTCCTTCACTAGTCCATACACTACGTATGACCGGATACCCGATAGCAGGAGCAGTGTTCCCACCCTTCAGACGAACCCAGCAGCCAACAGCTACTACTACAATCCTGGATACGTGCAGAGCAGCTCATATACTCCTGTGTCCCAAGGTCTGGGACTCCACGGAGTGGTGTCGACAACTGGATCTTCATCGTTGTATCCTCCTCCGCAGTCACTTGGCTCATACCCACCCGAGCCAGCGTACGGTCACCACCACGATTCGCCGCCGTTTGGACATCATCAAGACTTGCACTACCGGCAATAGATGTCGACTCCGTCAGACATAGAGTTACCTTGCCTCTCTATCTCTTCACTCGCCTCCTTTCTCTCTGCAACTTCCCCCAATATATCTGTTACGCTTATCCCAGTTCTCCACCCCAGTTGACCGCAAGAAGTTATGATCTCGATTGCGTCTGTTTGTCTTTTTCTCTCTCGTTTCTGCGTTCCCCCCCTTTTTCCTTTGTGATTCGTCTCAAGAGAAAAGTCCTTTCCTAATTTGCTGTTTTATTTTGGCGGGTGGGCTTCAGGTATGGAGGCGAGGATATCTTTTGACTATATTTGTTTAGCCATTCGATTTTTGGGACGGCTTTTGATATTCTTCTATCAGAGTACAGACGCAGTCTCACGACTAATCTGGACCAATTCATTTCTTCTCAAGTAGGAGAGATGGATATGCTTTTGGTCGATAATGCCCTACACCATGTTCAAATGGTATGACTTTGCTTTTGAAAAATACGTTTTTCCCCCCCTTCTTCTTGTGTGCTTTCTTTCCCCTATTCACTTTTCAGTTTGGCCGGCTTTGAACTTTTCTTGTGTTTTTTCTTTCTGCTTTCCCTTTTCTGATTGATCTTCCTGTTTTGGCTTTTGTTAGAGTGGACCTTGCATTTTCGGATACGTATGCTTTCAATTTCCTGTTCTCAATTGGTTTTTCTTTTCTTTCTGGATATTTCTTTTTCTTGGTCTGTCGAGGGTGTGAACATGGCGCGAACATTTCCGGTCTTTCTATTCTTTGTTTTCATTTAGTGATTGGCTACGGTGTACTTTGCTGTTTTTTGATTCTCTTCTCTTCAAACTTCACTTCTTGATTCCCGCGCGCGCACGTTTAAATTTCCTTTTTGATTACTTTCTGCTTGGCTTTTTCAGCGCTTGCGTCACGACCGGTCTTCTATTTTACTATTTACTAAGGTTTTAAAACTCTTTTATACACATATTACGCTTTTCTTTCACTTATTGTTCTATTTCCATTCCTACTGCGTCTTTCACAGACTGTTTTGAGAGGGACGACTGGTGAGGGCGAGGGCCTTTTGGTCGGATGACGGCGCGAAAGGGAACTTCTAACCGTGGTTAGCTGCTGTTAGGTGTTCCTGGGTCGTCTCGTTTGAGTCAATGGCAACCAGGATTTCTGGGAGAGGATGCGAGTGGTTATTTGGATAAGAGTTTGGGTGCATAGCTCCTCCTACTCCTATCTCCTCTCTCGAGGCCCGGTTGCCTGAGTTTCTGCACCAGTCGGTTGGTCCTAGTGGTCCAGGTTTCCTGGTTTCTTGGTCGTGTGCTAGGATTTCTTTTGTTGGTGTTTCTTGTCTTCATTTTCTTTTCGGGTGGTGGTTCCTTGGGCCTAGATTGGAAATATTGGACGCAAGAGGAAATAATGGTGTGAGATGGGGAGAGATATATACTGTGGGTGGTATGGGCAACGGCAGGATTTTCAGTGGAAAGCGGAGATGGATGGATGGGGTCGCCCAAGAGATTGACTATATACCAGAGATTGTATACAACAGCACACAGCTGGAAGAACGGCATGTGTCCAGCACTTTTATCTTTCTTTGGGTCGTGAAGTGTGGTACTACTACGGCTCAGCATTGCATTTGTCTCCCCGTGGTATGTGAGTGTGCGAGAGTGCGTGTCCCACATCTCGCGTAGGGTGAAGTGATGATGTTGTGCATGAAATACCGAATGGGGCGAACAGAAACAGAGAAACACATATTCTATAGACTAGGGTTGAATAGTAGCGAGTTTCCCTGGAACGCCATATAGTGGTGTCATGCTTTCCTGTGTTTTGCTTAGGGCCCTATATGTGTGTGGCAACGTGAGAGGAAGACGCCGGGGACCGTTCCTGGAGCCAGTGGTGGACACTCCATGGGTAGAGGTGACTGTCTCCTCGGAGCGGCTAGAAGGACGGCATTGGTATCTGCTGACCTTGGCTGGGGTGGCATGAGAAGCGAGAACAAGAAAACACAGACATCCGTATGCACACGCATGAAGATAGGGCGAGGAACAAGTGCACGGGGAATGGAAAGGAAAACCTGACCGGATGGCATGAACCCGTGGGACGAGACACCCTGGGTCGTTTGTGAGGGAGCCTAAACACAACATGCCAGAAATGCGGTGAAAGATAGCTGTGCGTCGTGGGAAGCTGGGCCTTTACTTGGTGGAAGTTTCTTTGGGTATACATTAGCTGGTACAGGAGACAATTTTTCTTCCCCCCTTCTTCCCTTCCTCTAATTTCTTGTTCTGTGCCGCGCGGCATGTTTGGACGCGCGGATGGCCGGGGCCGCGCCGGGCTGCGGGGGCGGAAGGCCGGACGGTGGGCCGGATGGGACGCCGAAGTGGGACCCGTGTAGCTGAGCGATGATGTACACCAATCCGCCCAGTAAATGTTCCGTTCCTTTTTCTTTTATCTCTTCCATAGGCCATTATGCTTTTTTTCAGCTCTGCTCATGGTTTTTTTTTTCTCCGTGATGTTCCCTCTTCCCTCAGCTCCTGCATCCCCTGTCTCGCATCTCGGAACCACCGCCGACGCCCACCCAACGGGCATGATCGGCTGGTCCCCCGGGGGTAGGAGAGGGGAACGAGGAGGGATGATTGTCTGGTATGAACATCGTCTCATCTGCAGAGGAGGGGATGGGAGGAGCCACCTGCTTCGTGGGTATTTTCGCGTGCTGTTCAGACGAGATGACACTGTTGTGGGTGACTTTCATCCCATCTGGGAGGGGGCGGGCACCATGCTCGGCGTAGAGGTGGAGCCGCGACCTTCCGGAGATCCGAGGATCACACGCCGTGTGAAAGGGACTGGCTGAGCGGCGGCAGGCATTACACCCACAAGACCAAGTTCGGCTTGTTGTCATTGTGTGTGTGGGCGAATATGATGACGCTGATCGCCGCGATCTGCGACCGTTGGTGCCTCCCAGGGTCTCTTCATGCGGGACGAACTCGTCCCGGATAGAGCGGGCGATGGGGGTGGTGTCTCATGGAAGACTTAACCGAGCAAAAGGAAGCATTACACCCCAAAATAGTTGTTGTCTGGCCATGGCGTGTGTGTGTTTGTGGAACTTTCGGATGAAGTCCTGGCTTGTGATCGGATGCATGGTTGGAGAAACTGGGTGGGTGTTTAGGGTTGATTGCCGGCATTGGGGTTAGTGCGTAGGGTGTAACCCGAATCCCAACACTGACGATCGTCATGCTCCGTAGCGACTGCAGCAAGAGGGAAACAGGGCAATATGGGTGTGGCAGGACGGAACTACCGGCTTGCATATGACATGAAGAGCGGGCAAAAGAAGGAGAAAGCAAAAAAAGCTGGTGCGGCTTCGTCGGCCGAAGGAGCCCTGTATTGCCGCCTCTTCTGCGATATGACGGAGGCGAAAAGCGACATGTACATACACTATGCTCATAGCTGCAGCCAGGCCCATATCAACGCGAGAAAAATAGGGATCGTACTATCATTGTGGTGGCCGAAGTCGGCGAGGGTTCTGCGGAGGTGGGATTTCGTCCGACCGAGGAGTCCTCTGGGATGAGATGGAAGAATGGCTAGGGGATCCACGATATAGGGTTTGTCTCGCCATCGACGAGAGTTTTGAGGATTGGCTTGCAGTAGAAGAGCCAAACTGGACATACTAGTCATATACTTTCTTCCTCTTGACTCTGTCAAGCCCAGAACACACACGCAACGGAATGCGGGATCGAGATACATGGCACTCTGTGCCGCCCCCCAAATTCCCGCACTCTGGCCAAACCCCTCTTCCAGAATTCCTCATCATGAACTCAGTGTTTCCCGGGGCACGTGAACCTGTTCGTGTCTGAACTTGGTGGTTTGTTGATGCATGTACTCTTTCCTTCTGAAGGTTGATCCAGCGTAGTGGTTGTAGTGTAGTCCCAGTTAACTCTAACGGCTTGCATCTGGACCAACAAGGCGTGATATGAAAGTACCTCGTTATGCTACAAATGGAGGAGTCGGAGACTTTTCTGCTCCAAAATAGCAACATAGCCTGTCTTCAAGCCCACTTTGTGGAGCTCAGCCAGTGGCTAGAAGGCTTCTAGGCTTATATCTTCGCGCCCCACCCCCACCGGCCGTATTCCACGCCCGCAAGGGCTTGCCTCGTTCTAGTATATGACTGTGATGACGGTATAGACTAGTGGAGATGGGAAAGGGCTCACATATATATCTGTCCTTGTCGGAAGCTTTCCGGCCGCAATGCCTGGTGTTCCGGGTCGCCGGAACTCCCGGAGGCGAGCCCCGCTTTTTCGGTCGTCGTCCGCCGCGCTAAGAGACGACAAACCTGCAACTTTAGTGCTGAAAAGTAGTCCAGAACCCCTAGACTGGAATTAAAGCAATATTGCGATATGGTAATAAATATGAGAGATAAGTATAACAATCGTATTCTCAACTCGGGAACTTGCTCGCCCTCACCATAAGATGGCATCCCCCCTTCCAAAGACTTAGAAATAGGTAATTACACGGACGTATGACAGTAGCGCTGATCCAGCCAGAGAGTCTCAAGAATTCCTGTTTATGTTCCGACGGAGACTCGGGGGTGTAACTAAACAACTCGTCTCGGAGTTTTGCAAATGTCTTCGTCAACTCGGCAATGGTTTCGGGATCTGCGCTTTTGGTGGCACCGAGGTAAAGAGGCGTCCCCGGTGGCATTCAGTTGCATTTGACATGTACGACTATACGAGTCCAAAGAGTTCACGATGCCTTAAGACATAATTGTCTTTGAATCGGCGGCGGCCTCACCTTCTTCAAGTGTCAGCAGACGATGGGCTTACACCCAACACCCAACACCCAGCTGTGTAACTCGCATCTATCACTTGGCATCCTGTCAATTTTTGGTCGAGACATACATGCTGCAATGTCGCTTGCATTGTGTTATAAAATCAATTAATAGCGAAAAAGTTGAAAGAGAAAACGTCTATACAAAACTAGTAGGTAGTCTACAATATCACCAACAACCCACAGTCCGCTTTTGTATCCGACAACCACCCGCACACATCCAGGTGGACAAGAAAGAAGACCAGAGTAAGCTTGTCGTACAAGGAAATAGGGAATATTGTGGGTTTCAAAGCCCGGAACACTGCTCTCACTGAACATACAACACGACTTGGGACCATATACCATGGCGGGTGTAAGAAATGTCTCAAGGAGGGAGAGAAAAGAGGCTGGTTCGAAGAAAAGCAGCCGGATAATAAAGAGAATAGAACCGTGTAAGTGAGGCTAAGCAGATATCCACGTGGGTGTCATCGCTTAAAGAGCCGGGGGAGCACCGCAGCTGGTGGAGTTACCAGCCGACTGGCCGAAGATGCAGTAGTATCCACCGAGGTTGTAGGCCCAGCTGAGCGAGTTGAACTCGACATCCATGCGGCTGATCTTCCACAGGCCCTTCTCACGGACGAGGTTGAGGATAGTGATGCCTCTGACAGTGCGGCCGTATCCGAAGGTGCTGGTCCAGATGAAGGACAGCGAGGTGCAGCCGACGACGGGCTCGCCGACAATCTCGAGGGGCGTGCCGGGCTGGTTCTGCTGGGCGGTGTCGAAGGCGATCTTGGAGGGGAACGTGGGCCCGTCGGACGGGTTGTTGGGGTTGAGGAAGGTGTTGATGCTCTGCGACCAGTCCTCGAAGCCGTCGACCAGGTAGCGGTCAGAGTCGGCCTGGTTCCAGTAGCCGATGAGGCGACCGTAGGCAGCGATGATCTCGCTGGCATCGGCCTTGGTAAGGCAGCGGCAGGCGGCGGCCTTGGGGGCATCGCGCTTGAGCACGGGGGCCAGGGCGCCGGACTCGGCCTCGTGGGGCATGGCAAGGGCCGAGCCGAAGAGGCCGAGGGTGAAGATGGCGGACAGACGCATTCTGATGTGTGGGATATGGGAAGTGTAGAGAAAAGGAGCAGAAGCGCCAACTAGAGCTGGGATATACTGAGAGTTGAACGAAAAGAGAGAAAATTGACAAGAAAATTAAACGAGTGAATGAGTGACTGAGAAATGGAAGCGTCCAGAGAGACTAGATAGATCTAGTAGAAGGAGTGCTTGTTGCTTTCTGCATTCCTCTTACTGAAATGTCCACGAGAGAGCTGGGAACTGGCGGGCTCTTATACACAAGGACTCTGCACGCGGTCTTAGAACCACGGCTGCTGAGGACTGTGTAATATCCATGTGTGTGTGTGTGTGTGTGTGTGTGTGTGTCTTCTCTAGCTTCTCCCGCTTTTCTTCTTTCATGTCTTGGCCTTCCTGTGATCCCCCTTCCCTCCTCCGCCCCGATCTAGCTGTGTATGTTTACTTCCGTCCGTCTATGTGTGTCACTGGAGAGAGTACCAAAGAGCAAGAGAGACAGAGGGACAGACACAAATAGACCTGGCAAAAGCCCGCAATGTGGCTGTCCGAGGGATGGTGGAGAGACGAAGCTGTGGCCACGGACAACGCAAGGGAGCATGACTTGTCGAGAGACCGACAGACATGGCTGAAATTGAGAGACTCCTGTTCTCTTTTCTTTTTCTCTTGGCTTGCTCACTCGTTGTCCCTGGAGATCCAAGGGCCGTCTGGACCCCTTTTCTTTTCCTTTTTCTCTTTCGTGCTGTATCTTTCTCTTTCCCTTCCAATCTTGGCACTGGCGAAATCACCAGCGTCGTGTGTCTCTCGCGTGTTCTGCATCTATGAGTGAGTATGTCCCCTTTTCGGCTGTTTCTGATGAACAGGGGCGGGAATACTACAGTACACACACAATACGTTATGGCTCCCTACTGGAGATCTTCACCATCCAGCAAAGAAAACAAATGGAAAAGAGCTGAGCTTCCTCTTCCGACTTCCGGTCGGTTGTACACGTATGGACGCCGAATTTGCACAGCTCATGCAAGGTCACCAGCGCCACACGACGCATATATCGTGAGCCGGCGGTGTGATCGGTAGGTATTATCCTGTGATGTCTGGATTGAAAAGCTACCAGACCAGAAAATTCTCTTTGCATTTTTTCTTTTTCTTTCTTGCACATGCTGGATCCCCAAGTCTGCCTCACTCCCAAAGAGCCGAAGAATAGGGCTCGCTTTGTTTATATCTCACAACTGAGACACGCCGACATCCACCCGCTCCGCTCAGCCCGTACCGACTTGGAAGTTTACAGGAGACAGAACTCTGGGTTCCTGAACCCCGGGCAGAGACACATGGCAATTCTCAATAAAATCCCAGTTCCTCTTCCGTTCCCGTTGGCAGGATGCCTCGTTTTGGATATTATACGCCGGACGGGACAGTAGTCACCACCACAACACGCTGATCAGCCCATGTATTTCAGATTCCTGCCCGGGCGAGGAATTGGGGATGCGAGGGGAAATCAAGATTTGGTAAGGCTTTGCAAGTGAATGTTACTTCTCCTGGGTTAGGATAGCGTTTTTCGGTAACGGGAAAGTCAGGGCGGTATTGTTGAGGATGGAAAAAGGAATATGCACTCATACGGGGAAGACACCGAATGGATACCGCGCTGATTGTTGGTTCAAGAATTTCCTTTTTCTCTTTCTCTCCTGACTAGACTAACCACAGTATTCCCGCCCCGTTTTCTTTTCTTGTGCCCAGAAACAACCACAGGGGAATCACGAAAGTGCCCCAAGACAGCAGCATGAAGAGCTAGTGCACATACCAGACACTTTTCTACACTTCAACACATTGGGTACAGCTGTGCGAGTGAGAAAGAACAACTAATACGGACGATGGATGAACACTGGTCACGCAAAAATAGACCACCTCGTCCTCCGATTCATATCACAAACAGTTCCAGTCTCTGTGATGACCAGCCCGCAAGCCAAGTAGGGAAAGGGGGCTGGAAGCAGGGCCAGACGAGAAACCATCCCCCCAGCCAAGCGCGCACGTATGTACCACAACGATAAACAGATCGCCACATCCAATATCGAGCAGTGTGCTCGGGGTGACGATGTGAGAGAGGCCGGCAGGGGCGGCGACCGTGCACCGGTCTGTACTCCCATGGAGTCTAAGTTTGTCCGCATAGTATAGATGAGTGTGCATACGACGACTATCAGATGTGACGGCTTCCTCCAGCTTGTGACCCAGTGGCGCTGCAACTCGCAGAAACTGGCAACGCCAGCATGCTATGCTCCAGGAGGCGGTTCAAAACAGGGCGTTTACGGAAATGAACGACAGATGAAAGGCGGCGGACCGAGTTGTAGTGACTTGCGCAGCAGAAAAACCAACGCCACGGACTCCGCCGCACCGTCGCAGCGCAGAGAGAGGGGGGAGGGCGAGGAAAGACATTTTATGCACATCAGCACACATCAGCAAAATAGCACGGACACTTGCTCGTAGTCGTAGCTGCAGCGCCACATCTGACTTTCGCCGGCGTTGGCATTGGCTAGATTGTATCGGGGAGACGAAGTCTGGGGGAAGGAGAGGCGGCGGGAGCAGATTCGGCTGGTCCAACCGAACACGCCCACACGCATGTATATCTTTTTCGCCTGGTATAATGGCACATATATAGACGGAACACTATCATGCACGAGCAGCCAATCCATGGCGCAGGGAACAGTAGACAAAAAGAAAACAAGAGCGCCACTTTTGACAGCACGAAGCTGAGCTGAACTGGCTGGTGATCGGCGAGAGTTAACTGTGCCAGGGTGATTTATATATATACTCTGGCGGTCTGCATGTCAGCTTTCAGCGTTTTGGATGTTGTTGGAAAGAGAGTGAGATATTGTTGATACATCCGACCCACTCGGGAGTCTCGCTCGAGAAATCTCCGTGTCCCCGTTGCTGATATGTCTGGAATATCGTCGGTGGAAGGCCACCGTCTCGAGATTACTGGGCGGTGGGGGAGAATCAGAGCTCGTCTGTGGCTTACAGGGGAAAGCGTCGGAGCCGAGGAATATGAAGGACCGTAGATGAGAAGCATACTACGAGGTATGTAACCAGTCCTCTGGGCCCAGCAGATACTCTACAGATACTCTAGAGTTAGGGTAGTGGAGGAAGATGGGTGCTGGAAGATACACGGAAAAGAGTGGTCCCAAAATCTGGCTGCACCTTGGCAAAGAGGGATGGGAAGGATGGTTGTGAGACTCCTTGCACATAAGGAGGGATGTCCCGACTGACAAATACGTATCACCGATACGATGCACAACTCTGACCCTAGGCTGTGGAAAGTAAAGTCTCAAGGAATTTATTTTGGGTGCTTAGTGTTAGTGGTACAATATTTGTATCTGTGTAACTGCACTTCAGCACTCGGCTCAACACGATTTAACGTCCGGGATTGGACCATCCGAGTTCTAAAAGATTATTTATGGAAATTGGGGCTTTGAGAGCGCTATTTCTAGATGTTGACCAGGTGTCAATTTTTCAGCTAGACATCAAGTCCCAAGACTATAAAGTTCTTGCAAGACCACGAATGCCCTCCGCTTATGTGCACGCTGGCCGTACTATGCAAATCATAGACCAGCGAAGGACTTTCCAGCCAGAGCAAATCATTTGGCCCGTGTGGCACTGTATCCACAAGTCCAGAAAGGTGGACTTGATATCTAATAAGATGTCTGCGCTTTTGGGCATCTTTGGGCATTATCACGCAACGTGATGCTTGAATCACAGAAACCCGGCTGGGTGTGAGACAAACCCGTTCCGGAGCTGGGCGCGCGAAGTTCGCCGTCGTTGAGATTTTCTTGTATAGGGTATATCTTTGGCCTGCTTTAATTGAGGGTTATCTGCTGGACGTGTTGGGCCGCTTTCATTTCACAGCTTGGTTTGTTTTTATGCTTTTTGCTCTTCTTATGTGGTATTCCAAAATGTTTATCCCGATTTGGCGAATGGAAAATAAACCACCATCTCCTTTAGCGAAGCAGCGCCACTTTCTTCGGCTTCCCACCAGATGGTGAGGACTTTCGAGGATGAGCTCCATTGTGCACGTCGGTATATGTGGGGCCTGAGCACGGCCGGATACGGGCTTGGAATCGGAGCAGTCCCGTGCCTGCCCCGGATTATGTGGGTCGCACCTTCCATAAGCAATTGCCACTCGATTCAACATCAGGAAAGAGCGACCCACGGCTGCTTCCTCTGCGGACTTGAGGATGTGGGGGCAGGAGCGATGGGGTGATGGGGACAGGACAGAGGGAAGGCATGCTGAGATAATCAGTGCCAGAGATTTGAGTTATGGATGATGGGTTCTTGAGGCAGATGCAATATCAGCTCTTCCATTCCATTCCATCGAGATTCACAAAGAGCACTATATGTGCGATCTCCAGTATTTCTTTTAACCATAGTTTGACAGGTATCGTGAACTTATCATATCAAGATGGGGGCTCCTCAGACTCCGAAACCGGCCGATCCGCCATCATCTTCTCCTGTCGGGCCGGTCCAAGCTCCGAAGCCAACGCCCGCAGTAAGCGGTAAACCACCGTCTGAAATGTCTGAGGAAACTAATTACTAACTCTGAGTTTTAGCCAGCCCAATCCGGTAGAGGGTTCGGGCATCTGGCCGCGAAGCACGGGCTTTGCGGCCCGTCGATCTCCGCGATTCTCGGCCTCCCGAGCGCCCCAACAGCCCAACAAATCCTGTACATGGCCAGCCACCTGACCGAGTTCTACCGGTACCCGCTGCACGCAGCTGAGAAATCGTTCTTCTCGGCGGTCAACGCGTCCCCGTCCATCCGCTGGCCGATGAAAGGCGTCCCGTTCTGCGCCGCATTCAAGGTGTACCTGCTCGTCCAGCTGATCCTTTCATACTCGAAACATCCCTCCTCAATCTCGGCGGTGGCACGCCGGCGTATCATGGGCGAGCGCAAGTCGATGTTCGGGCTGCTCGAAAATGTGCTGCGCTGCGTCACAGAGGTGCAGGTGCTCCGCGGGGACGCCGCCGGTGTGTGCAGCGTGCTAGAACTGGAGCGGTCGGTGGCGTCGGGCGTGTGGGATGAGCCGCGGCGAGAACTGCTGCAGGTTCCCGGTATTGGCGCGACGTACCTCGACCGGCTGACCGAAGCGGGCATTAATACGGTGCACCAGCTGTCGGCGCGCTCAGCGAACCAGATCGAAATGGTTGTCAAGCGCCAGCCGCCGTACGGCGAAGCGACCCGGCGCACGTTGTCCACGTTCCCGGACTTGACCATGCGGATCCGGCAGGCGGGGCGCAGTGGTGGCGGCAACAACAGCAGCAGCCGGGCCGAGGGCCGGCCAGAAACCGGCTGTCTGGCAAACATGGAAGCCGTTCTCGGCTTCAAAAATGCGGATGTGCCGACGTGGCTGGGTAAGAAGCTGTGCGTGCACTTCTGGGGTGCCCAAGCCGGCACCAACACGCTCTTGTTCTTCTGGAGTGCCCCCATCGAGTCGCTGAAGAACGGTCGTGAGGTCAAGTTCGATGTCGAGTTGGAGCCAGGCCAGGAGATGGTAGCGTATTGTGCCTGTGCGGAGGTTGTCGGAACGAAATTGACGGCGGTCCAGAAAATCAAGTAAGTTGAGGATGTGTCTGTGATGATGCGTCGAGAGGTGGATTGTTGGTGGTGAACTGTGACGTATCAAGAAAGGGGAGGTATCCGTTTCTCCGGCGCATCTACATGTGATCAAAAGTCAAGTCTCTAAAGAAAGGAATTGAAGAATGTACCTCATGGTTGAGAAGAATACACGGTGGGTTAAGAATTAGAAGGAAAAGTCATAGCACCGATGCCATGTTTCCCACCACAAAACGAACCCCCCAAAGTCACCCGCCATTTTCTTGTTACATACACACACTCAACATCAACACACGCCCATCTCCTCCGACACAACTCCCAACACATCCGACAAAAGCCCAAGCAACTGCGCATCCCCACAGAACCCGGCTACCCGCGCTGCTGCCACCACAAGCGGGTACACGCGGATTAGGTGCTTGCGGTGCTCGCTGTCCATGCCGCCTGGCGCCGCGGCCGCCGGGATTGCTGCCGGCTCGGAGCGCAGGGCGGCAAGTTGGCCGACCACGTGAATCAGTTCGCGACGCTGTGTACGCGGCTGTGGCATGTGGCCGCGCAACGGCTGGTCGGATGCGTAGGCGCGCAGTGTGAGTGCGGCGCGCACTATCAGGAAGGGCGCAACGGTCCGGGCGATGCGGATGCGTGTAGCATCACGGGGTGTGCCAGGCTCGGTGTCGGGATCAGCAGCAATCAACGCGAACAGCTGATCGAGGCACTCGTAGCTCATGCGGCTACGGCGCGCTGGTGGCGGCGTAGCCGTGCGGCCGATGCGCAGCTTGTACAGCTCGGCTAGGCCGTCGGCAGCCGACACGAGCCCCGGGCCGAGCACGAGGTCGCACTCTGAAGGA